>VSDK01002984.1:1472318-1525123 GCA_009767595.1 Symbiodinium kawagutii | reverse complement strand
AGCGGTTCGATCAGCAGTTGGTTGCCGCCATGCGAAGGGATGAAAAAACAGTACGCCACAGTATCTGGGGTTTAGGGATTGCCATTATAGCTGCTGTCTATAACAGCACCTGGTATGGTGACCCTGAAGATATTTGAAGCCACCGGAGGTGCCACTTTATCAAAGTGCTGAGGTCCGAGCTGAGTGGTCGATTGCTTCACACTGCGGGGAAGCCTGGGATGAAGCTGCAGATTGGGTGCTTGCAGGCCCCCGATGGACGTTTCCAAAGTGTGAAATGCCAAGGACTCTTCCATCTACAGATGTTGTGGTGATGAAGTTGGGAAGGTTTCCATCATGTCTACGGACAAACACACATTTTTCTGCTGGTAGTTTCTGACCAAGCATGGCAAGAGCCACTTGAGATGCCCATCATCACAACCATCCGTGAAAATGTAAGCATTACCAACCACAACTGTGGTACGTATGAACCACCTAACTGATCATCACATCAACTAACCATCAACCACCAATTCATCAAATCCATCATGAACCGATCATCAATCAACCATCAACCCGTGGTCAGTCACGGGCTTCGCGGCCGAGGATGCAGCGCTTTGTGTCTTCGACGTGCTACGGGAAGTGCAAATGCAGTTGACGTCAGGGCCTGAGTTCGGCAGAGTCCACCAGTTGGGCCCAAACTTCCGCAGGTTTCCTCCAGTCGAGCATAGAATCACATGTTGCCGCATCTTCTAAAGAACTCATGTTTTTGTGTCCTCTCAAAATGTGTGTTTTTTGTTCCAGATTCAGATGATCACACAACTTTAAGTGGATTTTTGGTTACCACATGCCTATGAACACACTGCTGTAAAGCCACTTCACATGATGAACTACCACGAACCACCATTGCAATCGTGAAAAACTATGGAACTATCATTTCACCATTCATTGCCTTCAACCACCTTTACCATAGGTTGCCATATACCAATTTGACCATCTTCACCCAGACATCAGAGCCTCGTTGCATCCAGCTTTCAGGCGGCAGCGTGAGGAAGTGTTAGCGGCAACAGGGCGAATGTGGATGCCTTGGAGGTTTTTTAGTGACTTTCCGAAGAATGATCAAGATCAACATCTGGAGTCAAACTGCTGTAGCCACACTTAGATCTATGAAGTCGACCGTACCAGTTGAGGAGTTGCCGAGTTGTTTGCGCAGCGTCTAAGGACTAGGCTTCATTTGCCTCAAGTCCCGTGCGTCGGGCCTGTGTTTAATCAGATACTTGAGAGCCAGAAGCCACGGAGAAACATGGTGCGGAACGAGGTTCAAGCGATGCATGTGGCGTTTTGGAGTTGGGCAAAGCCTTGTTCGAAAAATGGTTTAAGACAGATATGCAAACTGGTGTTCTAAGGCTTTTCTAGTCGGTTTGAACACCTTGCGGAACGAAACACGTAGCCACTCAGGTTTGATTCTTGCTGAGGGACTGGCGGTGCCAGGTTGTTCCAACTCTTTCCAAAGATGGCCAGGCAACCGCCCGTCACAACTCCCTCCACTGCATCCCGAACTTTCGGCATGGCGGACGACTCAGGGGTTTCCCGTCCAGCTCCTTTCAACAGCTCTGCAGAGATCGAACATTGATCATGGCTAGTAGGTTGACAGCCCATTGGTGGTCAATTTGCATGGTAGCTTTTGACTCTAACTTTAACGGATGTTGAAGTTGGGGGTGATGGCAGGGCCTGAAACACATATGTTTAACTCGATTTGGCGTGAAACAGCTGGTATCCCTATTTCTGGTCATGCTCCCATGAAAATTGAGTATGACTGTTGATGACTGTTGGTCACACCACCCCTGAAAGGGAATGACAGTGGATTTTCATCGTTGGTTTGATGATCCTCTTTTCTATGCTGAATAAGTAATCAGTGTTTGTTACTGACTGTTCTGTGACTTCGTGGAGGGTTGCCCCTATTTGTGTTGGCCATCGACCATCAGCTGGATCTGCTGATGGGGAGCATCGGGGCTGAGGACTGGACGCCGCCCTCATGGTCTCGAGTGGAGGAGCAGAAGCTGGATGAGTTGCTTTGATCGCAGATCAAGTGCAGAAGTTCAGGTTGGAACCATGGACCCCAGCTACCAACCAGAGCTGATCAGTTGAGAAATCAGAGGTTTTAGAGGTTGGGTGGTGCCCATACATGGCTGATGATTCATGATTGGAGAACCATAGGTTGTGGAGTACCAGCATTTAGGGACAGCCTCTTACCTTGGCATACCGCAAAGGCTTGAGGGTTGAAGGCATCAGTTCTATCAGGCAAGGCAGGTCACGTATGTCTCCAACTGAAATTCTAAATCTGGTTTACCTGGTGACTGGAAGATCTATTCATCAATGTACATCATAACAGACCACCATGGATCTTCTCAAACACCATAGACAATTTGCACTTGGATCATCAATAAGATTGCCTGGTGTAGGATGGAAGATCTATATAAAGATCACAACAGGGCTGTGGATATTTGGAGATCACAACAGCTCTGGTTCCACAGCTGGATCTGTTGCAGTTGCTGAGGTCCTTCGGGGATCATCCGCTCTCCGTGCCATCTGAGATGCCTCCCTGTTCCAGTGCCTTGGAGCTGTGCAAAGCTGGATGTTGCCCTGGTGAGTTCATGGTTTCATGAGGATCTTAGGTCATGATAGGAATCCATTTTCAACCACTTGGGATGATGTGAAGCCATCTTAGGTCATGTGGATGTTTCATCTGGTTGTTTCATGTGGATATCTTGAGCTGTTGGGCAGAACCATCTACTATCAGTCCATCAGTTCTTGCCACTATTAGGGGACCAGCTGGGACACCAACCAGCGGGGATCATCAATCACTTCCTGGGAGTTTCCTAGAGCCATGGGAGATTGTTAAACAGAACTCAGCTCGTTTGTGACTTTGGTGAGCGATCTTAGCCAATCTCGTGGGAAAGGACGGCTCCAATATCTAGAACTTGTACGTAGACATCACAACATGGAAAAAGACAGCCCTAGCTTTGCGACAGCATGGAATAACGCTGGTCAACACCGGTGCGGCGCTTCCCTTTTTTGGAAGTTGCCTTCGTAGGACGATTGAACAAAGACGAATTGCCCATGGGCCAGGGCCAGCCTTTTCCGTCCAAGACCCCATTCGCCTCCTTCCTGACTGCTTGTTCTTCTTGCCATGTCATATCATTTGGGTCATGCTGGACGCCCGACACTGGCCAGTCCTGGTCTTCCAGCATCGTGCCGTGTGAGCACATGCTGCAGCGGAATTGTGCGAATGAAGGGGGACCTTGGAAGCGATGGCAAGCTCGGCATCGTGAAAGTGAGCTGGCTTCAGATTTGGAGTGCGTCCATTTGTAGAGTTTGTTAGGTACATTGCACGGGTATTCTGGATACCCCCAAACCACTGGTTGTGTTTGGAAAGCTGATAAAGAGTTTGATGTTTTGGAGGTACCCATCATTGAGAATCAGGCTGGAAAATAGGTTGTGGTCAATCACGAACAAACTACCTGGTTTGACAACGGCAGCATGTTGATTTGTGCCAGTTCTTGAGGCATTGTTGTCAGCCTCCGATATTTCTCATTTCTCTATTGGTTTGTTTCCCCTGTGAACCTGCGGTCGTTTTGTTGTCTAAGTTGTCTCATCTTTCCGAAGCCTGTCAAACTCTGTTCCCAGGTTTTGTCATCCGCTTTGATTGCTGGCTCTTTTGTGAGGGCCTGGCAACAGCACCGCAGATCACGGTCTTCGGATAGGGTGATCGCCGCATCCTACAAGACCGAGCTGCTGGTTGATGCTGACAGTCATAGTGTAGAAAGGATCAAGCAAGCAATGAGCTTGCTGAAAGATGAAGGACATGAAGTTGAAACGACAGTGTTTGCTTCACCTCGAATTATTGAGAATAAAAAGTGGTGCCGGTTGATGAAGGCACCAGATATTACATTTCGTCCAGTATCTCGTTCAAATGATAGCTTGCTCGAACCAAATGACGAGGCTATTCGAAAAACTATGAAGACCATTTCTGCTCGACCGCATGCAACTGCTTGCATTGCACTGCTGACACAAGACACTGGCTTTATCGACACAATGGTGCAGCTTCAGAGCTTAGGTTTCAAAACTGTTGTGTTGATCATTGAAACCAGGTATCCAGCCATTGGCAAGTATACTGGTGCAAACATCAAGGTCTTGAAGCTGCAGCAGGAGCGTTATGGGAATCGCGTTCGAGCCATTCTGCACAGCAATGGAGATGGATCAGTAGATTTGGCCGATGAATACATAGCCTTTGATAATGAAGCAAAAGGTAAACGTGTCGCAGCTTTCCTCCAGAAATTGGGTTTCTTCATCGGAGAGCGTAGTTCGTTGATTCAACCCATGGCCAAGTTTTGGTTTTCAAATTGTTTGGGCTCCTTGACCGTTTTTCCACAGCAACTTGCAACCCTTGCTGTCCATGATGCGATAGAGGCACAAAGCGATACCACCTTTGAATACTACAACCGAGACTTGGCATACTTCTTACCTTTGTCCCCTCCTGGAACAAAAACCAAGGCCGGTCTGCAAAAGTATGGAACCTTGAAAGATCGTCAGATTTTCAGGGGCGGTGGTCCTTTCATGTTGCAAGATTCTCCTGATTTGACTGTTCGAGCTTTGCGAAGACTTGGCTACCTTGATGACAACTTGAACAATGACTTGACAGAAGCCCTTTTTTGTTTTCTGAACAGCAGTGTGAACAAGCATACTTTGAGGAGGGTTGAAGCTTTGCCTAATTCCGGAGACAGAAGTTCGACAGTTTGTGAGAAGCTACGCGCAGGGTTTCTGTCCCATGGCTCTCCGGGGAGTTGGCAATACATGCGCAGAGATGAAACCTCCATGTCGTCCATTCTTTTGCTTCTTCGCAAAGCCAGCATTCTCTCCACAACCGAGTATCTTGAGAGTGAGGTGTTTGAAGCGATGAAGATGTATGCTGAAGACCATGGACTTGAAGCTATGCGAACATTCAACGGCCTTGCATTCAGAATTTTGCGACGTGTGAACAGAGATCCGAATGAAAGATCGCTCATTGAAGTCCGCAGGTAACATGATCATTGTCTCATCCCAGGCCGTTTCTCATACAACCGGAGGACGTTGCTCCAACGCTGTACCAAGAGACGTGAGCTTGTTTTGTTGATGCGAAAGATAATTTTGCAGCTTTGTGCCAGAGCAGCGGTGCGGACATGTTTGTATTTTCAGAGGTTAGCCCTTTGAGCAGGGTCCAAAATCCAACTGTCGGGTGACGATTCTTACACAGTACTAATACGGCAGGCTGGGTCGGGTAAGGATTCCAAACATGACTGACCCCCAAAAAGTCACAAAGATCGTCGTGTGATAGGGGTTACCTGGAATCATTTGAGCGTAAAACATTTGGTTTGGCAAGATAGGATGTCTCTTTGATGGTAACATTCTATGATGTGAAGACCAGAGATGGCTGTCGATCAGAGCCCAAATGTCTCCCGGTTTTGCCCAAGATATTTGTCAGAATGGTCTGGGGTTCCAGTCAACAGGACCCAAACTCATAGGTTTCGTAGGCCCTCATGTTTTTTTTTGTGGCCGGTACCTGCGCCCAGATAACACTTATTATAGACACTGAGCTGTTGATGGCTTGTCCTAGTTGTATACTGAATTCAGCTGGGTATACATTAGCCCTAGGATGCACAACTTTGACGACATAATCAGCCTTAGAATCCACTGGCTAAGTGGGTTGAGTAGCGATGAGCGGTGAAGTGATGGATACAACCAATTCGGGGGTGTACACCATGGACAAACCCAATTGATGGCTATCGTTCTTACACCGCCCCCGCGATTTTTGACTATCAACTATCATTTCACCATCATTTAACCATCATCAGTTGTTGTATAATCAACGTCACCCACTTATATCACCATTGAGACTGTTGTCAGTCGCTCATCCCCACGACTGTAAGGCGATCGAGCCGAAGGTGCCGCCACCACCAGCAGTGCAGCCAGTGCCAGGCCTTGGGGAAGCGCTCCCAAGTTGCTTCCAGTTTTTTGACGAATCTTTTTGTACAGTCAAAAGCTGGTTCCCAAGTTCAGCGACTCTTGGTTGTTGTCTTTGAGTCATCACTCAGCATGCTTGTTGCGTCAGAATGTTGTAAAGCAGCTCAATGTTTATACCCTGTGCCAGTGTGCCTCAATCCATGTCCTTCGACATGACGGGTTGGAAGCTCAGGAACATGGCGAGCCGGAGCTGGGCCCCATGATGTTGACCATGGTTGACCTATATCTGAATGTGTGCAGCAAGGGCCCATCATCCACAGCTGGCCACGCATTTTGTCAGCTCTTCAACTTGAGCCCATGAATGGGGCACCCCTCAAAACCATTCGAAATCATCAGTTTCCGCGAGGATATTACTTTTTGGGAAACCGCTACTATAATCTATAACTTATTGACACCTCCGGCAGCTGAACTCATCACCCATCAGATAACCAACAGCTGGAGCTCTGTTTGTGTTTTGACAGTTGGTTTCCAAGATCTTGCAGCTCCGCTCCGTTGGCCCATGCAAGCCATGCAAGGCAGGAGCTGTACTGCTGAGCTAGTCGGCAGGGATCAGCAAAAATGGTTGGTTGGAAATTCTACCGATGCAACCCCCCTAAAGCAGTGGTAAGAGCCAGGGATTAAGATTTTGCCAACAAGATGAAGCATGAAGTGGAGTCATGAGAGGAAACTCTAGTGGATGAATTTGTGTCATTTAGTTTTGGAGCCGTGGCAACATTGCACTGGAGTACTTGAAATCTGCTGGCACAAGATGCAGACTCACCGGTGGTAACAACAAAATGATTTGTACCACAATTGCTGATGTTTTCTTCCAACCACAATACTACCGTAGGTGGACGATGAAATCAAACCCTGACCATTTGACACCCCCCGCACCCCCCCAAAAAACAATGTTGAAGTGCCTGAAGAAGGTCGCAGTGAGTGGACAAAAAATCAAACCCCAGCTCCACCGACTCTGTGGCACATGCTGGAACATTGAGATTTGGGGTCTGGGGTTTTTGTTTTCTTCCTTGGATTGGGGTTTGGTTTTTTGTGCACCTATTGTAGTACTCACAGCAGTGGTGAAGTGCATGAGCCCAAAATGTATCATTGATTCATCACCCTTAAACATCCGAATTTCAATGGCCACTGGGCGCCATCGCTAGACCTCCTTGGTTGCGCTGCCAGGATCTTTGGATCGGCAGCTGAGCACCCCGGCCACGGGAGGATCCAGGCCAGCAGTGCCGCCGCTGAATTTGGATGCGGCCAAGTGCCGCGGCTGCGAAATGGCAGCTGGTGGTGGTTGCCATGGGTGCTGGCCGAACATAGGCGAAACCATGGGGGATCAGTTAGTTCATGGTGGTTAACCAGGTCGATGAATTCGTTGGTTGTTTCAGTAACTATTAGCTAGGGTGGTTAACGAACTGGTTGATGATTGGAGTAAAACAATTAGTTGATGCTAATACTTGATAGTGGGGGGTTGGGTTGAGATGAGAAGATCCTATCTATCGCAAAGGTTCACATTAAGCGACCAACTCCAACCACCATTAGTACTGAGGAAAAGTATGACATTGGAGCGAGATTTGCATGTGGAAAGACTGGCGGAGGAATGTTCGCATGTCCATGAATGGTACCTCTAAACCGGTGACACCTGCATTAGAAATGCTCGTTTTTGATTCGGATGGGAGGTTCCCTGTACTGACAATCTCATATGCTGAGGCTGGTGGCTGGTGATACGTCAAGCACCACAAGCACCACGCGCACCACGCAGAGACTGAAGACGCAATCGTCTTCGAGATTGTCTCGGCGACTGAAGATGGAAGCCACGGTGCCCTGGTTGAATCACCATCTAGTGACCATTTGGTGGACCGCGTACACGAACTGCAGTTTGGCTTGGGTTGTTTCGTTTCGGGAAAATTTGTACGCTGCTGCAAACTGTAGCTGTGCAGCATTTGTGTACATTTTCAGCTACAGTTGCCCTACTGTAAACTGCCAGTCATGTCCATTTCGTGGATTCTGTAGCTGTGCACAGCTTCCCAGCCTTGTTCCAAGCCACTTGGAAATTCAGCACAGGCCCAGCGGCCAGCTCCGCCTCATTGCTTCTTCTCCTGCACCACAACCAGCGAGAGCCTCAGAGTGCAGTCCCTGCGTCAGTATCCGAGACTCCTGTTGTTGATTGGGTTTCCTTCATAGGAGAGCTCCAGCAGTTTGTAGACTGCCCATGTTTGATGGGAAATCACCAGCGATTTATGGTGAGCACCGGTGTTTTATTAAAAGCTGGATCTACCCTTGCTCATTGCAGGATTCTGTGCCGGAAACCACCAATCAATCATCAGGAATCAGCCACGTCCCTGTGATACCAGCCATTTTCCCCCTGAACTGCTGAATCCATGATAAATCAGACTACTCAGATGCCACTTGTCATGCTTTTTAAAACAGATGGCGAGAATCAGTGACTTTAGCTGCTGAATAGCTGCTGAATAGCTGCTGAGTAGCTTGATATTCAGTTCACCCAACATTCAGAGACTTCATAGCTTGACGCTGTCGGAGCTGAGCGTCTCCTGAGGCAATCCCCACGATGTCTTCACAGAGACGGGCCGTTTCACTGTGACCCCATTTGTTGGGCTCAAGCCACTTGGCAGCGCATGCAGTTCTTCGGTTCCTAGGTGTTGGCCATGGATTTGGTTGGATTTGGGTGTCTTTGGGTGTCTGATCTGCTTCAAGTTTATCAAAGAACAGTGATGCTTTGATCATGACTTTGGATGGTAGCAGTACCAGTTTTCTGGGGATCCGCTCCACTTTAGGTAACGCTTAAATCACATTATTATACTTGCGAATGATCTGCAGGTAAAACAAACTCAGTGTGGAACTTGTAATGTACCATTTTTTTTTTCCATTGTGAACAAAACCGAGCTACAGGGTGAACTGACCGGGCTTCGTCATTTGGCTTCTTCCTCAGGCGACCGCTTCTGCCAAAGATAACGAAGTTGATGGGAACATCAGTGCCTGGGCAGAACCTTGGTGGTGCATTGTGGTGGTGGTGTCGGTGTCGGTGTCGGTATCGGTGTCGGTGTTGGTGTTGGTGTTGGTGTTGGTGGTGGTCATTTTTGGTTGTCACTGATGGGGTTGTCCAAACTGTGAAAGTTATGGTGATTTCGCGGCCGATCTATTGACAGCTGTAAGTGTTTCCTTTCATATGGTTAAAATTAACGGTTGAAGTTTTTTTAGATTCATCACTTGATCTTGTCATCAAGAGTTTGCGGTGGTTGCAGTCCTGCTACATAAGTCTCGAGAAATCCTGGTTTGTACAAGGAGCTGGGACTCACACGCAAACATTGTGATCCACTCTCCACTTGTTGTGGTTGCTTAACTCTTGCAACCAACCAGTCAACTCAACTCAAACCCAAACCCAACCAACTCAACGCCAACCCCAACCCACCAACCCATGAACCCATCAGCCAGTGAAGGTCCAGGCTGGCGATGAGCTCGCGAAGATGTTGGGCGAATCTGCTCTGCTGGCAGATCTGGGGCCCTTGCTGCGGATGAAGCAGGTCAGCACGGCAGGGCCAGGTCGGCCAGGTCGGCCAGGTTTGCCGTTCCTCAAGTTTTTGCATAGAAAATTCCAACATTGGTAGGTTGGATGGTGAGTTGGTTGGCTGCTTCTAGGGATGGATATGTCACCATGCTGCTTCAGGAGAAGGCTGTGCAGGAAGCAGTGGAAAAACGAAGCGTGAGACTCTTGCCTGCAGGGCCTGCAGGGCCAGGGTTGAACGAGGCACAGTGATGCCACGAGGCGCAGTTGATTTCATACATAATTGGCAGGGGCTACTGGGATCAACATGAACTGGGAATCCTCCCATTCCTGTCACCACCAGGGTCTGTTAGCTTGTATCCAAATAGTACCTTCAAATTTCGGGAATTCTCCACGCCAGCGACATGCCTTGGGGTACAGGTGCAAACATGAATCCCGTACCGCTGGCGAGCAAAAACAAGAATTCAAAGACTTGAAACCATCACAATGATTCTTATTGGCTCAGGGGTAGAATCACCCAAGAAGGAACCACACTTCTTCCTTGGTGCACTGCTATTACATGGCGAACAACGGCAGAGCATACTGTTGAAAAAGTACAAAGAATAAGTGTACGCTCCGTGCCAAACAACGATTCATATGATCCGAGCCTATTCTCCAGTGTGCCACATCATCACATCGTCACATCACCATGGACAAACCCACGAGCCATGTGGAGAACAACGAACCGCCCTCATACGTACAAGTAGGGGATTAGCACTCGCGGCTCTTTGATTATGGGCCTGTCTTGGTTGATTGCGTTGTTTGTTTTCTGGTTGACCACAATCAAGTCAATTGATCATCATCCTCATCCTCATCCTCATCCTCGCCCTCGCCCTCGCCCTCGTCATCGTCATCGTCATCGTCGTCGTCATCGTCATCGTCATCGTCGTCGTCATGGTCCCCATCATCACCATCATCACCATCATCACCATCATCATCATCAGCATCCTCATCATCATCATCATCATCATCATCATCATCATCATCATCATCATCTTCATAATCACCATCGTCCTCCTCATCCTATGTGCTGGGAATTTGCATGAGATGGTACCTCTCTGATCCAGTGGTTTCTAGTGGAATTTGCTTGCTTTTTTACGTGATGGGTATGCATAATTGCATCATGAAACAGATGATGAAGCATGCCGAACCATCATACTTTGACCACCACTAACCATTATCAGCAAAAACTTGTGTAACGCGTCATTCTTATTTTCTTTCTCAAGCATTAGCAGCCACGGTAAACCGCCATTTCCCCGAGCTATGCGTGTCCCAGTGATCCAGCTGAGGCAGTAACGGCAGCAACAGTGGTTCGGAGGCGCAACAAACCACTGCCTCCTTAGCGAATCGCGTGGCTTCGCAGGTGAGGGGCTGAAGATGGCCAGCGATGGTTAACAAAGCTTGAAGTTTTCATGGCTAGCCATGCTTCATGATGGTTTTGCGAGCATGAAAAAGGAAACTGTTAATCAGAGTGATTCCAAGGCTACGGCTCTGTTGCTGTTTTGTGCATCCAATGGTTGCAACTGAACAGCGAAATCTCAAAATTTGAAACGAAAAAAGATGGAATGCATTTGGGATTGTCCATGCTGTCCCATGCAAAAATGCTGCTTTCCCTATCAATGATCCTAACTTGGGATGCTTTGAGTGTGCCTTCCCAGCTGGGTCAGGAGAGTTTGCTCTCGACCTTTTCCTGTACACCTCGCGATGCTCAGGTGGGCACTGTGTGGAGGGTCATGGCTTGCCATGCAAAACATTGCAGGTCCACAGACCGGCCACAATAGCCACTACTCACCATTGCTTGCCATCATCACCCATGATTTTGCATTAACCATAATCATGGCTGATTGGGCACATCAATCTACCACATTAGGTACAGCACATTGGAAGTCCCTTACCTGCAGGGACTTTGGCAGGTGACTGCCCGGCGACCGGCGCCCTACCGACGGATACGCTTGCACGCGTGCTTGGTGCTGGAGGGCCTGTGCCAATGTGTACCGTCCGGAAGTGCCGCCTTTTTTGAGGCTGGAGGGGAGATCTGAGAATCGCAAGAATTGATGATAACAATGAAGGATGATGAAGGTACATAAAAATAAGTGAAGTGAAGGTAAATTGATGTTGACACTTGTCAGTCAAGGTACTGGTGATGCTCGTTGTGGTGATGGGAAGGTCCCAGCATTGCTCGGTGCAGGTTCCTGTGAGCGAAATCTTCGAGATGTTGCAGTCCTCCTGTTCCAGGGCAGGCACCAGCCGGGGATGGGACCCACCGGTGACACCAACCACCTGAACCTGGCGTAGTGACTGGAACCGTTGGAGTCATGGCTGACTGGTTGTGGATCATGCTGGGTCATAAATATTCAGAACCAATAACCAATCACCATCCTTAGCCGTTAATGAATCACTATTGACCAGGATGAACCATCATCAGCCATGATTCGTGTCCATCATTATTCACTAGGATCCCTCATTACCTATAATCTACCACGATCCCCCCCAAAAACCCCCCCGCTGCCGCTATCAAGCATCATTGATCATCATTCACCACAATCAACAATCATTTACCACTATAAATTACTATGTACCATTGCTTTTAACCATCATTTTTATCAGTAAACTAAGTCCCGGTGTTGGTGAACCGTCAGGTGCTTGTTCCTTCAGCTTAGATGAAACCGAAGAGGCCCAGGTGCCAGCAGAGGCGGGGCACAGGTTCGATGAAGCCGTGGGGTACAGGACCAGCCAGTCCTGTCAACGTTCACCAAGCCACCGTAACATGGTATGTTGTCTACCAACCAGCATGAACTGTTAGCAAAACTCTTCACAATCAACCACTAAACTAACTCATCAACCACTATCAACGATTATCATCCATCAGTAAGCAGCATCAACCAGTATTGACATTTATCAATCATGATTCGGCAAGCATTCATCAAGCAATCATTTCAATCAACGATTCATGAACTGAATTGTCAATAATTAAGCAGTTGTCACTTTCAAACATATGTGAGACTATTTTTGGCGAATAACTATTATTCACCATTATCAACCGCCAACCACCAACCATTCGAACCCCTTGAGCACCTTAACAGCCAGGTCAAGTTTCCCACACCAAAATTGTAAATCAACCGCCACACCCTCTACCACCACTACCACCACTACCACCACTACCACCACTACTACCACTACTGCCACTACTACCACTACTACCACCTTCAACAACTGGTTGACCATTGGTTAAGCATGATGCTTGGTTGTCATCCCCCATAATTCACCATCATGTTGATGGTCACCAACTAAGCAACCAGTTATCCCTACTATCCCCTTGCTGTTGCGAAGTGTTGTTTGCCTTTTGTCATTTTCCCCACCTTTACCAACCATTGACCGGCCATTAACCAACCTTGACCAACCTTCCCCACCCAACCGTTGCTTTGCAAGGCCCCAGCTGTGGAGCTTCTGTCGGCCGCGCGCCTTGAGCGTTTGCGACGGCTGGCGGGACGCCTGCGCACAGGAGGCAGGGTGGGAGGATAGGGTGCCTTGTGGGAACAGCTGGTGGACATGGTGAAGATCAGGTCCCTGAGGATGGTCTCACTATGGTTGGTTGACATGTCTGTGTGATTGATAACATTTGATAACTGTTCAAGTATGGTGGATGGGGAAGGCTGGTAATGAAGGTGAATCTTCAACAGCCGCTATACCCAGCTCCAAATTTGGACCTTGGTGTGGCTGGAGCTTGTTACGCTTGTTACATCAACATGACATTGGTAAGTACCCAATGCCAGCAAGATTGTAGTGTGTTCGACTCGCCGGTGCCAGGTTCACGATGCGTTTGTGGTGCTGACAATGGCCGTGACAACGATGCCTGCAGTCCTTGCAACCCGGCTATGGTGGGTTTTGTCAAAGTTTTTCTCGGCAGCATAGCAAGGTTCCATTTGAAGGAGGTGAGTACTGGAAGTGGAATGGGATAATGCCTGGGCTTGTTGCGTTGCGATCTTTTCAATCCATTCATAAATCATCATTATCTTCATCTCCTAGCATATGAATGCACCTACATCACTCTGCTGTGCCAGCGCTGCAAGGCACCTGTGTAGATGATGCCACCGCCGCATGCTTGTGGCAACTACTGGCGGAGCATGGGAGACAGGCGATGGGAATCCCCAGGATGGATTCTGACCATGACATAGATTGTTTTCATGAAAAATCCCTCATGACAAGGATGGACGCAATGGGGTACCGACCCAACTGGACCAATTGGTGGAGTGGGCAAACGGCGTGAATCGCCAGGTGGATGTGAAGGTGGCCAAATGCGCACCCAAGTTGGAAACTGAGCTTTGGAGATGACACAGACTGAGGATCCACCATGAATGCCAGGAAACCAAGCATGGTACCACCACTATGTTGGATCTACCTCAGTAAAACTTTGCAAGCCAAGCATGGTTAATCGGAAACCGCCCCAACAATCTGATTGTTCGTGTTGGAAATGTCTGGATATGTCTATTTTCAAGAAGCACATGCGGAGATGTCTGCTCTGCTTCTCGGTGATTGAGGCCTCCAGCCTTTGGCGTGAAGGTTGTGTCCCCAGTGGATAGGAGATGACATGAGCCCAAGGGACACATATGACTAGCCTTCAAGAAGGCCTGGTCATGGTCATCCAGTTGGTTGATAGGGAGGATAACTACCATCATCAGGAGTGGTGGTTTGAATCACGATTGACCATTTGAAAGTAAGATTGAATTTCTTCAACCGTTCTTATGATGAATCACTTGACCATTATTAAGCAGTACCCACCAGCTTAATGTCAAGCTCACAGTTTTGATGATTTATTCATCTTGAGCATAAAATGGCTGAAAGCCATGGCTTAGTTCAGACCGTGGAAGCAGTGACCTCAATGACCTCACTGAGGAAGATGCCCGGGAAGCCAATCCAGCTGGCGTCGAACCAGATCCAGGCCATGCCAGGGCTGAAAGCCACTGGGATAGCCTCCAAGCCCAAGCCACCCCACAACTTGAGCATCCAATTTCGATCGGTTTTCCTGGGGGCAAATATTGTGAGCCATTTGTTGCAATCAGTCATCTTTTATAGTCATCTTTCGTCATCGTCATCGTCATCGTCATCGTCATCGTCATCGTCATCGTCATCGTCATCGTCATCGTCATCGTCATCGTCATCGTCATCGTCATCGTCATCGTCATCGTCATCGTCATCGTCATCGTCATCGTCATCGTCATCGTCATCGTCATCGTCATCGTCATCGTCATCGTCATCGTCATCGTCATCGTCATCGTCATCGTCATCGTCATCGTCATCGTCATCCTCATCATCATCATCATCATCATCATCATCATCATCATCATCATCATCACTGTCAAAAGTCATGGACGATACCCTCAGCCGTCAATAGTGGTGAAAATTATCGCCTGCAGTGGTTGATGATTACAACCACAAGATAATCTCTCAACTTTTAGTTGAGTTTATCAACTACTAATTATCAACCACTCATTATCATCATCAAAATCAATACCAATATCAATATCAATATCAATTCATGACTACTCAACTATCAATAATCATTCAACATTATCAACAGTAGTGGTTGATAGTGTCAACCACCAATCATCAACCACGAACTATCATCAACTATTAGTTGTATGACTATATATTAACATATATCAACTATCATCTACTAATATAATTGTTGAATAAAACTGAATATCTCTTAACGGTTGAGATTTTGATCAACGAATCAGCGTTCGCAGCGTTGACCAGTTGTGGTGCCGCAAGCAGGTCACCTCGACGGCGGCTTCCCTTTGTCGGAGAGCAAGTGGCCATGGCATCAGAGGCGCCGGGCGATCCACGAACGAAGCAGCCACAGTAGCGCCGTTCATCAGGGGCCATAGATGGTGAAGTGAGAGTTAAGTGATGCTTAATGAATGATAAGTGGTGGTCTCAATGAATGGTAAGTGATGCTTAGCGATAGTTGATGGATGGCTAAATATGGTTAGTGATAAGCAAATTGATGGTTCATGATGAATTGATGGTGGTTAGTGATAGTTTGTTGATGACAGTAGTAAAGAGAATAGCGTCAGAAGTCAGAGTAGTCAAGAGAATAGTGTTAGAAGCCACAGTAGTTAAGAGAAGAGCAGCCAAAGTAAAGGAGTCAAAATTTAGAGTTTGCAAGTGAAGAGTAGCCAAAGCAAAGCAGTCAAGGGTCAGAGTAATTAGTTCGAGAAGGGTTGAGTTGAAGGTAGAAATGCTGGATTTCCAATACCCTGCATCTATGCTATGTATTTGGTGGCCATTGGACTTGACAAGTTGCACGATATTTTCATCAGCACGGTCCCTCAGGCTTGGTTTGGACATTTTCCTCAAGATGCTGGCAACATCGTTGACGCAGACCCTGTCGCAATTGAAGGCTCCTTTGCTGCTCAATGGAGAAATGAGGCTACTGCAAGGCAGATGATATCAATGCGTCCTTGAGAGTTCCGATTGGAATGATGCATCTAATTCCATCTTTCGGCGGCCGCGCAGCGATCAACGCAGGGTGCACAGCGAGCTGGTACTGCTGGACCAGACGTCATCATGTCCGGTTGCCCAGTGCCAATTTCTGGGTAAATCTGCCCCCCCCCCAAAATGGATTGCTTTATGATCATGTAGGGGGTACCTACCATTTCCGCGTCAGAACAGTTGGCTTACATATCATTACGACGGGTTGGTATCCGCAAACCATGGTTGCTGGTTGGGTTGAGGAGCATGCAAGGAAAACCCTCCAGTTCTCATTATCATCCACTCATCATCAATCATGAGTGACCATCAAACCATTCCATGGACACCCATTACCCACAAGTCAATCATTATATTTTCACAATTTGATGAATCAAAGAAAACAACTCAGTTCAACTCACCAACAAGTTTCGGAGGCCGGGACCGGTCTGGTTGTCTCACCCAGGTCTCTCCAGCACCGGCTGAGTGCCACGTTGCGCTTGGCTTCGCGGTACCTGCGCCCCATGGCGCCGTCGCCACGCCTGGTGCTGGCGCACCGCGTGCTGTCCACGCCGCTCAGCGCGCTGAAGACGTACCTGGCCAGCGGCATGGCGGACGTCGAACGGCAGAACTACAACGCAGGTCGTGAGAAGATGAGGGAGATGATGAAGATGAAGAAGAGATGAAGAAGAGATGAAGAAGAGATGGAGAAGAGATGGAGAAGAGATGATGGAGATGAGGGATGGAGAGATGGAGAGTGTTGCTTTCATTCCTCACATCCGTGTCTACATTCATACTATTCTTGTTCGCATCAATTTCCAATATGACTCCAATCTCAATTTGGTCGCTTACTCAGGTCATATCCCCAACAACCCGACCGCCATCGGATAAAACACCCACCGCTGGAGGCAAGCCACAAAGCCATGCTGCCCAGCGTTTGTGGGTGACTTACCTAGAGCTCCTTGGCTTTGCGGTTGGGGGCCCGGCTGACTTCACCTAAGGGCTGGTAGACTGATGACGCGTGAACAATGAGCAATAAAAGAGACATATCCAACCATGTCAACAACCCATAGTTGTGGAGCTCCAGCAGGAACTGCGAGAAGCTGGCCATCGCTGAGGCTCGCTGGCATCATGCTGCTGGGCACCAGATCTTCTGGTGGAGCACAAGGGCAGTTGGGTCATCTGCTGCTGGTGCTTCTCCTGGACTTCCCGGTGCCTTTGCACCGCAAGGGTCCGCCACTGCCGGGGACTCAGCTGACTCAGCTGGCAGCTCCGGTGGCACTACGATGGCTCCTGAGGTCCAGTCGACCTGCCAACTCGGTGCAGTTCAAAGGTTTGCCCAGCTCACCCATGTCCACGTCGGAGCCGGAGGCAGGTCGGATGCTGGTGGATGCTGGGTGGGATGTGGGAAAGTGACTTGTGAGGTTTGTTGTTGTGGAAGGCCGTGTGGGCCGCAGGCTGCCTTATTGTTTAGAAGGTGTTGTATCACACATTTTTTAGTAGAAATGGTGTCCTCATTTTGATTCCACAGCAGATCGATCTGAAAGCCTCTGCCAGTAGCGATCAGCCTCAGATGCACATAATCCTCCTTGTTGGTTCTTGTTGATAGTTTCTTTTGAATCATATCCACAAACCACAAAATCATTGCCATGTTCACAAGTTGCTCCTGCTGTTCCACCTTTGGAATTCGTGGAACATAAGTCCATCCGAGCACACTTTCTTTGGGAAAGCAGCTGCCAACTCTTGTTCTTTCATGACGGTATTGCTATTGCCCAAGGAACCAGCAAAACTAAGCACTGCATCCAGCCATTGATCTCGTTTTGACTGACAGTTTTTTAATCATCAATCCAACCACATCATCCTGATTCCATGATCAACCATCCTCAACCAAGCCCAAAGCAAAACCAACTCATCTCAGAGCAGCTCACACTTAAGTAACTCAACATCGACGCTTGCTCTCAAGCATAATCTCCTTACCCTTAACCATCCTTACTAATCCTTACTAATCCTTACTAATCCTTACCCTTACCTTCTCTAATCCTCACCCAAAACTGCTTCGTATCCACCTTTCCCAACTGCTTCGGTTGCACCAGGCGACTCCGGCTTCGCTGCCCAGCGGCTTCTTGGCGCTCTGTGCTGCACCTCTGCGTGCGGGGACCGAGGCCATCCTTAGCACCTTGCCATATCCCAAGGCCATGGAAAGGTGAAGCGTTGAAGGATGGTAGAAGGGATGATGATGAGTTGATGATGGTGAAAAGTGAAGGGTGAAGGGTTGATGATGAGTTGATGAGTTGATGATGGGAATAGCTGTCCTATTTTGTTCTATCATTTTGATCATGATTGCTAGTGTGCGCTGCCAAGGCCCTTCGCCCCGGAAGCCGCCCATGGCTCCTCTGCAGGCAGGGCACGGTCAGCCCCCGTTGAGTCTTGCGCAACGAGCCGCGGAAGGTCTCCAGCCTCTGGGAATGTCTTCCCAAAGTCTTCGAACGAGTGCTGAAGCAAAAAAGCGATCTAGGCGCGACTAACATGGCAACAAATTGATTCTGCTCAAGTGCTGGATGTGTAATGAAGATGTCTCTTTTTCTTCAACCAAAGTGTTTTGACATGTTCAAAGCTTCTTTAAAGATGCGGTTTCCACCATCCAAAATCCTGACGTCGGATAAACAAAGCTGCAATGGCTATTGTCGTTGCTACGTTTGTTCTCATTTTCTATTCTCATTATAGACATCATCAACGAGAACCCTTGCTCACCCCTTTCAACCCTAAACAATTCTGTTTCACCCTCACTGACCATTATTAACCGTCACTAAGCATCATTTTGTAGTCCAGCCATGTCAAGCCCATGTGGATCAACGGTGAGGCGACAGCCAGATCAACAAGTGCTTGCTCTTGGCCTTCATCGAGGCTGGTGCCACAGTGAAAGACAGCCAGGTCCGAAAACCACGAAGGAGGGCGAGCACTGGGCTGATGGCTGTACGTCACATGGGATGTCCCAAGAATGGTTGGAAGCGGTTGATGGTTATAACATGTTATAACTGCTTGATGCTCAATACCACAGTGTATGGACGCCCTCACACGATGCGGGTATCAGATGATACTAGTCCTATTCCGATGAGGGATGCACGCAATTTGGGGGTGAGGTGTTGGCATACTCTACCCGTTACCCCTGCCTGGTCACTGAACAAAGGGCAGCCCGCTGGAAGTCTTTACAAAGCAAAACTTGACCCATGATGAGTGTGGTTGTGGCCCAACATGTTCCACGCTTGGTCTCCAAAGTCAGTAGAACAGTCTATGTCGTGAAGGTCATCTGCAATATGCAGCATGGTCTATACCCATAACTATCTCTGGTAGATATTTGGTCATGCCTTAATATATGACACAATAGAACAAATCAAGGGTAGTATTCCACATATGGTTAGCCTCTGGTAAATTAACATGGCAATGGAGAATCGCCATGGCAAGAGTATTCACAGATTATATAACACTAGATGCTGACGTTTGTTCCTGACCCATCTAGATGACCATCACTACCCGAGGCCTTGCTGGACTTTGCACGAGATGTAAACAAGATGAAGGCAGGGATATGGGAAGATCTGACAGATTTAGATCATGTCGCTTTCAGGAAGTGTTTTCGTAATGAATCAATGTCCTGCTTGTGAACAACTGCACAGACCCAAGCAAGACTATAACATATCCAATCCAAGAGCACATTTCATTCTCACAGCTCCGGACATAGTGGAGACATGGCGGCATGGCCCAATGATGATACATTTGCCTCGATAGCTTTTGGCTATTTGAGAGCCAAGCAACTTTAATTATACGCTCTGAGGAAGAAAGACACATCAACATGCACGATCATTCCTACACTGTACATGTTTTGGGCATGATTGAAGTATGGAAGAGTGCTGGGTCCTTCCGTGTAAGTGCTTGTGAATTGGACTCGCAGAGAACATTTTCCAGTGCTTGTCACCATGTCTTGTGAAGCTTGGGAATGTATTTTGGCCACGGACGACACTTTCCTTCTTGACAGCTTCGGCTGGTGATGGCATAAACAACTTTAATATACTCCGAGGCCATTGATGATCTTGCTTTTGGGTGCAGAGATAGTTGAGACATGGCGGCATGGCCCAATGATGATACATTTGCCTCGATAGCTTTTGGCTATTTGAGAGACAAGCAACTTTAATTATACGCTCTGAGGAAGAAAGACACATCAACATGCACGATCATTCCTACATTGTACATGATTTGGGCATGATTGAAGTATGGAAGAGTGCTGGGTCCTTCCGCGTAAGTGCTTGTGAATTGGACTTGCAGAGAACATTTTCCAGTGCTTGTCAGCATGTCTTGTGAAGCTTGGCAATGTATTTTGGCCAGGGACGACACCTTCCTTCTTGACAGCTTCGGCTGGTGATGGCATAAACAACTTTAATATACTCCGAGGCCATTGATGATCTTGCTTTTGGGTGCAGAGATAGTTGAGACATGGCGGCATGGCCCAATGATGATACATTTGCCTCGATAGCTTTTGGCTATTTGAGAGACAAGCAACTTTAATTATACGCTCTGAGGAAGAAAGACACATCAACATGCACGATCATTCCTGCATTGTACATGTTTAGGCATGATTGAAGTATGGAAGAGTGCTGGGTCCTTCCGTGTAAGTGCTTGTGAATTGGACTCGCAGAGAACATTTTCCAGTGCTTGTCACCATGTCTTGTGAAGCTTGGGAATGTATTTTGGCCACGGACGACACTTTCCTTCTTGACAGCTTCGGCTGGTGATGGCATAAACAACTTTAATATACTCCGAGGCCATTGATGATCTTGCTTTTGGGTGCAGAGATAGTTGAGACATGGCGGCATGGCCCAATGATGATACATTTGCCTCGATAGCTTTTGGCTATTTGAGAGCCAAGCAACTTTAATTATACGCTCTGAGGAAGAAAGACACATCAACATGCACGATCATTCCTACATTGTACATGATTTGGGCATGATTGAAGTATGGATGGGTGCTGGGTCCTTCCGTGTAAGTGCTTGTGAACTAGAACTTCACCGGTCAAAGTTTGCCGGAAATTTGCTAAGCCAAAGCAAATTGGTTACTTGGTTTTTTCCCTGGTCCTCTCAGGCTCGCACATTTGTGCGTTTTGTGGTTCGTTTCTTTTCACCATGCTCATACATGCCCATAATGATTTTCACTAGGCAACAGTAATTGATTGATCTTCTTTCGCACGTTTTTCATTTTCAAAGGTACAATCTGCGGCCGGCGCTAATTAGGCTGGGCATGGCTGGGCAATGCTGACCCTTTTTGACTCCTGGGCCATCACGGACCCATGCTGCGCCCTTTGGGCATCCTGCATGTACTTCCCAACATGCTCCCCAAACAAAAGAAAGATAATGAAACATATCCTAAGCAAAACAAACGCAGGTACCCAGAAGAGGAGTATGAGCGGTTGGATGTAGTAGGCCTCAAAACGATGACGTGCCCAAGCGACCACTACAGTGTCCAGCTCCATAGAGCACTGGCCCTTGATGAAATTCACCAAAGCCGGAACGTGGTCGATGAACCAGAGCTACACCGGCGACGAATCAGACGCGATACTCCCCAAGAGCATCAAGACAATGCGCAGCTCCAGCTAAGAGATCGTAGTCGCCTGCTCAAGCTCAATGACCGGTCAAGTTGTCGGGCCAATTTGATGACCAAGGGCGAGGTCGCAGGGAGAGTCAATGGAGGCGCTGCTTAAGGCTTTTTTCCCAAGTCGCGCTGTAGCTTCAACCCCAAAAAAATCTTTCCTTGATGAATATCGAATGACAATTTGTCCAATGCTTTCAGACTGCAAGCGTCTTCAGAAGCTTTGGCAATCTTTGGCAGGTGTTCAGCGACGCCACGGCTGCCAGCAGTGCTCGCCGCCATGCTTCAGAGCATGGCGTAGAGGTCCAGTGGTATGGCCCTGCCAATGGTGCCCTCTGCATTCCGCCGTGGGTTGGTGCTGCCCTCAGTTGCAAGGTTTGACTCCATGATGTCATTCACCAACTGAAACCAGTGCCAGGCGAGCACACAGGGCATTTTGGCAGCGACAGGTGGTGCGCCAGAAGGGGCAAAGCTCCTTACCGGGCCTGGCTCCTAAATACGGGGCAATCGACAAAATAAGAGATCAATAAGACTTGGCGTATTGAAAATTGTGCAACGCATTGTTTTAGTCTGCTATGTGCTTTCTTGACACATGGCGTTCACCGCGAAAGCAAAACTTCGGCCCCCCATACAAAGCTTGTTGTACATACCTTCGAACATGACGAGGTGTGCCGCTACTCGTCCACGGAGGCCACAGACAGAGGTGCAGAGTTCCGGCGCAGCCCTGCAAGAGTATATGGCGCCTTGGATCAGAACTCTAGAGTACGAACCGTCGGAATATGATCTTGCCGTTGTCGCCAGATTAGCTCCTGGCCGAGCTTATTTCTAAATAGATGTCATGTTTGACCAACCTGCCAAGTGGGATATCCCGTACTCTTGCGTCTGGAACAACTCCAACCTCAATTCCAGCGCCTTCCTGGAGCCGAAGCTTGGCTGCAATTTGAAGGCTGCGTATTTCGGATGCAGTGGAAAATCGACGCGCAGATTAAAGCTATGTAACTTTGCTCGGAAAAAGGCTCACCAAAAGTCACGTGCAACTGGGGCTGGCTTGGATCGTGAGGCTGGGCGGGCGGCCTTCCCTTTGGCGCAGGTTGCTGTCGAGGTGGGAGCCCACTAATTTGCGCAAGGCGCGCTGGAGCATTTTTGCAACCGCGTGAGCATCCTGGCAGAAACAATTTGTGCCACGCCTTCTTGGAGGCCATGGATCGTGGTGTCATTGATCCTCCTGCTTCCATTCGTATGGCTGCTTTCACACTTCAAGGTGGCTACCCGTCAGCGTTGAGCCATTGGAGGGTTCCGGCGCAGCTTGCTGTCAAATAGAATGCAAAGGCCAAGTGAACGACAGCGTAAGATAGGATTTCATGCAAATGGCACAGGTTGACCCCTGGCAACCGCTAAGTTTCGACAGGGCTCTTGAGCCAAAACCTTGATATGACTTGATTCATGTGGCAAAAATGGTCACCTGTGAAAGCGATGAGGACCCTACTAGGGCCCACTAGGTTTTTGGGCCGGTCCTACAAGCACTTTGTTGGGCCAGTTGTAGTTGTGCATGGGCGGTGTGTCGTTTGATGGCAGCTGTTACAGGCCGCAATTGCCAAGTTAGCAAGCCAAGAAACCCAGGTGATTTGTCAATGGCTGGCAGGGTCGCCTGGCTCTTCCAGCGAGCTGATTTTTCTCGGCGCTCGCCCCGTGCGCAGAAACAATGAGTGACAGAATCGCAGAATTCAAGCGGAAAAAAATACGGCATGATGTAACAATTTTGCGAACATCCGCCCACACCTCTTTGGCGGTGATGGCGTGTCATTGGGGCGCAAGTCAATACAAATGTTCCATTTTAATCTTTATAGCGCTGTGTCACTATAGTAGCTTTAGCTAGGGGGAGGGCCTTTCTTCGACTCGCGCTGGAGGCTCTTGGAACATTATTTCCCTTGATGTTTGTTGTTTCGGGAAGTTCTCAGTCATTTGTATCGGTTTGCCTTTTTTGTTTCAATGGGCATTGTTTCGTGAAGCCTGGTTTTGCTGCCGTGTGATGAACATAATTTGATTTTGGGTGTTTAGTTGTGGCTTCAAACTTCGAAAATCGTGAAAAACATGTTGAAAATACAGTGTTGTTTGTCAATTGTGAAAAATATTGAAAAATAACAGTTTTGCAAATATGTTCTGGGTCTGGCAGATATCTGCTGAGCTGTGGCGGGGGGACTCGCATATATTTGGCCCAACATAGCTCCCAATAGGGCGTAACTTGGGCTCAATTTGCGCTCAACCTGGCTTCAATTATGGGCTAGATTGGTGTTGCAACGGGGGTTGAATGCATCTGTTGTTTGACCCCTTCATTTTTGGACGCAATAATGGCTCAAATTGTGTCTCTGGGTGTGTCTTTTCTTGGCGTAACTTCGCGCATCTTTGGCCCAACATGGCCCAACATGGCTCCAATTGGGAATGTATTTTGGCCACGGACGACACTTTCCTTCTTGACAGCTTCGGCTGGTGATGGCATAAACAACTTTAATATACTCCGAGGCCATTGATGATCTTGCTTTTGGGTGCAGAGATAGTTGAGACATGGCGGCATGGCCCAATGATGATACATTTGCTTCGATAGCTTTTGGCTATTTGAGAGCCAAGCAACTTTAATTATACGCTCTGAGGAAGAAAGACACATCAACATGCACGATCATTCCTACATTGTACATGATTTGGGCATGATTGAAGTATGGATGGGTGCTGGGTCCTTCCGTGTAAGTGCTTGTGAATTGGACTCGCAGAGAACATTTTCCAGTGCTTGTCACCATGTCTTGTGAAGCTTGGCAATGTATTTTGGCCAGGGACGACACCTTCCTTCTTGACAGCTTCGGCTGGTGATGGCATAAACAACTTTAATATACTCCGAGGCCATTGATGATCTTGCTTTTGGGTGCAGAGATAGTTGAGACATGGCGGCATGGCCCAATGATGATACATTTGCCTCGATAGCTTTTGGCTATTTGAGAGACAAGCAACTTTAATTATACGCTCTGAGGAAGAAAGACACATCAACATGCACGATCATTCCTGCATTGTACATGATTTGGGCATGATTGAAGTATGGAAGAGTGCTGGGTCCTTCCGTGTAAGTGCTTGTGAATTGGACTCGCAGAGAACATTTTCCAGTGCTTGTCAGCATGTCTTGTGAAGCTTGGCAATGTATTTTGGCCAGGGACGACACCTTCCTTCTTGACAGCTTCGGCTGGTGATGGCATAAACAACTTTAATATACTCCGAGGCCATTGATGATCTTGCTTTTGGGGGCAGCGAGGACACAGCTTCATCAGTTGAGTTGTCATTGCGTTTACCTCCAGTTTGGCTTTCAGCTGTTGCCAGACATTGCCTGGGAGTGTTGAGTTTGTTCTTCAGCTGTTCACATTAGAGAGCTGTTAGATTATCAACAGCCCAGTGATGGTTTGTCAGTTATCAACTAACCATCATTCGCGCTCATGAACCACGGAGAACCATTATTCTAGCTATGTTGATAGGCTGAGTTTGTGATGGTGGAATATTGCGACGGGCTGTTCGATTCCCACCGGGTTCCTGCGTAAAGTTGGTATATCCAACTGCGGTGGTTGGTTGTTTAGCTTAGCTAGCGAAACAGCAGCCATTGGGATGGGATGTTTGGTTGATTATCATTGGTTGATTAACAACCAGAGCAAAAATAATCAATCAACAATTACCAATCCCAACAATTGATTATTATTTGATACATTTTGTATGAATCACTGTTTAAACAACACGCACACAGTGCGTCTCTCTTTCAGTTGGTCGCTATCCCCTATTTGGCAAATTACTATCACAAATCCAAAGTACAAACAACATCGGCCACATAAATTTTAAAGCATCAATGATTAGTTTGTAATGGTTAACATCAACCATGTACATCACCACTCTATTTCATAAAGTTAACGATTTTATCTCATCCGTGAACATATCAACTATGTACTAACCATTCTACTGACCATTAACATCAGAACACTTTACTGACCTTTCTACAAAACACTGAAATATCAATCAAGCACAAACAATTATATAAGTCAATATCATATGAACCATCATCATGTTTGATATAATTATCATTGATACAAGCATTCCTATACTCACCACCATCAGCCATCATCAGCCATCATCACCTATCACTATTAACCATTCTTGAATCATTGCCAACCACCATGATCAACCATCATGATCAACCATCATGATCAACCATCATGATTAACCATCATGATTCAACATCATGATCAACCACCCTCAACCATCCTTAACCATCTTCAGCCGCAGCAGATCCACCACGGCAGGTGGATGGCACATCAGCTCTGCCAGAGGCGATACTGCAGAAGCTCTTCGAGTGGCGGGGACTCACAGGTCGACTCTTCGTGGTGGTTGGGGTGTCATGGGTGGTGAATGAATGGTTGCCCGTGGCCAACAACGGGTCATGTTTCTGGCTGATTGATTGTGGTTGACCATGGTTGATGACTAAGGACGCTTAATCACCATGCTCAATCGATTCTCGTTGATGAATGATGGTTGACAATGATTAATGACTGAAAATGGTTGTTGTCAATGATGGTAGCGGCTTGCATGATGATCAATCAGTCTTGGATGGTTGTTCAAAGCTAAAAATGACTTGCAACGCTATCAATGATGCTAAGGATTTATACAGTAGGATGAATGATGGTGAAGCATTTTGACAGGGAATATTTTCTAAACAAAGCCATTGGATATGAGAACAATTGGTTTTCCACACATTTATCATTTGTTGGTTGTTATAGAGTTCATTTGAGAAGAAAAGGAACCTAGAACAACCAATGGGGTGACCAATTGGGGTGACCAATGAGACCTTTGTCAAATGACGCCTTCGATCAATCCACGGCAGAGCATGACATGATTCTTTGGAGACAAGACTTCCCTATCTGTGGGCTGAGGCTGCAGTTTCTTTTCCTGCCTCCTTCGGGACTGGTTTGTCGGTTTGGAGCTTGGCGCACGCTGGAAGTTGGTGGCGTAGGAAATGAATACCAAGCCATCACTTGTGGATTTCTGTCCCCCACTTTTTCATGTTTCCCTATTGTTGGTCATCCGTGTGGTTGATAGGGATTAGCACCATCAAACATGTTGGTAGTTCCCACTCTTCATCATTGTTGACCAGTACTATCAACCAATATCAACCAGTATGAAGCATTGTCAAGCCCTATTGTTGGATATTGTTGGGGATCACACCCAATGAGAGTTTTGACCATGCTGCTGTTGGGTGTTGGATGGTGAGGCTGGCCTCAACGGTGCCCATGTCCAATCTTCTTCAGCGAGTGGCGCCGGAAGCTCACGGGGATTTTGACCACCTGGAACCCATTGAGCTCAGAAAAACAATCAGGAAGCTCATGGAAGCTCTTGGTAAAACATGTTCTGCTTCTAGCAGTTTTATCAGTTCTTATTGATCCATTGGTTCCAAATCAAATTCCGTTTCAAGTTTGCATTGAGTCAACCCACCCACCATCCAAGCCACCAAAAAGTACCCAGTCCATTTGGCGCCACTTGGATCAGTGCCTCAGGAAATGTGAGCGGGCGCTCTTTTCCGTCCCAGACGTGTGCAACAGCATTTTCGCTCGCAAATATAGCGTGCTGGAGCGCAGCCCTCAGTTGGAGATGACTCACCAGAGAGAGGGGAGCTTTTTGTTTCGTGGTGTTTTTCATTGGTTAAAAAGATGTATCATATTTTTTTTTCATCTTTGATTCATTGCAGAGGGTTCCCATGTTCAACCAGGGAGATGGCGCAGCTCTGGAGATTCTGTGGCTCCGGGCTGTTTCTCACCACGTGACGCTGAGGCACTACGTTCGGCGGCATTTCTTGGCATTCGTGGCGTTGTCATGAACTCAGACTGCCACCGTGGGTCAGTTCACTTGGTTGATTTTACCATGGGTTGCCTGCGAGACCAGGTATGGCAAGCCATGACAGGGTTTGGGAGCTCACCCAGGGTGGGTCAAACCCAAGGGAACACACGGTGCTACCAGGGAGGTATTGATTATTGATGGCCGATATCCTCCAAACCATCAGCTTGGAAATTGTCCACCATTGACCACCATTTACCACCATCAACAGAAGCATGATTAAGCATCCAGAACCATAGCCTTAGAAGCTGCAAGGTACAATCAGCGACATGAAGATCCTGCGGATGAAGCGCGGCAAGCATCTCAGTGGTTGAAACCACTGGTGACTGTTGGACGCAATCGTTTTAAGATGTAGGGTACTGCCAAAATTGCTGAGAAAAAAGTCATGTTTCTTGATTACTTGGATTCCTAGTAACTCTTAGCAGTTCAACGATTGATGATTTGGATTTCTTTTTTCGTGTTTGGTTGTTCTCCTTGTTCTTTTTGCATTCTCAGAAAGGACGTCCCACATCGAGTTCCCAGGAGGCGCACGGATGGCCTGAGGTGCAACGCAGCTTGTCGACTGCATGTGGAGACCCTGTCCAATCCCCGGTGGCAGATGGAGAAACGTGAGGCTACCAACCAGGGCAGCGCCCAAGCCAGCCATTTTGAGGTCATTGTTTGTTGGAGTTATTACCACGATTCATGAGCCATTCTTGGCTATCATTAATCGACGTTGATCAACGAAGCGATCATTTTTTTTGCAAGGAAGTCATCAAGCACTTTGTGTTGAAATTCATGGACATGCCCCATATACGGAACAGCTTGACAGGTTTGACATTCCTATCTTTTTACATACCTCTCGATGGTTGACTACATACCCGCAGTAAAGTCGGTGGTCCCCGCAAAGGGTGGAGAAAAAACCCACTATCAAGAATGATGACTTCGCCATGGTTTCGGGATACTGCCATCAATGCAACATGCCAACATAATATGCAGAGTACACATGCGTGGCCTGAAAGATCGATCTGCAAGGCTTGCCATGGCGAGCATCAGAATGGAAGATAACTTGCCGTCAGAGTCTAAGAGGGTTGGTGCTGGTGGTCATGAGGGTCATGGAGGTCATGGATCGTCGCAAGGAAGTGGGCAGGCCGGGGTTGTTCGGGCCAAGCCACACCCCAAATGCTATGAGGGAACCTGCTACCGAGAGCGTCACGAGTTTAACAAACGGCCGAGGTTTGGCCGTCACAAAAATCTAATCATCAAATGGTGCCATGGCAGAGCTACGTTCTGCAAAAGCGTCTGCAGAAAGTGGAAGGGCAAATGTCCGACGTGTCTTCTTGCTTGTCGAGGCGACGTGCATTCCTCCAGCAGTCCGTGCTGGACTTCTTTGTGGGGGAGGCCGAGTGAAATGACACGCAGATTGTTGTTCACTTGGGGTTGATGACATACCCGTCATGGCTCCTCTGAGGCATTATTGGTATATAGCTTAAAACTCGAAACCATATGATAAGACCGTAAGCACCATGGCATCTTTGATGATAAACGTAAGCAGATAGATGCTTCGAGTCTCCCATCGAACCAATCAGGCCTTACTAGGGACGAGTCATCAAGTAGCAATGACTGGGGAAGCCTTGGAAGCTGCAGATCGAATTGGAGCACGTCACTCATCAGATGCATTTGAACTTCATGCGCCGCCGGGCTCTCAGTTTTTCAAAGATAGAGAAGAGAGGTGGTGTAGAGATATACTGATCTATATATAATCCTTTGAGTGGATTCTCTTCAGCTGTAAGTTGGAACTGCCCCACATGTTGCCATCTCACTCTCAAGAATTATATAGACGTATGTAACATGTATATACATTTATGCATATATATATATGTAGTTATACGATATATCATATACATACACACACACACATATATATATACGCATATTTGTATGTCCAACCAACTTAGTGGACGACGGTGCATTCCCGTTGCGAGGTCACAACATGACAGCAGTGAGCCAGCAGCTGCCTCAGTCGTTTCCCAACAGCTTTTGAGCTCAGAAACAAACTGCTGTTGGACTGTTGGTGGCTAGCCACAGTCAAGGTGAACTACGCTTAATCATGGTAAATACTGGTTGAAAATCGGGCGATAGGCAAGCATGATCAGCAATGATTCCAAATCAATGGAATTCTTTATACCTCAGCGATCCTAAGTGTGTGTTAATGGGCTTTCATCAACCACCCACGACCTTGGACTCCCTGATGAGCAACCGCAATCCTTTGGGATGAAAATCATTGGAACGATGAATGATGACGGTTTTCATCGCAGGTCGCCCCTACCTTTGAAGCCGGCGGCAGCCTGAGCGCAACTGATGACTCGCATCCACCTCCCCCAACGTAAAATGGCCATTCTCAGACTTTGCAAAACCATATGTTTCCAGGGAACGGTTCACAAACAAGACAATTCATCACCTTAACACTTGGAAGATCTTGGAGGACTGTTGTTTATTAAATCTTATTGACCATTCTCAAGCTTAGAGTACGGAGCGTCGTTCCCAGGTTGCAGAGCCAAAGTTGCCTGCACCGGTGGCGGCACCTGCTGCTGCCCCACCAGTCTCTTGGCAAAGCTGCAAGCTATGCAGTGAACCCCAGATGAATCGCAATGATGGCAATGAAGAAGTTTAATTGTCTACTAAGATTACGGCAAGACTCCATGGTTTGCCCGGATGCACAAGACCTGCCCAGAAGTTAGTCTTGTCAACTGTTCAAAACCCTGCGCAGGCCCGTTGTTTTGAAACTCTGAGAATCAAGAAACCCTAAGCCCTAAACCGTAAAACGCTAAACGCTAAACCCTAAACCCTGAACCCTAAAACCCTAAAACCCTAAACCCTAAAACCTAAACCCTAAAACCCTAAAGCCCTAAATCACTGCGTATAGCCAGTGTTTCTCACTGATTCTTCGAGCAATGTTCAATTGATAGGAACAGCCGTGGTTTACCCTCCGGGCAAACCACGGCGTCTGCGCGTAAGATTATATAAATTGTACAGGTATACTAAAGTTGTATATCAAAAATTGTGTTTACTTTCCAACTGATAGTTATTGCTAGGGCTTGTTTGTCACCATCTCCATGAGAGTCATTGGTTTTGAGCGCTATAGTTCCATTGTAGTAACAAACAGTTAGAAAAGGGAATGGGTGCAACACTCAATTATAATTACGATTGCCAACTTATGTGGAGGTACAGCAATCCTAATGGGGTTCTACCATCCCATGGTTCACAAAGACTCTTTCACTGATGGTTTGGATAACCAATAACATACCATGCTGTGAAACAAGGGTGTGTATCATGATTATAATCCCTATGATACATGTTACAGATTATACTGATTCTCATTATGAAAGATACATCAACGATGTTCATATCTAATGCTTGTATTGTCGTAATGCATGCTACATACATGCTTCATATTACATATTGGTTGATTGTCAGCGTTACAGATCATGAATGCTAGTACATGGCAGCACAACTACTCATGAACTGGGAACGTGGGAAGAGTTCTCAGCATATTCCCCCCCTTGTTACTTGGTGTATGAGCTGACCATGGTTACCGTGGTTTATTTGCAACCTTTCTGACCAATCAATAGGAAAAATCAACCAACAACAGGTGGCTAGTCAGAATTCCACCAATCGATTAGGCTATTCTTGGCAATTACCCCATTGAGTTCCAACCATTAACCATTCTTAATCACCATGAACTCACCCATTGGTCAAGCGTCAATTAACCAACATTAAACACAAACTGTTAATTCATCAAAATTAGTCATCGTGAGCCACGAATCAACCATCATGAGCCACTACTGTAATTAACAAACATCACCCATGAATCACCATCACTGAACACCATCACCAAGCAAGGCCTTGCCTGTGAGAGCTCCGGTTGGCAAAGCACGGCCGGTGCCAGCGTCGGGATCTCAATCATGGTCCCCTTGGTGGATTCTGAAGGCTGACCATTTCGATGGTTGATGATGAATTGACAGAGAACCATTGATGATGATGCATGGTGGATGGTGATGGATGGTGATGGATGATGACGGATGATGATAGGTGATGATGGGTGATGATGAACGGTCATGACCCATCATTTACGGTCTATTAACCATTGTGAGACATGGATGAGCCATTACCAAACACTGACTAATCACTGATTATCCGTCATGGACCAGTGATTACTCATCATTAACCATTGATTAAGCCTCATGGATCATTGATTAGCTCCATCATCAACCGTTGATTAATCCCATCATCAACCATGACCATGAATCAATTATAATCAATTGCTGGCCATTAATCACCGACCAGTATCATTAGCGTATCATTGATAATCTATCATTAATCATTAATCATTAGCCATGAATAGTGGGGTCATTAGCCATTAACCAGTAGCATTGATCATCATCAACCATGAATCAGACATGCATGAACCATTCTGGGTAGTTGCCCATGATAACTGGTCCCCCAGCTAAACCACGACAGACGTTGCCGTCATGATCGGTTCTCTTAGGATCTGTGGCAGCGCCGAGGCTTTCATTGGTTGGACTTCCAGCTTCTGCTCAAGGCGCTGTGATTGGTGCTAAGGGTTGGTGAATGTTTGACGAATGTTTGGTTGAAGCACGATTGAAGCATCCAAGAGTTGGTGAATGTTTGGTAGTGATTCATAGTGGACAATTCATGGTACGACCGGGGCCAAAGACAATCATCACGGATATTGCTGATGCTTCGGTTCATGTTTTGTAGTCAGCGATGTCGCTCCCATGGATCTTGGCAGTTGGCATCGACGTAGGATGCAGCTTCTGCGCCGCATGTTGGCTCAAGTTTTGGGATCTACGGATCGTTAAAAGTCCATGGCACCGTCACGTCATGCTGCAACTGCATCAGCTGTTTGCACGGTTTGTATAGAAGCTGGATCACTTGATAATCAGTTGATAAGTTGATATTTAGTTGATCAGTGGATAATCATCGGGTTTTGACATCTGAAATTCAGAGTTTGAAACCGATCCTTTGCCCCTGCATTTTTCTTTCGGAAGCCAGATTTCCCAGGTGCTTCTGACAACATGTCTCAACTAAGCATGTTGCCAAAGCTCTTGAAAGGATAGCAGCTCAGCTGTAAGACCAGCATCGCTTGTTCTTCCACGCTTCGCTTACAAGACGATGGAGTCTTGAATGGCAGAGGCAGCGGAGACGGAGTTCTCGTGTTCCAATTTGTTGTCGCAAGCAAATCTTACCAAAATCTGAATGTGATCAACATCTGAACATATTTTGACAATTTTGTTCATCTTTGGGATGTTCACCAAGAAAGTTCTCAACACCTTTCGCCATCATCCACCAGCTCATTGACCATCATAAGTCAAGCGTTAAGAAGCAGTCGTGAAGCAGATGGATATCTTCGATGGAGTCCATTGCTCTTGAGGTGCATGGCTTTCCAGCGCGGGAGTGTGTCTGTGCGCATGGAAGCATCCGTTTGTCCGGGCTCCCAGTGGTTGCCATGGTTTCTGGTGGCAGACGGTGAAGCCTTTTTGAAAGGAGCCATGAAGAAGATGGTCATTAACAGTGCTAGGATCTGGAAGATGGTCATTGTGAACAGAATTCGGGGATGGTCATCCCATAAATGTTGGTTTACAGAAGCATGATCATGAATCCAAGTAAAGGATTCGTATCCTGAGTCATGCGTGTCATCTTCATCAATGGGGTTGCCCGAAAACTGCTTGCCTCCAGTTGATCAGGGTCCTCATTGATGGTCATTGTTCCCTCGTATCGACCATTATGAACCAGTATTTGGCATCAATAATCATTCTTAATCATCCTTTTCGTTTGTTGTCCTCCATAACTAGCATTTTTGACCATAGCTAATCAATATGAAGGATCATGATCAACCACTATGCCATTACCAACATGAGTAACCAGGACTCACCCCTATCACCAGTATTTGGAGCTATCAATCCTTATTAATCAGTATTGGCCATTGCCATCAACCACCATGAATCACTCTTAATCGCGCAGCAACCACCAGTGCCAAGCACAGTTAGCAACTGGCCATGACCATGAGAAGCCATGGTCAACAGTGGTTGCTACTCCTCAATCGTTACCATGGGCACTCACCACCCTTCGCCACCAGTGCCAACCACTGTGAAGCATCATGGCTTCTCATGGTCAACCTTCATGGCGCACCATGATCCACTCGAGGTCATGGCCAGTTCGACGTAGAAGAGCTCGACGCCGCCCAAAGAGGCCTGAAGTCTTTGAGCCGGTGCTGATTAAATGACATCATGAATGATTAATTTGATCACCACTACCGGTGATGGTTAGTTGGTGATTGTGATTTGAAGCTGGTAGTGGTGATGGTTCATGAATGGTCAATTCATGGTTGATTGATGGTTGAGACATGTTGAGACTGGTGAATTGATGGTGAATCAGTGCTTGATTGATGGTTAAGGAGCTGGTTCGTAGTACCTAAGTGACGAACATTGGTGGTCCAATTCAGAATTGGGATCAGGCCCTTAGCCTTGCAGAACTCAGGCGGATTCGAGGCCCCAATGGACTCCGAGCAGGGAGCAGAGTACATGAACTTCTGCTGCAGGACAGGGCGGTGAGTTTTTGAGGTTCCACCATGGGTACACAACAACAGTACTAACCATTGAAAAGCAACAATCAAAACCATTCTATAAACATTATCTAATAGATTTAAGAGTCATTCAAAGTCATCTCCGTTCAAAACCACTCCATAAGATTTGGGATAACCATTGGACACCATTGGTTGGTTCGCCGCTCGCCCCCAGGAGGTCGACGTTGACATCCCCCAGCTGCAAATGGAGCTGGCGGGGAAGGCGGACGCGGCGGTGAGGAACGGCCATCGCTGCGACAGCTCCGTCTTCGATGGCGAGGCCTCGATGGCCACGGAGATCAAGCACCAAACTACCAGCTGTTGCAGCTGTTGGTAGATGAGCACCAGCTGTTGCAGCTGTTGGTAGGTGAATGCGAAGTTTAAATGCTTCAAAATGCTTCAAAATGCTTCAAAATCAAGGAAATACTTGAAGCATGGTTGGATTTCATACCTGATTCAAAATGCTTCAAAGGAAATACCAGAACTTTTCAAAATCAAATCACGAAATACCACACCATCAAAATGATTTAGTTGTGAAAATGGTTGGGGATTGCGTGATGGTTTCTTCGCGGTTGGTCGTTGATGATTAATGACTTGTGGTACCTGGTACCTGCTGATGGTTGGGAAGTACTTGGCTGGTTGATGCTTTATGACAATGAACGGATTGGTGCATCCTCCCGCTTAGATTATCGGTTCAGAAATGGTGCATGCACTATCTCTCTCTCTCTCTCTCTGTCTTTCGCTCTCTCTCTCTCTCTCTCTCTCTCTGTGCATGATGCATTTCCGCCAAGTACCAGATACTGCTCCTAGCTACATTGGTTCATGACTGGACTGACTGGTTTTCCCGCTAAAATCATTTTGTTTTAGCAGGTCAGGAGTGCCGTTTCTTTTATTTTTGGGGGTGTGCCCTCCGGTAATCTTACGTAAATGACAAGCTCCAGCAAGTGAATCATTTACACATAACGGAAATGATTAATAGTGAGAAAGCATTGGTTAGTAATGTCAATGCTATATATCATATCGCCATTACTGGAAACTTTCATAGTGGCAGCCAATTATTAGATAGGTTTTCTAGTTGTTATACGTCCCACGAGTCAATGCCACACATCTCGGTTCATTCTTTTGATGCGAACAGACGGGCCACCAAAGTTTTGAGATCCACAGCCACATGCGCTATATTTCGTTGCCGGAAGAAATTCCAAGTTCTGTTTGCTTTTCTGCAGGTGTTTTGCGTCAGCATGCCATCTTGCACTTCTCGGCGCCGCCATACCCAGCAAGAGCTATTACGCAACTTGGCATGGTGTGACTTCGCGGGAATTGACGTTTTACCAGAAACACAAATGAATCTTGTCCACCTCATCCTGAACCTCTCCAGTTTGACGATTTTGAAGCCTGAGGTCGCTTGAATAACAGAATTGTGATGCACGTGATGTCACATATGCTCAGCTGACTTCGCCACTAGGCTGGGGCTTCCCAGCCCCGCATTTCGTCGAAGCATTTGGACCAGAGGATGACGAAGTTCTCAGATGGTTCAACTCTCCGTGTCTTTGCTGAGGGACGTCGTTTCTAGAAGCCTCTCTGTGCCTACATGGAAGTTGTGATGCGTGAAAGGAACACAAGATGTTTATTTATCTTTCCAGAATTTCAACCCATTTTGATGTATCTCCAAAATCGGTGTGTTGGAAGAGGGGAGGCTCTGCACTCAGGAGGGTGGCAAAGTTCCCACCCTGCTTTCGATGCGGCTTGGTGTCTGAATGCTGCTGTGCCAACAACGACATGCTCCAAGAGCAGATTGCCAACTGGTTGTCCTTCCGGAAGGCGACTGAGTGGAGAAGTTCTGGGAGCAACGAATGACCTTTCCCTATTCTTCCCCCCCAGAAATCTTGGATTTCGAAGGGAAATTCTTTATTCTTTGAAAGGATTAGGGAGGATTAGGTGAGTTGAGCAGCTGGGGGATTGTGTACACAAGCTGCGACATTTCAGCGCTTGGGATGGTGGGGTTTCCACTTCCGCAACGGTTCCATCTCGGGTTGCCAGGCCTGGACAGAAATCGCCAACTCCAAGATGGAGTGGCACCTGCTGGTGGAGGATGACGTGAAGTTCACGCACAAAGCTGCGGAGTGTTGGAACGAGCTCGTCACGTCCCTTGACGGAAGAAATGGAGTTGACTTTCTCTGAGGGCAGGTGCTTCATCTACAACTTTTGGAGTAGAAACACCCAGTGTTTCCCATGTACAAACATTACTAGTCTTTCTTATAATAGGGGCAAGCTTTCTTACCAGTCTTCCTACTAAAGGCTTTCCTAGTGGAGAAACTTTACATGAGCAACTTTCCCAGAGAAACTTTTGATCCTGATCCAAGGCGAGACCTTTTGAATGAGCATTCAGGATGCGTGGGTCGCGTCTGTCGGGGTTGTGGCTTTTGATTGCATGGTGTGGAGGTATTGTCTTGTTCCAGATGGCAATGTCTTTCCTGGATGCACTTAGAGCCTTGAGCAGTACGACAAGCTGACAGTGGGCATCCACCTCTGTTTGATTCTATGGATCCAAGATGGCGAGCCTCAAGCACCCAAGCCGGAAGCTGTCCATGGATTTCCCATCATGAACCATTACCAGCCAGTATTGACCAGAATTTGGTATCAAGCATGATCAACCATCATCAAGCGCTGCAAAACTGACCATCAACAACCACCATGAATCACTACTAACCATCATGAACCATCCTCCAACCATTGCTAGCCATCATTAACCATCCTCAGCCATGGGCTTTGACCGTGGCTCACACTTGATCGCAGGAGTGCCGTGCATCCTGCGCTGTGGTTGGCAGCTGGGACTTGAATATGAAGACGATGACCCTGCAGAGCTTCTTCCGGACGTCGTGCGGATGTCTCCTGGATCAACGAGAACAAAACTGTCAACTGTCAACCAACAATTGAGTTTTTCAAGTCTGGTTAATCAAATAAGAATCGTGATCATTAACAACCAGCAGTTGACTCTCTGGTGGTAATTGATCGATTGTTGCCTTGACCAATCACCTGTTGACAATGGAAAGTCGATTGTTGTTGGGTTGGCGTGGGTTATTGGCAGCTCTTAACTACCACGATCGTGAACCTTGATATTGTTTTGCTTTGAATCTGGATTTATTGATATCACCGATCAGCATCACCACCAGCGAGATGTCAATTGGGAAGCACAGGGCTCGGGTGCGGCAACAACTACATCAGACCTGGTCACCTCTGGTTCGCAACAAATCGCATCAGGACTTTTCGGCATTGATGGCATCGTATTTCAGTCTGCGCATTTGAATCTTTGTCCTCCCTACCTCCCTCCCTCGCCATCTCTGAATCTCTGTCTCTTTCTCTATCTCTGTTTTCCCCAGGGTTCGCATTCACTTGGCAAGTTCCAGGTCCAATCATTGCTCTTTGATGAACCGATCGATGGCGAATCTTGGCGAAGTCATCCATGTGCTTCGCCGATCAAACCTGTCAGACCAAGGCAAGAGCTCCTCCTTGGCAGCGAGGAACATATTTCTGCCACCTCCGATGTGTTCACACATGAGGCGGTCTCGACGTGTCCTACTTCAAGGGTGCTTGCATTATCTTGCATTTGCTCTTGGATGTTCAAGGATTGCGAAGTGTCCTGCAAATTCACTGGTTCGCTGATGGCTGCAGGTAGGTTCATGAGGATTGGACCCACTGCTTTTCAGTGTCCTGGCGTTTTTTTCAGATCGTGGCACCGAACTTCTTTCACTTCACGATGTTTCCGCCAATATCTTATGACACTCGGCATACACTGGCAGGTCACCATAGGTACGGAGACAAGGGCGTTGGCCTTGAAAGTTACAGGGATTTGAGCTTCGTACCCCATCCTTTGTTGTTGCTGGTCGTCATGAACCAAGATTAGCACTCAATAAGCCACATTAACCATTTGTATGCATCATCAAGTATCATTGATCACTATTTATCATCCAGTTTATGTCCACCTTAAGCTGAACAATTTGCCATTGCTTATCTCTCCTGACCAACTGGTCACAGTAACTGGTCTCCCAAGAGGTTTGTTTGTCTCGCTGAGGACCTTTCCTTTGCTCTGAAGATTCCGTCGTTGATACGTCCCAAAGGCGCGGCGCGGCCGTCGCTTGGGCCCAGACTTCGTTGGGAATGGCTTTGATCATATTGGTGACACCCTGGTGAGACCACTGAAGATTGATATTCAGCCATCCTCCTCCTCCTCCTCCTCATCATCATCATCATCATCATCATCATCATCATCATCATCATCATCATCATCATCATCATCATCATCATCATCATCATCATCATCATCATCATCATCAAATCCATCAAATCCATCAAATCCATCAAAGCGATCAGAACCAGGAAAACCATCAACCACATTCATCCACCAGATCTTGACCAACTTGTCAATCCTCATTGGTTGCATCCCCAACCACAGTTATGCCTTGGAGCGCACCAGGCACCCGACAGGACGACCTGCACCACGCCATGGTGGTGGACCGTGCGCGACGGGTAGAGCCGGAGACGATCCGCGTGTGGCTGCAGACCTTGGTCTCCTGGCAGCGTCAACAATCTGAGCTCTTGAAAATGCTCATCGTCGTGGCTGTTGTTGTTGTTGGTGTTGTTGTTGTTGTTGTTGTTGTTGTTGTTGTTGTTGTTGTTGTTGTTGTTGTGTTTAATGGTTGCATTTCTTGAAGGGAAGAGTGCAAGTCATGGAAGTTCGAATCAAGGGGAGCATGTGACACCACTAAAACCTGCAACAGACAAGACCGATTTGTACATCTCTGTACCCTGTGTTTCCCTACGTTTTCACCTGATGTTTTCCCTGGTTCTGGCTGGTTCCTACCGCGATCCACCCCTTGGCTTTGCCAAGCCTTGGCTTTGCCAAGGTCTGGTTGCGCGAGGCGAAGGGCGGAGCGACCGCGGCGAGCTGCGTTGATGGATGGGAAGAGCTGAGGGATGGCCAGGAGGAGGGGATGCGGGGGATGCAATGATCAACCAATCTTAGCAAAGTGGTGACAATGGGTTGAGTCATGGGTGATGATTCGTGTTGGTTGTAATGGGTTGTAAGTTATTGATTATCTTGTTCATGTTGATCAACTACAGTAGTGATTGATCAATGGTTGGTTATTGCTGGGTTGATCAGCAAGCATTTATTGATAACACAATGATCGCAATTCCCAGGGTAGTCACGCATTGATTTTGAGCACAATGTCGGGACAATCAACCATTTAACATCAACTAATAACTGATTGTGCAGATCAATCATGAAGATATTGGTGATCAATCAATCTTGTGTTGATCAAAAGAATTGCCACACATGGTTGTTGATAGCCGGTCAATCATAGTCATCGGCTGCTTAACCATTTAGCCACTATAAGTTATTTGAACATGTGTTCCTGGTTTGTGAATTGATCAACATAATCACACTTTGAATGAACATAAGTTGCAAAAATCAATCCACGACACTATCGCTCATCAACCAGCAACCTTGACACCAACAAACAAATGATTTCCAATCATAGTGACTTATGATGTACAGCTACAGCATGAAGCATCAGCAATATGAACCATCAACCGCCCCCTGCCCACTGAACAACTCGCTCTCCAAGTGCTAGGAGTTTCCAGTTCGAGCAGCTCGGTAGCAACGTCCAGGATCATTGCTTCATGTCCATTTCTTTTGATCTCTGATAATCTTTTATCATGTTGAAATATTTTAATTTAGTACATGACTCGTAGATACATTCGAATGAGAATAATTACTAAGTTGCATTACTCACCATTAATTCCTCTGACTAATTACTAAGTCAAAGTTTTCCTTTGACTTTCTTTTCAATTCTCGAGGTGGTGAGGGACCTGCGGCCGCCTCCCAGTTGGCTCTACGCGGCGTATCGCTTCTTCCTGGGCCCTGCCGCGTTTCGACCACGCGACTTCCGACACGTGGACCTCGAGTGGTTGACCACCACGGACTTGGCGTTTCCATACTGAAAAACAGAGGGGGCGATGGAACGATGGAAGGGGCCTGGTGATGGCGCATGGTGTGGAGACCTGGTGACGCAAGCAGCTTCTCTCACGATAGGGTCACTGGTGTGTTTGGCCCACCAGGACAACAAAAACCATTTGAGGCACTCAATTCTGTAGGAGGATCGTTTATGCAAGTGGGGTAACCGGAGTTGGCGGGACTTATCACCAGGCTCACAAGCCAACCTCCAACCCATTGACCCACTCAAAAACTGGGGTGATTACAACAAGTTATGAGCCTTGCTCATGTTAGTCGCCTCGTGCAGGCTGCTTCGCACTGGGCGCCGCGCCCCCAGAGGCTGGATGTGCACCTGCAATGATAGCCGCAGTAGATCTGATGGTTAGGCATGCTTATGGTTTGCAAGGCTGTTAGTCAACTGGTTAGCCACGGTCAACATACAGTCAATGGCTGTTTTTGGGTTTACAAGCTGGTTGGTTCGCTGGTTGATTGATGTTCAATATGGATCCACCAGCAACGGTACAAGCAATCGGTTTTCGGTACAGTAGATAAAGATGCAGTAGATAAAGTCTGTTTTGGTCGGGTGGCATTCTGAACCACAGTGAGTTGGAGCTGTAGGGGAGGGCTTTAAAATCGATACCATGGCTGAATCTGGGATACAGAGGCATCCCAGTCCGAACATCAATAGTAAATTACTATTGATGTTCGGAGGCACATATCTTTGTACGGTGGCAGGGTATCACTTGAGCTGCTCCAGGAAGTGTCGCGCTTGGATCCTGCGAAGTTCTCAGGGAAGCGGTGCCAGCTGCTCCAAGTAGGGACAGGGCTAAGCCCGGCGAAGCTCATAAGCAGCACACTGGTCACTGGATTATGATGGCAAAACGGCATTGGATGATCATACCTTCGAGTATTGATAGTATGCAGAATTGAAGATTGCAAAAACATACATTTTGCGAGTACGTATGTAGGAAGCACATAATAAATAGAATATGCTTATACACTTATTCAAACACACTTATATATAGAGTAATACATATGCAATCAATATATTTGCAACTTCTACATGATGATTTTCGCACTTATTTGCTTCATCTTGTTGCGGCTGAGGCGGGCATGGAGGAGCCACCATTGATCCAGGCAGGGCTATCCGAGCTGCAGCTGGCATCCTGTGCCTCGGGAGTTGAGGCCACAGAGCCTGAGCTGAGACCCGGGCCACCCGACTACGACAGCAGCGACGAGGACGCTGCGAAAGCCGTGGGGGAAAAACGATGGAAAAACGATGGAAAAGGGATGTAGCACAGATGTAATCAGATGTAATCATTATGTAGTCAGATGGAAAAGGAACTGCTTTCGACACTTTATTTCACTTTATTGCTTTCGACTTTCTTTAAACACACATCTTTGAATGCACACTTGACCCATGTATATATTGTTTACAGGATGGGTTAGAACTGCTTCGCATGTGTTGACGCCACAGGACTTAGCTGCTCCAGAGGAGGCACGGCTGTGTGTTTCGTGGTGGTTTTCGCAGACAGAATCTGTCGGTCAGGAGCCGCCAGTGCAGCCAATGATGCTGCAACCAGAGGCGGCACCTATCCCGTTGGGAGCTTAGGAGCCGAGCTACAAATCTTTTCTTTCAGGATCAAACATGATCAAAACATATAGTTATTAATACATATGAAACTATGAGCACATCGCATCTCAAATATACATACATGATATATGTACATATATCTTACAACATATAGCAACAACATTTGCACAGTTCTTCTGTTCACATTTTTCCACTCGGCAGATCTCAGATCTACCACAATGAGCAGATGCGGAGTTAGGCCTGTGGTTCCTCCAGTGACGATGGCGCTGCCTCCTTTGAAGAAGGCGGCCATGGGGTGCTTGGAAGGATCACAGGTAGCTGATGTCCACATGTGAACCACACGACGAAAGGCAAGCAACTTTGCCATTCCAAGGTTCATTTCATCCCAAATGGTCCTGAAATTTGGACTTCAACCGGTGCATTGTACAAGTTTGGAAGTAGAAGTTTGACATATTTTGTCGGCGATGGAAAGTTCTTGATGGGACAATTGACCTGACAGTTGCTACATAGTTGGTGATAGAAAGTCCAAGTTTCCAGTTTCCAGCATCATTTTTTCTACCAACCAACCCATAGTGAAATCACGTAGCACATGCAATCGCATCTGAGCAGGTGCCCTCGCTTTCCTTCACTGGAATCCGACCCAGCATGCAGGGCTGTTGGATCCTCAAAGTCTCAGCCCAGGTTTCAACCTCCAAGTGAAGAATGGTAAGAGATATGGTGAACACCCAGATACACAACACAGTTCTCACATGTCGGAACATCTACAGGATAGGCGCAAAAAACTGATGTGAAACATGCATGAACACATGCATCTCAGGCATCATGATTTTCATGCCAACAACGAACAGTTTCTCCCAAGAAATCCCTGGGAGCTTCTGCCTAATACCTGTAGGGATGAGCTTTCCCTTGGGCTATCCCTGGGAGCGATTTATGAGTTCTTTTGCTTCCAGAGTTCCCAAGTACCTTTGGAGGTGCACAGCATCCACTGAGGTTCAGGTCTAGGAGCACCTCCACCAGAGGAGCCTGGCATGACACAAGAGGCGCCAGGGGATGATCTGAAGATGCTACGTCTAACGATGATCATCATGAATCTGAAGATGAAGGGATGATCTGAATCTAAGTGCTATGACACTCATGATTTTAGCTTTAACAAGATGATGCTTGGCAATTTTGCCAATTTGCGGCATGATTTTGGAGAAAAAGGCTGGCGGATTCTATCCCCTGACGGCTCGCACAGGCAAAAACAGATAGAGATAGATGTTCGCCGATGCTTGATGCTGGATGAGGGTTGACGGATGTTTGATGATGGTTGGCAAAGGTTTGATGATGTGTGATGTATCCCTGGTATTCCCTAGTACTGTATCTCTCTTATCTAGATGGGAGTTCCATGATGTTTGTGCCTGGCTGATGCTGATCTGCCAGGTCCCTTCGCCTGTGCTGCCAACGAATGTGCAGCAAGATGATCTTGACGAGGCCGGAGTTTTGCCGACTCCTTGATGATTGGTGGCTAATCATGGAGATTTGATGATTTCATGGTCACCAATGTGTATGAATTTTGCTTGGTTCATGATGGTATCAACAAATATGGAATTCTTAATAGTTGATTCTTGATGGTTGGATTTCCAGGATCATGCAATTCGTATTTCCCCACAGATTTATCTTGATGAGCCCTCTCCGGTTTTTCACGTTTCCCAAACCTAGTAATGATCATGCTAAAGTTTTTTTCCCTAGTCACTAGTGTGCTTTAGAGTCCTATCTACTAACCATGGTTGATCATCATTGAGCACCATTAGTTACCCGCGCGAACCATTATCATCCCGCACGAACCATTATTTGGACCACCATCAACCACTATCTGCTGGCTACAAGCGGTTATGAACCGCCGTTTATTCACCCTGAGTCAAACATTTACTGACCAGGATTCACCTTGGTAAAACCCTGGTAAAGCACTAGTCAACCATGTCTCAATCCGTATGAGACCAGATCTTCACCATGGGCAACCCTTCACGAACCATCGTTAAACCCTATAAACCACTGGTCAACCCCCAAAAAGCCTTGGTGAATCCTGTTGGTTCACAGGGGTCAACCATGGCTTCTGAGGGGCTGAGCCTTGGTTCATCCTGACGGGGCCGCCACCGCGGCAGGGCCCCGACAGCAGCGATGAAGAGCTCTATGCGGAGCTAAGAGCTGCCCAGGCAGAGCCCTCCATGGGGGGGTGGACCATGGGGACTAAGGGTCATTGCCTACGAGCCATGGTTGACTCAATGGTTGACCCCTGATTATACACCATGACTCATGATGAAGTGATTGAGCTTGTTGGCTGATGATTGGCGAATGCTGACTAATGCCAAGCTGATGGTTGACGATGCTTAGCAATCCAAGAATGAGCATAGGTAATATCATCTACAATATGGGGACCTGTCAACATAGGTATCAGATGTGGGTGATGGCACGTTTATCCCATAACCATGGGTATCAGCCGGTGTCAACCATGAGCAAGCTTAGTTTGCTATGGCTCATGATGGTTGGATAATCCTTGTTGATCATAGAATCTAGTTGATGGTTAAGAACCATTGATCAAAGTGGATGATCAGATAGACTTCATAGACCACAAATAGTTAAGAACCATCATCCATTTGATCAGCAGACTACTAGCCATGAATTACAATTCTTGATCATGCTTAATCAACTGCTGCTAGTCATTGGTGGTGAATATGAGTGGTCACTTACCATGGCTCAGAAACCATGGCTTCATAGTGAATACCGGTGCTTGAGAAGACTTAACTGGCTATGACTTGAAAAAACACCTCATCCAATGGACATCCCCATGGCCCATCATTGTTCATCCTTCGAAGATGGTGGTTAGATATGGTTAGTAAATGATGGTCAACCCTATCATTGATGATTAGTGATGGGTAGTAATGCTTGGTGACGAATGATGCTTAGTGATGAATAGTCATGGCAGATGGCGGCTAATAATGGCTAATGATGGCTTATGATGGCTAATACTGGTTGAAAATAGGGAAGCACTGTAATCGGACAGATAAACATTCAGTGCATTCTTCAGTTCATCCCTGCGGGACACACAACCCCATCGATTCGGAGAGGATCATAGCTGCGACGGGTTTGGTGATTCCAGACATTTGATTTGTAGAGTGACTTGGAGAAGATATGTCTTTTCACTGCCATGTGTACAGAGTGTTGGAAGATGTTGGACGGAAACATATACTGTATATATGATATAGAGATTGTTTTTGTACATTGGGGTCCATCATTTACCATCATTGTAACTATCATCATTACCATCATTGCAACCATGACGAACCATCAGACAAGTTTGCATTCCGTGCCACAACTGCGATCAAAGCTGTCGCAACGTGCTTGGCGCCATGAGCAGCAACAAGGAAGCATTCCAACATGTGCTCTTTCGTATCTTTGCACTCGCATGGCCCAGCATTTTGTCCGAAGTGTCTGTCCCCATGTTGGGACTGGTGGACACCATTGTGGTGGGACACTTCTCCAGTGCCGTGGACTTAGGAGCACTGGCACTGGCCATCGCAGCATATAATCCGCTCATCGTCGTTTTCAATTTCTTGCGCATGGGCTTTGGAGGTGTGATTTCACAGGCTATGGGAGCTAAAGATGAGGCAGAACTGCTGGCCTGTGCGGTGCGTGGGGTGTTGCTTGGCCTCGTGGTTGGGCTGATGCTTTGTCTTATGCGGGAGTCTTTGGCTGCAGTGATCTTCGGCTATGTGTTCCATGAACCCAGCGCAGAGACCCTGACACAGGCGCAGAAGTACTTCCAGATTCGCATCTTAGGAGCTCCAGCAGCACTGTCCAACTATGTCGTTCAGGCTTGGCTCATCAATGTGCAAAGAACTGATTTGGCCATGGTGGCGAATCTGATTCTGAATTTGTCCAACGCTTTGCTTTGCATTTGCTTTGGCTATGTCTTGGATTATGGTATAGCTGGAGTCGCTGCCGCCACAGTGATGTCGAACTACATGGCGTTTGTCTTCGGCATTTCTCAGATATGGCGAGTCTCCGAACAGCTTCCCTGGTTGCAGGGAACATCCGGTCCTTGGCCTCGCATCGACTGGTCCTTGGTGTTTCAGGCCCAGCGGCTTCTGAAGCTCGCTTCGTTGAACTGTAATGTGGTGCTGCGGTCCATTTGTATCATGGCCATTCTAACGGACTTCACCTCTCTGAGTGTTAGATTAGGCAGTTCAGCCTTGGCAGCGAACAATCTGCTGCTGCAGATGCAGATGTTGATCAGCTTTGCTGCAGATGGCTTTGCCAACGCAGGAGAGGCCTTGATCGGGGAGGCGATCGGACAAGGAAATTCACAACGAGTTCGCTTGATCTTTCAGGGTCTAATGCTTTGGGGCCTTTTGTTGGGCTTGGTCTTCATGGTGATTTTCGTTTCAGCTGGTCACTGGATCCTCGCAGCTTTAACATCACACGAGGAGGTCGTGAGATATGCAGAGGAATATCTGGCCTGGCAATGGGCTGCGCCCATTCTGTCGTTTTCTGCTTATCTCATGGATGGTGTCTTTGTTGGGGCTGCCAGACCCAGCCATATGCGCGATGCCACATTCATGGCCTTGGTGGTGTTTGTTACAGTTGGTCATCTCAGTGCAAACAACGATGTTTTGTGGTTGGCTTTTATGCTCCACTTGATCACCAGAGCTTTGGTTCTGCTGTATTGGTACCCAATTGTTGAAGATATCGCAGATGAACGCAGCAAATACCGTGAGACGTTGTTACCTGGATGACCAGAGAGCTCTAACGGTGAAGACGTGTCCATGGTGCAGCTGAGGACTGCTAATGGTGAACCTCGAGATGATACTGGGAGTATTTGGGAGTTGATTTCTGGGTTCAGTTGGACAAGTTGGACGGCTAAGAATTTCGACTTGCAGCAGAGAAGCTGCGCTAAGCGGTTTAGGTCCGTGCATGTGCGCGCAGAAAAAAAGGAGCCAAAGATACACTGATGAACCAGATTCATTGCCTTGAATGAACGGATCCCAGAAGTTGGTCAAGGGGCAGACACACCACAAAGTGTAGGGATCCCAAAAACTTCCTAAGAAGAATTGGCACTTTTTGCTTTCACATCTCGCCAGGAGAAGGATGAGAAAGATGAAAAGGAAGAAAAAGAAGAGGAAGAAAAAGAAAAGGAAGTGAAAGAAGTGGAAGATGCGATAGATTCTTCAGATGAAGATGAGAAAGATCAGAAGGATGAGAAGGATGGGAAGGATGAGGATGAGGATGACAAGGATGCGATAGATTCCTCAGATGAAGAGAAAGATGAAACGCAAGCAGAAGCGCAGGGGAGTGAAGCGCAGGCGCATGAGGATCTGTCGGAAGTTAAAGAAGAGGAGCGCAGAGCTGCCATAGGCACCCGATCCAATCCTTCACCGTAACTCTGCACAGCTGGGATTGACCGTGGGCCCCTCAACGATGCCCTCAGGAGGAAGTCTCTAAGGCTGCAGAGGTCTGGCGTTGGGGGTTGTGGTCTGGGGCCAGGACAAGAACCAAGGTTTCGTGGTGGATTGATTGATTGATTCATTGGTTGATATTGATTGATATTGATTGATATTGCTTGATATTGACTGATTAGCAAGGTGTTTCTGGCATTTAGAGTAGCCTTGATTCAGGTTTGAACCCATCTCACCCAGCTTTTGGTTGGAGTTGCGCATCGGAAATCTCCAATGTCCACATTTATGGAAGAATTAGAATTATAGCAACACTTGGCTATAATGATTGAATAGCTAGTAGTAGTTCTAGCTGGTCAATAGTCAATAGCTAGTGTTAATGTCACTGTCAATGAATCTTCTTTCTTCTTTCTTCCATGGAAGAAATTGCTGTTGGTGGACCGTTTTTTTCAGAGGTTTCATCGCGGTGAGACGGTTTCTTCCAGAGGGCGGGACTCACAGGTTGTCTCGAGCATGAGGAACACCCTCCAAAAGTAAATGTGGGATGAACAACTGAACAGTGAATCAACAAAGCCGTAAGTTAAGAATGACGATAGTTTTCCAGTACTACAACCACTGTGCAAACTAAGAAACCACCACAATTCGTTTCTCCAGCACAGACACCTCTCGTCAGGAGTTGGATAGCAGCGATGAGGAGCTCGGAAGCGAAGAGGCATGGCTGGTCAGCTTCAATGAAGCCGGCGATCACTGGTTTTCGATTCCAAAGCTTGTATAGTTTCATGAACCGTCGATTAACCAATGAGTAACCCAAGCTTGACCATCATTTACCATCATGAGCCATTGATCCATGTCTGGGAACATGCAACCATTAACCCACCATTTATCCATTGATCAACCCATCAAAGAATCCATCCTCGAGAAATGTCTGGTGCCTCCAGGGCCAATCCGTGGGCATGTTGCGGTCCTCCTCTCTGCCGTCCTCTGCCGTGCCCAAGTTGTCCCTGACGGGCTTGAGATCCAGTCTGCAGGTGGCAAGGGCGGCAAGTGAAACCAATGGTGTTGAAACAAAGGTGGTACTAATGGTTGGTTCATGGTTGCATGTCGTTGGTTGGTTGATTCATGATCCAGAAAGGTTAGGAATGGCCAATGGCGGTTAATTCTGGGTACATAGCGCTTAGCAGTGGTTTTGGCGGTTGAACTTTTGCAACCCCGGACGCCGATGAAATATGCTCGTTGGCAAAACATTTTGTGTCAGTCGTTGCCATTGATTCAATCGATCCGGCAACTTTATTTTGGCAAATTGTCCATTACTAGCCATTGATCCTGTCCAGCATCAGCAATCATTGACCATTCCCAACAATCATTAACCATCATCCAACCAGTATCCAATCACAATGATTACCCTCCATTAATCAACTTCACCAAACCAGAATCATCCTAAGCGCAACAATAATCATCCAAGAAGCAACCTCTAACCATCCATCACCATTAACCTCACTAAGCTCCTGACACTCTTCGAATCTGTCCCTAACGATAACTGTTACCAACACTATTCACTACCACTACGGACTACCACTATCTAACTACCACATTGAATCAACCCTTTGAATTGCCAACTCCTAATCAATATTCACCTAATCATTACTATCAACTAATGACTACTACTCTCTAAGTACCAATGACCTGAACTCATTACTTCCCTACCATAACTAATGACTCCAAGTACCAACCACTGATTTAGTGGTAGAGAATTTCTAAGCTACTTAGATACGATTTAATCAATTTCTCGAAGCTTTTCGAATCGTTTCTCAACGCCAGGGCTCAGCTTTGATGGGTTTGCCGCCTCCAGAAGAGCCAGGGCCAGGCAGCTGTGCTCAACGCACCGTAACGCACCGTAGGCTCATGGCATTGGCACCCCAGCGGTCATCCATTTTTTACTGCGGAAAACTGCCATTTTCTTCATTTTTTCCTGGGAGGACCCAGCAGTTTTTTGGGGGTTTAACCAGTTGTCAAGCACCAAATGGTTGAAACATTTCTGAAAACGATTCACTTTAGAGATGAATGCAGAGCTGAAGGATCCCTTTCACAAAATCTGATTCAACTCGGTGTTCCAAGATATTTTCTTGGTGTGGCAAAGTCATCAGGGTCGGTAAGTTAGGGCCCATGCATTTCGACCTCCTCATATTTTGGTTCAAGCACGGCAGTACACCGGGCTCATCAAAGCGTCAGCTGCTCAGGGTGGGAAACCAAACTTCCGCGTGTATCTGGGTATGAGTTCTTCCTCAAACATGCGCGTCATAGGTTGCCTTCGTATGTCTAAATACCAGCTTTCAAAGATGGAGACGTTTTGGATCTGGGAGGAAAAATATGAGTATTCATGGTGAGAATCCGCTTGGGTAAATCCGGGTCAATGATGGCTTGCAAGCTGGTGAATCATGATTCATAAGCTGAATAACCATTTGCTAATCATTAGCCATCAACATTTCGACTTGGATCAACTCCATCAGGGCTTCCCCAAGCAAAGTGGTAGCCACAAGTAAGAAATATTGCTTTTCACTAGAGCAACTAGCAGTTGTGGCAGATATGTTTGATCCGGTGGGTTTCCAACCTGAGAATCAGGTGGGTTTCCAACCTCAGACCAGTTGAGGGGGGTGAAGTTCCTATGAAACGCCCAGGTTCGAAGCATGTTCGCGGTGTTGCTGACACTGGCCCTGTGGCAAAGCTGCTACGGAGCCAAAAATGACAAGGTTGGGATGGTGGTCCTGGCCTCAGATGCCCTGGGATAGGTTGAGGGGGACGGTTGTGACCTGGTAGCAACTCCAAACTGGTTTGCTTATCCCAGAGCCAGGCTTGGGCCACGACAATCACCCAGCTTATACCTTACTAGTTGGGATGAGCTATAAAGTACAGCTTGTCATTTATTATCATTTACCACTGTACCAGACATCACTGATAACTCTCCCTAGATGACCCAGTGTTGACATTCTGTTTTGTTAAGGATGCACTTTGCAACACTGTCAAAGTGCCAATGCTTTGTTGGGATCTCAGCTGGATCACAATCACTGAATCCAGCAGACGGTTTTGCCATGCCCTGAGGCGAAGATAAGCAGCAACAGTTGAGTGACGCGTGCCAGACAAACCCCCAGTCGTGCTGCAAGGCCGGCTGCATCAGCACATCAACTGCAACTGGTGAAGGGGAATCGCAACACAACAAGCGATCACTGGCAGTTCCATGTGCCATATTGCATGCCCACCTTGGTTCTCATTTCAGGGTCCAATTCTGTAGCCATTTTGGCTCAGGTCTTATCTCTTACAAAGGGTCGAGTTCCTGTGTGAAGTCTGCTTTGCCTCGATGGTCATGAGAAACTTGTTGCTGGCCACGCTGGTATGTCTCCAGAATTGTGATGGTGCTGTTCATCTTGATTCCAAGGAAGTTGAAGATGCTGTGATGCTTCAAACTGGCAAGAAAGCACCCATGCTTTTGGAGGTCTTGTCGGGAGCCAGGACCACGGTGGCCGACATTTGCGAAGATTCTGAGTTTAGTGGACAATTCCAAAACGATCAGGATAGCAGTTGTGGCAACAATTCTCCAGCCTCAACGTGCACACTGGATCAGTTGGCTGACAACACCATAGGTTGTTGGTCCATTCCAGTCAACTGTGCAACTGCTGGCCAAAAAACCAACGATCAGTACTACACCCACAAGTATTCTGAAGGTGAAGGCGGACACATCGGCCACACTGAAACTGTGTTCCCACCAGAATACGTTTGCATCACTGCAACGTGTGTGAGCGTGACACAGAGTAGCAGTGGTGGTCAGGAAGAAGAAGAAGTAGGAAAGGGTTTGCTCCTGGCGCAAAGCCGAGTGGTCGCTGGGGATGAAGAGGAAGATGCATCCGGAAGTCGGATTTGCACCAGCTACAACCTCGCAGCAGGCGAGTCAGTTCAAATTACTGCACCCAGCAGTGGGCTGATTGGCAGTGTAAAGATCCGGTACAGGTGCTGCCCCGAAGAAGAGTCGTCGACGTCGTCCACGTCGTCAACTTTGTCGTCTCAGCCCACAACCACTACGACCACCACAACCACTGTGGAGAAAGCATCCGAAGAAGAGGAAGAAGAAGAGGAAGAGAAAAGCACAACGACCTCCACATCTTCAGATTCAACGACCTCCACATTTACAACGACCTCTGCGACAGGATTCGAGCCGAGCACCTCAACTGCAGATGTAGGAGGAGACCCTCACATCAACACATTCGACAAGCAGCACTACCTGCTGCTGAAACAGGGCACCTTCTTATTATGGAGCTTCTCAGGTTCAGATGCAGAAGTCTTCTCCCAAACATCGCAGCACAAGAAGCTCCCCGTGGATTTCCAGATCTATGCTCACTACTCAGGCCACACCTCCTACACCAAAGGCTTGATGCTGGTGGACAGCTCTGGCGGCAACCGGGTCCTGGAGCTCACTTCAGAAGACTGCACTTGGCGCACAACCAGCAGCACCGGGGCCTTCGAACCATGGACCCAGGTGGATGAGCCTCAGCTGCTGTCCATGCCAGATGCAGATGGAGAGGAGATGACTGCCTTTAGGATGCGTCAATCCCCCAAGGACCCGAAGATGTACGTGGAGCTGCTGATGAAGAAAGCAGATCAGTCCTTCAAGAAGATTGCGACTCTTTATGTGCGATGCAGACCGGGACATCACATCAACACAAAGATCGCCATGACTTCAAAAGAGGATATGGACTTAGTTGGTGGCCAGGTTGGATCTCACGGACACACTGAAGAAGGTGAGGACCACTCTCAGAATTTCTTGCAGGGAATGCACGAGAGGATGAGGTCCGACAAAGAGTTCGCGGCATTAAAGACATGGAGAGAACTGGGTGGTAGTGAAGCCGCAGCCACTTACTTGAACGAAGTGGACGAAGAAAAACCCGCCTTTAGGACTTGCTCAGGCGAAGAGAAGATTGCAGCAACTGTGATGTGCAAGAAGTATTTGGGCGAAGCTCCAACAGATGACCAGCAGTTCCAAAGCTTCGAAAATCACTTTCAGAGTTGTGTCTTTGATGTCTGCAACGGTGGTGGGGAAGTTGCGGCAGAACTAGCAGCAGAGATCCTGGAGGCTTAGTATTTGAGCTATCCAGATCTATCCAGTCCATCCATTCAGAGGAGAAGACCCAGAGGCTTTAGTATTGGAACCATCCTGTTGATTGATTTTGAGTCATTTTGGCAGCAACGGCTGCCAAATCTCTGCGAAATCAGAGAGTTTTGCTAAAAACAAATTGTCTCTGCGAAATCAGAGAGTTTTGCTGAAATAATTTGGCTGCCAAATTTCTGCGAAATCAGAGAGTTTTGCTGAAAGAATTGGGTCTCTGCGAAATCAGAAAGTTTTGCTGAAATAATTTGGCTGCCAAATTTCTAATCAGATCATTTTGCAGCGAATTCGATGATTTACCGCCTGGAAGCACAGGGGGGGGTCCACGTGGCAAAAAAAAGTTTGGTCAACATATCCCAAGTATAAGCTGCAGTCAAAATAGATACTTATACACCATCTTCCGCTCATTGGC
>VSDK01002984.1:1460612-1472306 GCA_009767595.1 Symbiodinium kawagutii | reverse complement strand
AGTGACTGATATCTCCTAAGTCTCCTAAGTAACAATCATTTGCAGCGGGTGGGAGGATCATAATCATGGGTTCATTGAGCAGTGTTAAAGGCTCCCAAGTCGCTCTGATTTTTAGGAGTTCATGTGCCAGTCAGAGATTTAATCATTCACAGTTAGATTAAATCCAACCAAGCAGTTTATTTTCGAATTATCAGCCATTGTTTGGAATTATGAACCTTGCAAGCTCTTGTTGTTGGCCAGCTCGCTGACCATCGATTTCATTCTCAATCAACCAACAAATCTTTGTCCAAAATTGAATTCCCAATCCTCGTGAAACAATCGCCATCGAACCTTCAACCAGCAGCGACCTAGATGGCAACCAACATCATGATCCCCACATCAACCATCACTTCCTTGAGCGACATCATGGGCTGCAACACGTGGCTGCTGAGCAGGAGTCCACCTGCGCTGCTATGCCTGGAATGGGATGCTGCGCATGCCTCAGGATGTCATGACAACCCCTAAGAGTTTGAGAAGTTGCTCTTGGGTAAGTCCCGGCGGCAGATATGGGATGATAGTAGTAGAAAGCAATGGGAGTGCTACCTTGTTGAATTTTGGTAGTCATTATAGTTGGATATCACTGGATCATTGACCACAATTGTACCATCAACGGACAAATCAAGGTGTATCGAACATATGCGACACAGATGCAACGCAGACATACGCAGACTATTGGACATCCACAGGGCATTTGATTCAGTACAAAAGGCTATCCAGGTGTCCATCATATACATTACCATTTTTCAGTACAAGAACTCTTATATTTTTCGTCCAACATTCTACACCGTTGATCAACGGTTGATAATACGGTTGACCCGAGCGGCGGCTCATGATTCATCAACCAGCTGCATCCTGGTCGAACACCCCTATCAATGGATACAATCAGCTCTGGTGGAGAGAGACAAGCCACAAGTCAACCACGGCTGATGATCAACAGTTGACGCTGAAAAGAGGGCCATAGGGAGCAAGCCAAGAGCAACCAACCACACTCACTACTAGCAGTGAGGATTATGAGATCTCACTCTCTCTGGGCGCAAAGGAATAGCAGTGGACCGCTTGATTCTGACATTGATTGTGTTCATCAGACTCTACTGTGAGCATCATCGAATGGGCTGGTTTCCCTTGGGTCTGAAGGGATGAATCACCAACTTTGCCAGAGCAGTTTTTTTCACCCACCAAACATGATTGATTCACAGCCCCCCATGAGTTGACCTGCCAGGGAAGCGGCGCGGTGACACCCAATGCGAAGGCGATTCGGTGTTTCCTCCGAAGATTGGAAGCTGCCAATGTCTCTCTGGCTACTGCAACTCAGCTGGGGGCCACAGGAGATCCGTGGGGTCGCTACCGGTGCAGTCTAGCTTCTGATGCCACTAAAGGTGTGGAAGCACTTGGAATCTCCTGGAACTATCTGGTGAGGTGTTCCTAGTGCAGTTGCAAGGTGGCGAATCAACCTTTGAGGGACTTGGTTACAATGAACCACTGCTATTCAATTTTAATCGCGGCTAAGATGTTGTAGAAGTCGTGCAGTTCTTGACGCTGCTACACGGCAGCTGGCCGACATCTCGCACTCCAAGGATGGCAAATGTTCTGTGACGATGGGATTTCACGGCCAAGCCTCCAGTGGGCCCTACACTCAGATGGCCTTCAGCCGTGCTTCAGATCTGCCAGCGGTACCTGCTGTTGATGAGGTACACCGCCTTTGGACGTGCTGCCGGCTGTTTGTTGATAGTAGGTGGTCGTTTAGGCATTGCTGCCATGGTCAATATGGTGGTTTAGCATCCAAGGATGGTCATCCACTTGCTCAACAGTTGCACGAGATGAAGCAGTGCTCACATTTTGCAAGGGTAGCCGTATCGGACAGGCTTGTACGAAGAGTCTGATGAACCAATCCCTCCGGAGGACACAAGCAGCAAGCCGAACTTAAGTCATTTCGTTATTTTTGACGGAAAGATCATTTGCTGACCGCCACGTGGATGTTTTGGAGCCCACCTCCAAACTGGGATAACCACCAATTCCGGCTGAGTAGACACACTTTCTTTCGTTCAGAAGCAATATTCAGGGCTCAAAATTCTTATAAACAGACCGCGAGTCGCGGCATCGCAAATACTTTGGGGAACACTGAGCGAGACCAGACTGAATCCATTCGTGCGTCTATTCTCCACTGCACGTTGGACACAGATCACGTGTCCCGAAACATTGAGACTCGCGATTCGTAGGCATTCGCAGGCATTTAGGCCCAAGGATTTCGCAGCACTTGCGTGAAGCAAAGATGAGCTGCGTGAAGCTGTTCCTGGTCGATGAAGAGTCGTGGGTCGTGTTTGTTTGGTCAAAATATGATGGATTTGAGACGACTAGACTCATAGGTTACGGATTGGTTGCTGCTCAGCTTGGTGTTCTTTGAGCCATCAAGAGTACCATCATGATGAGGATGCTACCTGGAAGAAAAGGGTCTGAGATGATCAGATCATAATTGGCTAGCGGCCACTTATGAACCGAGCATTGCCCATGGGACGGGATACACAATAGGTAAAGCCTGCTAGATTGGTTCTTCAAGATCATTGTCGGATCTATCCAGATTAAGTTGCCATGCTTAACGAAGATGTCTATAAGCATCCGAAAGCATTGATTCATCATGAACCAGCACTAACATCAGGCACATCATTCACCATTGTTCTTTCCAATCATTAGTCATCACCATAAGCATTGTTAAACGTTGTTATACCGTTATACCCATCTTTGGGTTGCACGGGGGGTGCCATTTGAGGTCGTTGATTTCGTGCCTTTTCCTGGCAGCCGTTTTGCTGCTGAATCTGGACGACGTAGAGCGAAGCGTTGCTCAGATCACGGGGTGGTACCGGGACTGCCATGTAGTCAATCTGGTTCCTAGTGGTCAAGGGTCCAGCAACACAGCTAATGGTTGATACGGGTGCATAATGGTTGATAATGCCTGTGAAGGGTCAGTCTGGTTGTTGATGGTTGATCACTAGGGAACAAAGCCAACAACCAACAACAATGGGCCAACTAGTGGTTAATCATCCAAAACAATGCTTCACAGTGGTTGATCATGGGAGATTAGAACCCAGCCTGATAGAGCACACACCAACAATACATGACTGTATGGGTGTATCCATAGCCGTAGCCATGATGCAAACGAGAGCCGTTTGCCATAGTGGGAGGTCAAACTGTCAAGAACCCCCTCCATATTTGAGGACCAATCACAAGCTATTTCGGGCGCAACTCATCGTGGTTTACTTACTCAGTAGTCACTAGTTTGTTGCAATTCATAATAGTTAAGTATTGCAATAGCACTAGTCAATGATATAACAAGTTATAACTTATAACTTATAACTGTAACGCTCACTTGGTAACCAATTGTCCGGATGATAGCCAGCAACCAACCTTTGTTACAGACAAAGCACAATTAAGAAGCATGGCACAAGACTCGGAAAGACGACGCAACGATGAAGCGAGGGTTGAGTTGGTTCTGTTGGAAAATTCTATGACATCGAACATTATAAGCCGCATATGATTCAATATTTCAGACTTGTCAACTATTTTGAGCCATTACTTCCTGATGCAACGCCTTTGCCGCCAGATTTTCCACATCGATTGATGAGCGCCACGTTGGTGTCTCAGGTTCGACTTGCAGGCCTCTCGCTCACGGCACGACGGCTGTCTGAAAGCAACTTGGAACCAGCGATTTTTTCGCCGGTCGGAACCGCTTGGAGTTTTCAGATTTTGTAGATGGAGTCACAAGACCAAAATTTACCCGAACATGGGTTGAACATCCCAACAAACAGCTTTCTGTCCATTTTTGAGTGTTCGCAAGGGTTCAGGGTTTTGCCCGCAGCCGTTGATGGTACGGATGTATGTGGCCAGGTGATAAGCAGCAGTAAACCATAGATATCATAGATGCGTAATAAATCATGTGTAATTGCAATCGATATATTATATTGAGATTACCCTGGATTGGGAGAAATCATACATTTGATGTGAATTAAAACACTTATCTGATATGTTTCAGCGTCCAAGAAATGACCAGCACATGGTGGGTATGCGTTGTTCGCAAGAACAATTTTGGGTGGATTCCAAATTGTACCGAATGCAGGACTGCACCAGCCCTAGCCAGTGAATTAATGGGATCCAAACATGACGGTTTTCAAAACGGGATCACTTCCGAACCAGTCGGGGCCTTGGGTCCTATCCAGTGTTCCGATGGCCTCCGATGCATCACTGCTCGGCTCCTTTTCAGTCCGGCCGTGATTCGCGCGTTTCTGGACTCGCCTTGCCATGGCACTTCGTGTGATCGGAAAGATCCTGGTGGTGCAACGGCGTAGCAAGGCCGGTGTCAAAGTCAACTGGCTTGTGATTTGGGAGCCTCCCATCTGGATTCCAAAAGAACAATTCTGATGGAAACTGCAGTTCCTCCGGTACTGCCAAGCTGGCAAGCTCGAACCATACCAGGGGATGCTAGGTGCAGATCAAAACTCTAGCGGCCCAGCAACCTGAGTATTCCAAGAGTGAGCAGAGTTAGTTCCTGGTAGGCTCATCACCCATTTTTATCAATTTCTCCACATTCGGCAGGATGTTTTTTGAAATTTGAGTGGTTTTGGGCAAGTGTTCACCACCTGCAGTCAGATGTGAGTTGGTACAGGGATGGCGGGAGGAAGGCCTTTCGTCGGAGATTTTCTGGCACCACCATAAAACTCAAATACACATTGGGATATATATATATAGATTTGCCCTCAGCTTTGCATGCAAAGCTTGCAAAGCCAAGGGCGAATCTTATGAATATGACAGATTGCTCCCCGTGTGTAGATCTGGAGGGTGATCGTGTTGAGATGTTGTTCTACCTAGAAGGCATCAGCAAATTTGGACAGTCCCTTCTTTCCAGGTTTGGCACACTGCTGCGCTTGCTGGGTCTTTCGTGAATGCCTGGCAGTGCCAGCAGAGATTCAAGTCTCATGATGGTTTCATGGCCGCTTCCAGGACCAAGCTGCTGATTGATGCTGACAGTCACAGCATAGAGCAAATGAAGCAAGCAGTGAGCTTGCTGAAAAATGAAGGACAGGAAGTTGAAACAACCATTTTCGCTCCACCTCGAATGGTTGAGAATAGAAAGTGGTGCCAGCTGATGAAGGCGCCAGATGTCACATTTCAACCAGTGTTCCGTTCGCATGATAGCTTGCTCGAACCAAATGATGAGGCCATTCGAAAGGAAATCGCGGCAATTCCTTCCCAACCAAATGGAGTTGGTTGCGTTGCGCTGATGACACAAGACACTGACTTCATTGACGCAATGGTGTCACTTCAGAGCTCTGGCTTGAGAACCGTGCTTCTGACCTCCGAAGTGAAGCATCCAGTCATTCGCAAGTATAAGGCTGCAAACATCAAAGTCTTCAAGCTGCAGCAGGAGTGTCGTGGAATTCCTGTTCGAGCCGTTCTCGACAGGAATGGAGACGGATCTGTACATCTAGCTGAGCCATACGCGTCATTTGAAAATGAAGCCAAAGGTAAGCATGTGATGGCCTTCCTCCAGAAATTGAACTTCATGGGAGAGAGAGGGTTCTCGATTCAAGGTATGGCCAAATTTTGGTTCTCAAATGGTTTGGGCCCTCTGACAGTTTTTCCACAGCAACTTGCGACCCTTTCAGTACATGAAGTGATCAAGGCACAATGTGAGGCTGCCTATGAGTGTTATAACGGAGACTTGGCTTTCTTCTTGCCCATTTCCTCTTCCAGCACCATAACCAAGACGGGTATTCAAAAGTATGGCTCTTTGAAGGCTCGCATGGTCTTCCGCGGCGGTGGTCCTTTTATTTTGCAAGATTCCCCCGACTTGACTGCCCAAGCTTTGAGAAGACTCGGCTACCTCGACGATGACTTGAACAATGATTTGACAGAGGCCCTTTTTTGTTTCCTGAATACTGCTGAGAACAAAACACCTCTGAGGAAAATGGGAGCTTTGCCCCTGTCCGGAGACACAAGTTCAGCTGTTTGCGAAAAGCTACGTGCAGCTTTTCTGTCCCATGAGTCTCGAGGAAGTTGGCAATACGTGCGCAAAGATGAGTCCTCCATGCTGCCCATTCTTTTGCTTCTGCGAGATGCCAGAGTAATCTCCCAAACTGACTATCTCCCTAGTGAGGTGTTTGAAGCGATGAAAATGTATGCTGATAAACACGGACTTCCAGCTATGCGAACATTCAACGGTTTTGCAGCCAGGATTTTGCAAAGCATTGACAAGAGTCCCACCACAAGGGCGCTCATTGAAGTCAACCCGCGTTGATACTCGTGCCATCGCATTTGGCTGAGGACCTCACGATTTTTTTGCCGAGCGAACGATAGGACAATGGAAGCATCGTCTTTACTAACCAGGACCTGGTCAGTGACAAAAAAGTTTGCAGGCTTCAAGTTGGGTTTTCTTAGCCAGGCCCCAAACTTTACAGACATGGTGGAGTCAAATTTTGCGTGGCTACCTACCGATCCGGTGAGTTGCATTTCAGTCTTTTTTGTTTGGTTACAGCCATCAAGAGTCATCATGAACAATTCTAAGTGACCGATTGTCTGGGAAGCAACCTCCCAGATGACCCTGATGGAACTGGAACATGATCTGAGGTAAGATGGGCAATGAAACTGGTGGCAATGTCTCCAATCAAACGGAATCTCCCTGGCCGGAGGCACTGGCGGGTAAGGCATGCGGTAATGGCGGGCATGGTGATGAGAGGTTTCCATTTCGTGCACTCCAGGACTATTTTCCGGAGATCTTCGCCACTGACTTCAAGACCAAGAACGGTTTGCCCTTCATCCGCTACAATGGATGCACCATGGCTGAGTGACGGTGTCCAGGGTGAAACTGTGAACCGCCACAGGTGGATGGATGGTTTCCTAGCAGAAATGGCACAGTTTGACCCATGTCAGTGACCCATTCCCAGCAAATCCAAGCTTGGCTTCCACCTAGGCCGTCATTGTGCCGAGGAGGCGCTTTTGAGCCGGGCAGCTGTAAACGTGCTTTCCAAAAGCAGCTGTAGGAAGTTCAGCAGCAGAAACAGGATGAGTTTCTGATAGCATCGAAAGCCAGTGAAGTAAAGAGTTGCTGTGCTGCTTTGTGATATGATTGGTTGCTCTAATAATGCACGTTTTTGAGTCGTTTCCTTGGAATTGTAGAACATGTGAGGCTTTCTGCAACTATGCCTCCAACCCTGGGTGTGGCGGCTCTGCCCGGAACGGTGTTGTGACCTTCCGCAATATTCGATATGCACACGGTGCTTTGGCATATTGGGTCGGTCGATTTCTTGCGGTGAAATCCCAATGGCGCAGTGCCGATAGACCTCGTTGGTCGTTTCTTACATGGCGCCGTACTTCCCAGTCTGCAGGGTTGTTGAAAATCTTCTGGGAAGCACTCGGTAAGCTGGCTGCAGCACTAGTACAGTAGTAACATCGCACAACTGACACATTCGCGTTCTGTCAATAGTTGAGCAGTCGCCATGGACATTGATTGATCATCCTTCAAATAGGGTTTCCACGAGCTGGTTTGATTATTTAGACTTATCATGATCCAAAAGGGGAATAGCCCCCCCCAATGAGTAGAACCAACCGGCAATGGACTTGCAGCTCAGCACAGGTTGCAGGGTGAAACCAGTGTTGTCGATTCCGCGATCCTACATTCGAGACTTGGAACCTGGGCCGAAATCTGGATGCTGTGGTGTGAAGTCCCAAGGTGTGTCACTGAGATCTCAGGTGATGCCATATTTGCTAAGTACCGCACTGCACGGCAGCTTCAGAAGGTCATGAAAATCTAAGGATGACCTGCGGGCAAAGCCAGGCACATACAGCATGCTCAAATCCATGCTGCACAGCGGCTTTGACACCTACCGTGCTCACGGGCATCATGGGCCAGCCGCGTGCTCAGTTTCCCTTTGATCTGACTGGTTAGGAGTGATTTGGAACTGGAGGGGATACCTGAAAACGATCTATAACTATCTAAAACTATCTGCAACCGGCTAAAACCATCTATAATTCACCATCTATATAAGCCTTTTTTTATCTCCAAGCACTATCCACAAGGTGACCCACAATTCGCAGCTCCCTCAGGTGCAGCAATGCATCCATCAAAGTTGGGCCGTGAGCGTCCGCTGGGTCCACCTGCACAGCTTCTGCACGGGCGCACGCTTCGATGGGATGCCCGGCGGCTCGTCGCTGTGTGCCACGATGAGGAGCCACGACGACGCTGCCAGCATTGCGCAGCGCTGGGCACGCTGAAGCAGGTGCAGCTCGTGTTGAGATGGGTGACACTTGGAACCCTACCTGCTGAAGTTCTTCAAAATCAACAGTATTTGAATGTATTTGATTTGTTTCAACACTCAACAATCAGCAAACAACAACCAACCAAGATGCTTTCTTGGAGTCCTTTTACATTGGCATTGCGGCCTTGCGCAATTGGTGGTTTGAGGTGTGGCGGAAGTGCATGTGAGCCTTGGCATCTGCCGGAAAGAGGGGTCTCCGGCACCAAGATGTGCTGAACAGGATCGCTGCGTCACACCAGGCTAGAGAGTTACCAGGTCGAAGCTCGAATGAACAATATTTCATTCAAAACCTCTTATGAATTCTTATGAATTCTTATGAATTCTTCTGACCTCTCATTTATATTTGTTCATGATAGACAACTAGGGTCTTTAACTCAAGTCTTGCTCAACCACGGGCCTGCAGCTTGCATCGTCAACTCATTCATGGTTAAGAATGCTTATGGATGGTTTATTCATGATGATTGAGGATGGTTAACCATGGTTACAGTGAGAGGGAGGCATTTGATTTCAGCAATTGCTCTTCGAGTGACAGGTGTGTCGCGCATTTGGGGGCTGAATTCGTGTTGCTCAATGCACGGAGCCAGACAAAGATGTGAGGATACGGAACCGCTTAATCCGATGACAGCATGGTAAATCATCAGCATGGTACATCATCATCATCATCATCATCATCATCATCATCATCATCATCATCATCATCATCATCATCATCATCATCATCATCCTCATCATCCTCCTCATCATCATCCTCCTCATCATCATCATCATCATCATCATCAACCAGTATTGCTCCTCATGAACATTCTTAAGCATTACATAGGTTATCAATATCATCAACCATTCTGGTTGGTTCTTTCCACTGAACCATCAGGTTAGAAACTGCTCAACTGTTCACTGACCTCATTTTTTGGTTGGAATTGGAGCCGGATGCTTTTTTAAAGGAGCTCAACAAGGTCTTGGGGTCGCAATTCCTTGTATCCTCACCATTTGGCCGTGCCGTTATTTTCCTGGCCCCTAAACGCCCGGATACAGAGTGGGCTGTTTTCAGCAAGCCCAGGGTGAGCCGTTTTTTAATCGCTCACGAGAGCAGTTTCCCAAAAAACTCTGACCTTTGTAAGGCACCATGAGCCACCGACATTACAGGGGTTGGCATGGGAGAACCACTACTTACGACCTTGCTGAGGTTCATCATTATTCAGCAGTATTTGTTAGGGTCAACCATTGGGGACAACCAGGATTGATAATACCAAGCGAATTAGCCCTGCTTGGAGAAATACCTCTTGGCCTCTTGACCAATAAATTGAACTGCTCCCCAGTTGTCATTCATCGGTTGTTACTCGTATCTTCTGGTATCAGCCATTCCAAAGCACAACGTAGCAAACATGATAGAAAACTAGCATCATACTTCTCAGCCATTGTTCACCATGATCTTCATCTACTGACGATTACATTTAATGGTTCACTAGACACAACCACGATTCTCAATGATTTTCAACCATTGTGCATCATGAATCATCACTATCCATTGTCAACCACCTTGAACTGATGATTTTGGAAGCTGCTCGGATCGCTCGCTGTTGCTTCATAGGGAGTTGCTGCGGGGTCACCAAGAAGGTCCCCGAGTGGCTCCCATTGGAGGCGATCTTTGCTTCGTCGCTCATCGTCGCTGACGAGAAGCTGCTGAGCGTTAGAAGGCCTCGTTACGGCTCATTGAGCCGCTGCTTCGGAGAAGCCGGAGATCGATGGATAAACCCCCACTGACCACCCGTTCGTGGGGTAGAAATAGCAATAAACAACAACATATAACAAGAATGGGGATTTACATCGTATTCAGTAGCAAATATTTGAGAACTATAGCAAACAAACAAGAATAACAAGAATAGTGGTAATAATCACTATAGTAATTAAATAGGTACACATACATAATTGTAAAGAGTAAGCTATCCCAGAATCACCAGGATAGCAGTAGTGAAACTGCCCCCAGTATAACAGTTCTTGTATTCCCTGCACTTGGTGGTTCATTTCTCCTTAACGATCTCACATTATGGCTGCAGCTGCCGGCAGAGTGACAACATGCAATGCACTTCAAGCCGCCGCGCAGCAAATCCATGCGTGCGCTTCCTCGTGTCGTTGCACGGCAGGATGTGGACAGATGTCGCTGTTATGCACCAACTTTGGGTTGCAAAAGTTTGAGAATTTGCCATAGCCATAGCCATTGCTGAAGCCCAGCCAAAGTGGCATTGGCATTCCCTGTACAGTGCAATACACATCAACAAACCAGGCCGAAAAAGCTGGAAAAGTCGTCAACTCGTCAGACTCTGCAGTTCGGATCAGCTGAATGTGGGACCCCAGGTGGTCCCCCCAAAGTGGATGTTAAGTAATCCTACGTTCAGTATATTCTAAGTATATTGAAGTATCTAATCATGTGATTAACATTGATTCACTCCATAGGATCTTCAGCACTTTTCAGCCTCGCAAACCGATGCTTTTTGGCCAATTTCGGAGGATCACCACGAGGTGATCCCCGGGTTCCTCCCATGGCGATCTGGCGCAGGATCACTCTGTGGCCATCGCCTGCTATGCCGTGGCCTTCCTCAGCATGGTCAGGAACTCAGAGTTGAACAACGTGTGGCTTTGAGGTTCATCTTTGAGGGTCATGGGTTGCATTTTTTCAAGATTACTCAATGAAAGTTATATGGTTGTAGATGCCATGGTTATCAGTCAATATATCATTTGGTTGTTGTTTTTTGTTATATGGTTTTACGACAGAGGTTATTGGCTATGTAGTTGAGCTTTTTTTGATCATTGTACCATTAACCTCAAACAACCGGTGACTTCACACTTCACCAGGTCGTCAATTCTGGTGGGTTTTCTAGGCTAAGGATGGCGTTTGTGGCTATGAAGCATCAATAAGAGATGGTAGTCCAACAACAATAGAAGATATTTATCCATCTCGTTGATAGGTGCATGGCTACCATTTTCTGTTAGGAAACCTGGTCGGCTGTAGTTCCAAGTGAGAATATCGGTTGTCTACCGCTATGTATGGCATTACTTATATACAACAGGTATTGGCTGGGGATTGTCATACACAACTCGGTATTTCCGTTTCAGCCTCGAGTAAAGGTTTTACCAGTGGTACTGCTTGGTTGGGTCAATGACTGTTGGTTGTGCAGCAACTATTGGGGACGCACCCAACTAAGATACCCTACAAATTAAAGAAAGTGCTGAGTGAGACTCAACTTATCGTAGCGCACTTTCTGGTTGTAACTATTAACACCAAACTATGAATTATCAACAACAACAACAACAACAACAACAACAACAACAACAACAACAACAACAACAACAATTT
>VSDK01002984.1:1444768-1460551 GCA_009767595.1 Symbiodinium kawagutii | reverse complement strand
CAACAGCAACAGCAACAGCAACAGCAACAGCAACAGCAACAGCAACAGCAACAGCAACAGCAACAGCAACAGCAACAGCAACAGCAACAGCAACAGCAACAGCAACAGCAACAGCAACAGCAACAGCAACAGCAACAGCAACAGCAACAGCAACAGCAACAGCAACAGCAACAGCAACAGCAACAGCAACAGCAACAGCAACAGCAACAGCAACAGCAACAGCACCAGCACCACCACCACCACCACCACCACCACCACCACCACCACCAACAACAACAACAACAACAACAACAACAACAACAACAACAACAACAACAACAACAAGCAACTATCTTGCAATTTAGATCCACCAACAACTGCGTTTGTCCAGTTCGCCATGGTACACTCTCAAGTCACAGGTGGTTTCCCTATCAAGGACCAGTCCTTCTCTGGGCAGCAGGGGGAGGGCACAACCAAGAGAGTGCGGCAGTTTCCCCATCACCGATGGTGATGAACTTGGATAGTGCGTGTAGTGCAGGTAATTTATATGCACCACCATGGCGAACTGGACCCACCAACTAACGCTGGTTCTGCCCAGCACGGTGCAGCTTGAGGTTTCTTTGGGTCTTTTCTTGGTCATGAGGGTTCGACGTGAAGGACGGAGCTGATACCGCTGGTGAATGGTGGATGCGGGGAAGGATGCTTGAAAAATGGTTCATGGCTGGACATTGATCATTTTTATGGTGGATTCTAGCGATGAGTAGGGAATACTAGCCAACAATAATGGTTGAGAATAGGATTTAAGAGGGGACGATGACCAACAATCATAGGAAATCTCGTGGTCAATGATGATGAATGGTAGATCCAACAGTTGCTCACCATCAGCTGGTGATTAACCATGGAATGTGTGTGGGGGTTCTGGATCTATGGATCTCTCAGTAATAGGGTAATCGTAATGGTTTTACACCTGGTAGATTACCTTGGGCTGCTGGATCTATGGATGTCTCGTTTCTTGGGCTGCTGGTCTCTTGCAAATTCTTGGAATCGTTTCTGAGAACACCAAGAACCAGCAGACCACGGAACACCATGCAGCGACGCTCCCATGACGCCTTCATCAGCAGTTCTTCTATGTTGTGGACCTTGGACTTTCAGCATCCATCAACGGGGTAGAGTTGGTAGAGTTGGTACGTCCCTGTTTTTGGTTGTATCCTGGTATTATGGTTTTGTTGTTCATGGTCATTCATCATTAACCATCGTTAAGTATCATTCTCGATCGTTCACAACCATAAGTATGATCAACGATCATCAACTATCGTTGACCTATGATCCAACCGTCATTAACCCACTCATGATTCAACCACCATCACAGCCTATGATTCAACCTTCATTCACTATCCTTCACGTAATATTCACCGTCCTTCACCTAATCGACAGTGCCAGGCACTGCACATGTCCAGAGCTGAGCGTTGTGAGAAGCTGGTGTTCTTGTTGTTGGGCTGAACTTACTAAGCTGAGCAACGAGCGATAACAGCAAACAATAAGCAATCAGCCAGCGAACAATAAGCTAAAATGGGCTGATTAAGAAGCAATAGCAACCAGCAATGGCTCAACACGAGCTAAAATCAGCTAACAATATCACCAGTTATTGTTGGTGATTGTTGTCTATTTGCTTAAGAAGCAAAAGCAATCACTTACTCGTAGCTAAGCACCAACAAAACGTGGTTGATCTTGGGGGATCAACCAGCACTAAGCTGATGGTTGGCATCCTTCAGCCATGGTTGGTGAAATTCCGACGCTGACAACTCTCTTCTCCAATCAGAGTAATCAAAGAATAAGGGCTGGTTGACTATCTTGACTATCTAGATTATCTATCACCAACCAACTGTTCGTTTGCCCGTTTGCGGACATTGGGTTCGGGTTCTGGTTTTGTTTGGTTGTCCTCGAATTACCCCCTATTAGAAAAGAATGGTTGTTACCCTCTATGGTTGCTAATGTGTAGTCATTGTAGAACTATATGATCAACCATTCTCTTGCAACAAGTAAACATCATCAAGCATGGTTTGCTGACATTGACCGTTATCACCATGAATAGGCGTCATTAGCCGATCACGAATCATTGGCCACAATCAACCCATCACAAACCATGATTTGCCAGTAACCTTTTTTAACAACCATAAACTGATTATTAAGCCTCAACAACCATCAATCAACCATCAATCAACAATCAATAAGCATCATTAATCCAACCACCAGCATCACCCCCACCCACAAGCCTTGGGGTGAAGTCGTGCTGAGGTGTCTCGGGAGTTGCTCATGGATGAGGCAGATCGGACAATTCTGAATTGGGCTGTGGTGGTGGGTTGGTTCGTTCGTTGGTTGCAGTTGATCGTGGTACTTAGTTGGTTGGGGAGGGATTGTTGGCTTGTTGTAGGATGGTCGTTTCACTTCGTTTTCTTGGGAACTGAAGCCATTCATCAAGCACCGCTGCTGGGGCCCAGAGGTGGAGGACCAGATCGAGTAGGCTGAAGTCTCAGTGGAGCGGAGGGAAGAAGTTGATGGTTGATGCATGAATAATATGGGTTCTGGTTGAAAGTAGTTAAGGTTGTTTGATGACAGTTGATTTGGATTGATGATGGTTGATAGGCTAATACTGATGCTGATAACACGTAGCTAATAATGCTACATGAAGTGAATCACAGTGTATATTCCGTCATGATGTCAAAGATGGGTAACAAGAACTTAATATGGGCAATACTGGGCAATACTGGTCAACAATGAGGTTCTAAAATGCCCATGTGTAGAAATGAGAGAAGCACGTGTACGGGTATATGTTTGTATATTTGCATTTGAGTACTCATGAATGTAGGCAATCATCTCTGTCTACGTACCTATCTACCAGTCTATCTATTTGTCTACCTGCCCATTCACCCATCCTTCTTTCTACATATCTAATCCTATGAACTTATCTGTCGATCCATCTACAGACTCGATCTCATCCAATCTACTGCAAGCTTATCTTATTTATCCAAATTTACGTTGCCTTCATCTCATCTGATCAACTTCAATCTCATCCAGTCCAGTCTCGCCTACTGTCTATCTATCCATCCATCTATCCTTCCATCCCTCTATCTATCCATCCATGATCTATCTACCTACCTATCTATCTGTCCATGTATCCATGTATCCATGTATCCATGTAACCATGTATCCATGTATCCATGTATCCATGTATCCATGTATCCATGTATCCATGTATCCATGTATCCATGTATCCATGTATCCATGTATCCATGCATCCATCCATCCATCCATCCATCCATCCATCCATCCATCCATCCATCCATCCATCCATCCATCCATCCATCCATCCATCCATCCATCCATCCATCCATCCGGAAAGCGTATTGAACTTTGATCGAGGGTATTTGATGTCTTTCCAGTCTCTCCGAGGCCACTTAATCGGTGAGCGACCAATTTGTAAAGATTGGACCCTGTAGATAGTTGCAAAGAATTAGCGCTGAAAGGAGCACAGCTCTGGACCAAGAGCTACATTTCTCAAGAACCCAAACACACACACAAACATCTATATAGATATACATATCTATAGACATATGCACATATTTGTGCATGCATGTATATACATAGTGGTCCCTTTCGCTTTCTGGCTTGGATAAGATGACAAGAGTCATAGGACCTCGCCTTGCCCGGCCTCATCGGGTTCGGTGCCAAGCGGAGACTCGCACCCTTTCAGTGTGGAATTGGAATCCGGCTGCGGCGGGTTTTGAGTTTCACTGCTAGCTAAAGCCAATTTTGTGTGGCCAAAAGAACTGGAGTTGAATTTGTCAGTAGCTGAACTGGGAAGACATGTGCCAAATCGATCAAGAAATCCAGTCCAAACTTTGTTGAGTTCTTTCTTCTGATTATTTCCCCCCGCAAAACATCCCAAAACTAGGTCTTGAAATGAAAACGATTACTACAGTAAAGAGGTTTGCCAATCACCCAAAGTTTCGGCCTTCTAAGGAGTGTGTTTGTTCTCTGACTCACGAATATTGTATTGGTCCACACATCTTCGATGTTTACGTCAATGAACCAAACCAATCCACAATAACCAGCGAAGGTACAATCATCATTGGGAACTTGTGGCAGCTTCGGGAACCTTGGTAGCCAATCTTGCAACCATTGACCGATGAGTGTTGGATCCAGGCTTTTTGATGACTCCAAGTGGCCACCGCATGTTCCAGCCACATCAGATCCAGCCCCTGTGTCAAAAGCACCAAATGCCAAGCGCAGTGGGGTGCCGCCGTGCGGCAATGCAAGGGGAGCAACTGATGGCCCGTTGCCGATGCTTGTGCAGTGATATTCATCGGATTCCATGAGCAATATGGCTGAGACATGGCCATAGATGTTTGGTTGATACATTGGTGATACATTTTTTGATCACGAGCAATAATAGTTGAAAACCTTGAGCCATGAACACTGCTATGGCTGTCATGTCAATGGTTCATGTACGAAGCGGAGAAACAGCTGACTTTTAAAATTCACCTCGTGCACATAAAATTGCTTTTGAACAAGTAGAAACTGAACAGACACACTGGTGGTGACATTAACCATGGCTAAACCATCATTAAGCCATCATTAACCAGCATTAAACATCATCAACCATCAGTGATTAGCCACTTTTAACCTAGCCTTGTCACGACAATTTTGATAGCCAAAATCCTATGAATCCACATGGAGTTGATCCATCATACTAGGATGGCCGGACTGCGGGTTGGTTATTGGAAAATCACGTCGCTTGGAAAATTTTAGGAGACATTGGGCAGCGGTTATCGAGACCTTGGATAGCTATTATATTATTGACTTATGAACTGAAAGGATCAAAAAACATATATAAACCTTGATTTACAGCTGGATCTTTGGCAGATGAAGGCTATCCATGGCCTCAGTTGACCCCACGGCCCCAGCTCTTTGCCGAAGCAGTGTGCTGGAGCCCCGGAGTGGAAAGTGAGAGGCACCACGACGACGTCACGTCCTTGCTGAAGAGGTACAGCTGGACCCAGCATGATGACCGTCATCAGAACCGCCATCATAACAAGCAAGAACCATCATGAAGCATCATGAAGCATTGTCAATCATCCATTCTTAGTCTCAAACTGGTTTGTTGCTTTGCTGATATGATTCTCTGCCATTTCTCACTTTTGAAGCTTCCCAATGCTTGGATTAGCCTCCAGAACCAGCAGAGACGAAAAAGTCGAGAGCCGCTTTGGGTCGGAGTGAATAGAAGATGGTTGAAGGTGAAATTATGGTTACTCGATTGCGACCGATCCGTCACTGCAGCACCCCCGCATCAGCAAGGCGCCACAACCTCGGGTATTCCGAGACTAGTGAGATATCAATAGTGACATATCAGAATACTATATTAACTGCTGAAGTCATCGGTTGATATCCCAAGCAAAAGGGCAGCTAGCTTTCAGCCACCTCCTGAGGAGGTACAGATCTTCTGCGCCTCAAATGTTGGTATCTACGATATCGTTGAATTCTCATAGCCCAAACCTCTTGATCAAATGGATGAAGGTGAAATTATGGTTAAAACTTCCGTTTATGATCGTAAACAATGATTTGCAGTGATATTACGGCTGAATACAATATGAATAGTAAGTAGACAATGATTAGTCATGGGTGACAAGAGGGAACTCTCATCAAATCATTAGTTCCCTATCTTGTTAAAGTATCCCCAACACCATCATAGTTCATAGCATTTTTTTTCACAGGGCATCATTTCTGGACGGCTCCACCTCAATTATCATTTGTATATTCACATTTTTGGAGGGTATGATCTGCGAATATTCAGAACTATCAGACCTTAACTGGGATTACTGGCCATTTTCAGACATTCCTGACAATCCTAAATATCATTTGGGATGATTACTGTAGCCAATATTAGTCGTTATTGGCCATCATTCACCATTACTTGATATGATCACCAATCGTTGCTCATTGGCGTCCATCGTTATCAACCAGGACTATCAATCATTATCTGCCAGTTTAAATCATCAACAGCCACTAGTCATGAATCAATTCACTCATTATTCTTAAACGTCATCGAGTCATCAATATTTGTAAATTGATCTTAACACCATAGCCGGTGCGAATGATCCTCCAGCTGGTTAATGCTGGTGGATGAAGGTTGATGACGTTTGGTTAATTCTCCGCCATCAACCCTAAACCATGAACCAGTGGGATTATTCCTAGTGGTTAACCATTGTTGTTTATCATCAACCATCAGCATCCATCAGCCACGAAAAAGATCCTTCTCGGCCATTATCCACAACACCAAGCCATAGTTCACCACAAATTTCACCCCATCTTTCCAGGCTTGAACCGTCAGTCAACCAGCAAGCGACCATGAATCACGCACGTATTCACCATTAGTTCACCCTTTGTTAATCGATATTCACTTTGGTTAAACCCATATAAAGCACTCAGTAACCATGTCTAAACCCTTATGAGACCATATCTTAAGCACAGTTCAACCCCACCGTGTGGACCTGCCTTGGATCCTGTGGATCTAATTACGCTCGTCAGGCTCGGACCAGATGACGCCTTCAGCGTCTCCGTGCCCTGAAGTGAAACGCCACGTGCGCTTCAGGGGTGAATGCTTGGTCGACACGGCTTCACCACAAGATTTATAGCTACAAGCACTATGGTGAACCATAGGTATAAGCTATGGTGTTAGTATAAGGAGTTATAAGTATAGGCACTATAAGGGTTACAACGATGGTGGATAAACCGGTTTGATGCACCAAGAATGGTTGTAGCTATGGTCATTGTAAGCACTGTGGATGCTTCTCAATGACGAAACATGTTCATTTCATTTCATCGTGTTCCTGTTTATTTCATTGATATTTTGTGTACAATACGGGTTAACATTGACATAGCTATAGTCAACGCATCATGGTCAGCTTTAAGATTTTTGATAATCAAGGGTTCATGATGTCTAACTGCGGCAAGCAGTGCTTGATAGTAGGAGCTATATGATCCCACCCAATGCTTGTGAAGCTGCACCTCTTCATTGGCCCCTTGAGCTTCTGCAGCTTCCGACATGGCCGTAGGTCAAAACCAAAAGTACCCCCAAATGGGTTACCTGTATGCCTGGTTGGTCCCTAAGCTTGTTGGCTGTGAACATTGTTAGCAAGCTTGTACACTGACCAACCAACAACTCAATTAACCCAGAGTGCGAATGCCAATGATCAACGATTGGTGGGGCCTACTGCTGGTTCCGCTTAGGCTGCGAGCGGAACCGCCGCCGGTGAACGACCTTTGCTCCATGGGAGTCATCCATCAGAATGTGGCTTGGCGTGTCAGTGACCAGGACAGTGCATCATTATTGACCATCGTTCACTATAAGAAATATTCAGTAAGTAGCCGTCAAAGATCAACAATAGCAGATATAGCAAACCACTCGTATCATCACCATAATCAGCAAAGACCACCGATGGATGAGACTTCTAGGGTGTGATGGTGAGGGATCTAGGCTGTGTGATGGTGAGAGTTCAAGTTGGGAGTCACTAACACCACAGGCACAGACAACTGTTTTAGAGCCTTTTGATTTTCGCGTTACTGTGATCGATGTCTGAATTGCAAGCCTTCACTTGCTCAGAGTCCTCTGGGCCCAAATCAGTGCACGCGTGCACTCGCAGCCATGGTGCAGAAAGCTCTGAAATTGAATCTGCAAAAGCAGGGCAAGACGACTCAGAAGCACAAGGCGCCCAAAGTCTCCAAAGTGGACATCCTGAAGAAAAAGAAGAAGCGGGATGCGAATGCTTCCGACAGCGTGGGAGCCGCTGCCAATGCTTTCATCAAGAAATGCGGTCAGAAGACCGAGGCCAACGTGGCGGCGAAGGCTGCCGTGGAAGGCAACGCCCATTTGGAATATGTGAAGATCACTCCGCAGCAGATCGCGAAGGCGGAGAAGAAGATCGGCGCCAGACAAAACAAGAAACAGAAAAATAAGAAACGCTGAAGAAACAGCTGCAGCTTCTCCAAATTTAAAAAGCAACAGGTTTGGGCAATTGTTTTTGAACTTTATTTTTGCTCTTGCATCTTTCGGCATGGTTAAGGATGGTTGCATTTTGATGAAGACAAATTCACAAGGATGGACCATCGGATGGTTCTTTGATGACCCAAACCTGCACATGGACCTGGAACGTCCGATGCACCGCTTAGCAGCTCTAAGCATAGCAACAAGACTTGGAGCTGCGAGCAGGTTTCACCCATGCGCAAGAAGCAAAACACATCACCGGTGACTGCGAAGCCTCCAGTTGAGCGGATTAAGAGAGATTAATAAGGGCGAACGCTGTAGCTGAAGAAGGGCATTAGGGGAGTTAATTCTGTGTTGAGAGAGCTGACTGATAGAGAGGTTAACAATGGGGGATAAAAACAGCAATAGCCAACAATGACAATGAATCAGCTGGTTAGCAATTGTTCTACCAACTTGGGGATTAGCAATGTTGGACATTCTATCATCCATTGGTGCGAACATACCGAAATTGATGTCAAACCTCTCAAAGTGGCTGTTTGGCATAGGAGTTGGAAGGGTTTCACGACCAGTTGACCAGGTGATGATAAACATTGCTACTCATCTCTCCGCAGATGGATACCCTCTTGTTCCACCCGGCTTTGTTGGCCATGCTTGCATGCTACCACACACCTCAGGAAGAATTGCACTCTTGGACGCTCGGAAGTACCCATTGCATAAACTAGGTGCTATGTAAGGCTATATATAGACCTGATTGGTTCTGGACGTCCTTGCTGGTTTTTGACATCAACCATGACAAGATATTATAGGTTATTCCAACCATGTAATTTGTTCATCATATTTGTTTCTGCATTCTCACCTGATTTGTGCAAAGGTCTTCTACTTCGAGGGTCGGCAGCGTCGGCGCATCTATCAGGACAGGTTTTCCCACCGTTTCACAGCTTTCAGAGTCATTATTTGGGACAGTTTGCAGAGGCCAAGATGGTGGTGCCCACTCCAAAAGAAGGTTAGGTTACCATTTGATTTGTGAAAACGACGGTAGGTATGGTATGGTATGGTCAAGGTGCGGGCTGATGCTATTTGCCATTGTAGGTGACGATGTCGATGGCTTTCTTCCATGGCTTTCAGCTGCCTGAGTTTCCAGTCACGCTGACTTCAGGACCTCGAGTTGCACGCGTCAGTACTGACGCTGATACTCACCCTGCTACTCACGCCGTCCGGGGCCACAATTTTGATGCCCATACGTGCAAGGTGGAGAAGCCCAAATTGTGCAACAGAAAAGGGAGGGAAATTGGATGCAAATTGATGGAAATTGGATGAAGTAGGTAATTCCGGGGAATAACTCCTGCGCAGCTGTTAAGAGGTGCCAGTTTAGGGGTTGATGGCTCTGTACCCATCCCAGGGAGTCCCCGATTCTGCCTGGTAAGCGCCACCTGCGCAGTGCACTAGCTGACGGTTGATTCTTTTTCTTTTTTGGCCAATTTTTCGGTGGATGAGTCATCAGTACAGACCAGCATTATTAGCAATTATGATTGCATGTGATTGCTGTAGGCGAAAAAAAACGCGAGCATTGCTTTAGGTTCACAATGTCATTGACCACCATGGTGGACCTACTAGGCTACAAACCTACTGACACAGGAGCGCCATGCATCCCTTCTTAACCCAGCCGCTGCTTTGACAGGCGGGGTCTCTTGGACCCAAACTACTGCGATCCCTATCCATCGCACAAGCCAATGACTCAGTGGAGTCTAGGGCAGTTGGTACATTGCCAGGGAGGGGGGTTATACTAACAACCTGCTACGGCTAGACAGAAGACACCAGCTATTAGGTCTTTTTTAGTGGAGGCCTGCCCTTATGAGGATGGAGTTATAATCATGGGACTATAAGCGGACCAACCCATATTTGAACAAGAGCAGTTGTTTGCAACCAATCAAGGTTCCTGGCCACCGAAGTGAGATGATCATTCCAATGGGAAGAGTTGCACTACATCCAGGCATCGGCGCAACATCCCCTTCCTGCTGAGCAAGCATTTGAATCACTCTGCCAACAGGCCGGTGACAGAAATGACGTGCTAGTGATGGTTCATGATGGTGGCTTGATACAGATGATTTGAAATGGCTACTGATGGTTAATAGCGCTTGCGAACGGTAAACAATGATTCATAACGCCACATCATGCTTTGTATGATCAAACCTGACAAATCTCAATAATGGTGATTCGCTCGACTCAAGCTCTTCATTTCAAGGTGCATAGTTCTATCGTTTCACCAAACCTCTTGAAGTTTCCAATTGACTTCCCTTGAAATTGACACTTAGTACCTCCATCAGTCTTCAGACAGTGAATTTCATTTGCAAATTTCTTTGTTCCCTGCCGTTCGTGATCACTTGACCAACCGCTCGCATCGTTCAGCTCAAGCCACAGATCACGGGACCGGCGATTGGGAAAACGGTCGGCGAAATGTATGGCCTTCGCAGCATCAACAACATGTATTCGGAGCATGCTGGAAAGCGCCCTGAGCTGAGCTCCGCCATGCTCCGCCCGATGTTTTGGGAGGTCTGTGAGGATCTGTGATGTCATGAGGTCAGTGAGGATGTCAGTGAGGATGTCAGTGGATGCACCAAGGTAGTGACTTTATTATCGTTGGCCATCCAGAGTTTCAGATGGGCAAGGTGCGGGATCGCAGATCACCTGGGATAGCCGAAGTGGCTCGGAACCGTTGACTGTGCAGTTGGTCATGGAGTCGTGACTGAGGATGGTAGATCAGAATGATCAGAAGTGAATCACCCATATTCAGCCCGTAACATTAGTGGTAGTTGGCTACATCGATCTACCGGAATCTGCCAAGCTACAGAACTGTTGGTTGACTTCTGAGTATCCAATATAGGTCATGGTGTACCCAAAGTTGCTGGGTTTCCTTCTGAACAAAAAATACTCAGCAGGTCTGGATCACTTGGGGGACGAGAATGGCGCCCTGGGCATGCGAGTTGGTAGATCCCAACTCAGGTTGGTTGTATAGCTATTAGCCATCATTAACCAACAAGATGAGAACTGTTGTTGTATAATCAAGCATCATCGACCATCGTCAATTAACCAACTAATCGTCAATTTTTGCTGGTCATTCCCCCTATCAACTCCTCATTTACCACTCATGCACGTTTTCTCCTACCTTCTCCTTCTCTACTCTCTCCTTTTCCTTCTTCTTCTCTCTATCTCTCTGACTTTTCTTTTTCTCTAATCAGTTATCTTCTCTTACTCTCTACCAAAATCTATCTTCCCTCTCCTTCCCGATTCTTCTTCTCTCTATTATTATTCAGTCTTGTCAATATAGTATTCGTATTATCATTAATATTATCATTGATATTATTATTACTATTGTTATTGTGATTATCATTAGTAGTATTTCTATTAAGATTCACTCTAAAAACAGTGTCATTTGGTTTCACCTTCAGGTGCACAGCTCAACGAGGCGATTTCCTGCGTGGGATATGAGGCAGGAGCCTGTGCAGGGAGGCGAACAGGCACCGTTAATAATGGAGGTGTACTGTAGTGGATATTTGTTAATGAAACTGGTTCAGGAAAGTTCGGTCATGAGTTGATGAATCGTGGTTAAGAACTGGTGATTTTCAAACGTTAATGAAGGTCAGATCATGAGTTCATGATGGTGAAAGCTGTTTTTTCCAAGGAAGCAGCACTAGCTTCAATATCAAAGGATGAGAAGCCTTTTTTTTTTCCTCAGCGAACTACCATGAATCAATACAGCTCGGGGGTAGCACTCTGCAGACGTTTCTGTCAGATCCAAGTACTTCTGATGTCTTGAAGTGTCGCGATCATGTTTGCAAGGCCTGTGCCCAGCAAGCCGGGCAAAAGCATGGCGAAAAACCGGTGCCCTGGCAGTGAAGGGATGTTACAAAGGTGCGTGGCGTTTCGCGTGCTTGGTTAGTTGACAAGTCTTGCAGTAGTGACTCCCGCAATGGCAGCGCGCATCCACTTGTACAACCGATGCACATATTTGACCGTCCACCGATGGCATCCCCGACGCCTCCTGCCACTGGACTTGCTTCATATGAAGTTCTTGCAGTTCCCAATATACCTTCATCGATCAATTCAAAGTCAATCAGGGTTCAACCAGTCGGTCTGAAGGGGGGGTATACGAGTTTCACGGGAATGCTCTTAGAACCAACCTGTAGAAGGAATGTGAACCAATCATCAGTATCAGCAGCCTTTTTTGAACCCAAGGTCAGTACCATCCTTGGTGCGACAACTCAGTGTCCGTCACTCAGCATTGAAAGGCACTGGACAATGAGGATGTTACAACTGGGCAACACAAAAGTTCTGAGGATGTCACCCATCTTCAGAACACAAAAGTCTAATCTATGATTGATGAGGGAATCAGTAAGTAGCTGCCAGGCTGCAAGAAAGAAATCTGCCACAGCAATGGTGCGCTGTTGTCTATATGGCTAATGTGTGTTGGATTGTACCCCAGTCAGTGGTCTGGAATCCTCAGAATGAAAGAGATGATTAGTATGGGAACACTTCTGGGTTCTACAGCAGCTTCACATCACCAATCAACTGTTTGACTGGTCCTAGCAAGAAGAACATCTGTTGCCTTCCTTTGTTGGTGGTCATGCAACCGATATGTATGGGACCATGATCATCGGTGTAGAAACGACGCAACGTAGCTCCAACTGGCTGGGGGGTTGATGGGTTTAATTGCTAGGAATAGCATGGAATAGCCTACTGTTAACATGAAATGAACAGCTGGATTGGCTTCATTTTGGTGAATGAACACTTGGGTTGAATTTACTGCACCTGTAGCTACTGATCACAACCTGCCAGGTTCATTTAGAGCAGTCTGAACTTGCTGATGCGAAGTTTCATCATCCTGAACCAGCTTTTGACTGAATAGCTGCTTTTCTCTATGACTGGTCGCTAGTTAAACTACTGCTGCTAAGCAGTTGCTAAACATGGATGATTAGCCAGCTATAGCGGAAAAAGTGGTTTTTACAAATACCGATGTGTAACGGGGTTGACAGTCAATCGTAATGGTATTACTTTTACAATTACTTAGTACTTAGTCAAGGGCAATGTAAGGTTTAATTGCTGACACCGTTCATTCATGTTCAATAGCTGCTCGATACTTGACACTTCACTGGCTTCGATGTCCCAAGGATCCAGGGCCAGTGGGCAACTTGAAAGCTCGAGCGTGGGAGCCCCCAGTGTCAGGGTGCATTGCAGTCCCAGAACCTTCATGGTTACCATTTGGCATACGATTTTCTGGAAGCTGAAAAAAACCCAGTTTCAATAGGATGGATTTTTCACTTCCAGGTGAGTTTACCAGAGAGAAATAATTGCTAATCATGGCTAACAATCGCCAATTAGGCGTGCTTCCTATTGTCGCCCAACTGGTCATGGCTCCTTCACAATGTGTTTGCTGCGAATGATTGATCATGGTTGTAAAAAGTTGATCATGGTTGTTAACAGTTCTTCTTAGTAGCGATGGATAATTCCTCTTTGTTGTTTGCAATGGTTAAGCCTGCTTGTTGGTGGTATGCAGCCTGTACAGCCAACTTCAGCTGTTGGCCTTGGGGGAACTTCTTACCAGACCTGAACCTGATATCCATCGTCCCAAGTGGATGCCCTGAACTTGGCATGGGGGGACCATTCGTAACCAATGTGTGGACAGGTTTGTGTCACCGCACCGGGGACCAACTTCGCCCGCGCCCAGGCTGCAGAAGCACAACTCAAAGTTAGAGGTGCGGCGCCACGTTGGGAACGGCCTTCCGCACTCAACTTGGAAGTGGATCCAGATCCATCGATTGTAGACGCTTCATCCTGTTGAAACAGGTGATTTCGGGATTTGGATGTTTGCTGCATATCTGTGATATGTATAATATAGATACACAATGATATATGTACAAATATCCATGAAGGTCGTATGTGCAACAAATGATCATTCTGCCGATGTTGACCAGATCTTTTCTCGCTGATGGAGGTGCTTCCTGCAAGTCCTCGTGGAACCCTGGTGGGTAGCTTCGAAGCCTTTGAGAAAGACTGGAACTCAGCTGCCGGGAAAATGAATGGTTCATAGTGATACCAGCAATGGTTGGTGTTGATGGTTAACTGGTTGGTGGTTAATAATGAGTAATAATGATCAATCATGGTTAATAATGTCAATATTGATACCAACAATGCTTAATTGATTATCATTTTTTGGCCAACGAAACGATTATTGATAATGGGATTGTGAATGAATTGTTGACAGTGGGATCGCCGTCAACCATTCATCGTTCATGATGGTTGAGGATCAATCGCAACAGATGGTTGATCAGCAGCTGTAACCGGGGATTCACCAACCATGGGTAGAACGTGATTCTACAACTTTTTCCCCAGAAAGCTGGAAGCTATAGGGGTTCTTACTTCCAAAAGAAAGGGTGCTTGTCGGCGAGCTTTTTGGTGGAGGGTGCTGTCGGCAGGTGCTGTCGGTAGGTGCTGTAAGCGGGTGCTGTCGGCAGGTGCTGGTGGAAGGTGCTGTCGGCAGGTGCTGTCGGCAGGTGCTGTCGGCAGGTGCTGTTGGCAGGTGTTGTCGGCAGGTGCTGTTGGCAGGGGATAACTGGGGGCAATGTTTAATTGGGGTAAATTTGGAATGGGGATTTCAGGGAAACAAGACACAATGGATTTATGTCCCCAGAAAAACAATTTTTCCAGCAACATACTTGTATACTTGTTTGTGTTTGTTCACCGGGTGCCTTTTGAAGCTGAACGGTGAGTGGCGGAAGTGCTCGGACTGGATTCAACGGTTATCTCCATGGTGGTGGTGAAATCTTGATTGGTTGCCTGTAGCGAATGGATCCAAATAATACCAGCCAGCCATAGCAAAACATTGAACGCACATATATCCAGAAATACGCATGCGTATACACGTATATCTCATCCATGGGCAAATGAGACCAAAAAAATTTGATGGGGATGGAGGCCAAACTTCCAAGTTATGGACACTTTGCGTTCAACATTGAAGCCAAATAGTCCATGACATCTTTGCCGACCAAAGAATGTCACCAGCAAAAAACACATATCAGCCAGAACATTTTTTGGCCACTGTGGGTTTGCAACATTTGTGCTGCAAACACAACAAAGTGTTAAAAAACCAAGGTGTGGTAGTAATAGTAAGAGATGCATGGGTGATGTAGAGGTGCGCAAGTAAGTTCACAGTTTAAGTTTAGTCAAAAGCAAGTTTCAAAGCCAAGGTGAAAAAGCACAGCTGCTCAAAGATGGGTACGTGTGTAAGCAAAGGCAAGGGCTGCTCAAAGGGAACCCAAGTCAAGGTGTACAGGTGTGGAGGGCAAGGGTTGGCCAGCATCAAGGCCATGGTAGCGGAGCATTGGTGCATCCACACTGGTTTTCTGAAACTTGAATCATTTCCAAGTATTGAATCACAAGGGCGATTCATAGGTGCTGTCGGCAGGTGCTGTGGGCAGGTGCTGTTGGCAGGTGCTGTCGGCAGGTGCTATTCCAAGAGAAGGAAGAAGTTTATTCCAAGGCGAAGAAAAAGTTCTATTCCAAGGAGAAAGAAGAGCTCTTTTCCACGGAGACGGAAGAATTCTATTCCAACGAAAAAGAAGAGGTCTATTCCAAGGTCAAAGAAGAGTTTTATTCCAAGGAGACAGAAGAGTTCCATTCCAAGGAGAAAGAAGAGCTCTTTTCCACGGAGACGGAAGAATTCTATTCCAACGAAAAAGAAGAGGTCTATTCCAAGGTCAAAGAATAGT
>VSDK01002984.1:1430882-1444705 GCA_009767595.1 Symbiodinium kawagutii | reverse complement strand
GGAAGAGTTCCATTCCAAGGTCCAAGAAGAATTCTATTCCAAGGAGAAAGAAGAGTTCTATTGCAAGGAGACAGACGAATTTTATTCCAAAGAGAAGGAAGAGTTCTATTCCAAGAGAAGGAAGAGTTCCATTCCAAGGTCAAATAAAAATTCCATTCCCAGGTCAAAGAAGACTTCCATTCCGAGGAGAAAGAAGAGTTCTATTGCAAGGAGAAAGCAGAGTTCCATTCTAAGGAGAAAGAAGAGTTCCATTCCAAGGTCAAAGTTCTATTCCAAGAGAAAGAAGAGTTCCATTCCAAGGAGAAAGAAGAATTCTGTTCCAAGAGAAGGAAGAGTTCCATTCCAAGGTCAAAGAAGAATTCTATTCCAAGGAGAAAGAAGAGTTCTATTGCAAGGAGAAAGAAGAGTTCGATTCCAAAGAGAAGGAAGAGTTCTTTCCAAGGTCAAAGAAGACTTCTATCCCACGGAGAAAGAAGAATTCTATTCCAGGAGCAGGAAGAGTTCCATTCCAAGGAGAAAGAAAGATTCTATTCCAAGAGACAGAAGAGTTCCATTCCAAGGCCAAAAAAGAATTCTATTCCAAGGAGAAAGAGTAATTCTATTGCAAGGAGAAAGAAGAGTTCTATTCCAAAGAGAAGGAGGAGTTCTTTTCCAAGGTCAAAGAAGAATTTTATTCCAAGGAGAAAGAAGAGTTCTATTCCAAGAGCAGGAAGAGTTCTATTGCAAGGAGAAAGGCGAGTTCTATTCCAAAGAGAAGGAAGAGTTCTATTCCAAGAGAACGAAGAATTCCATTCCAAGGTCAAAGAAGACTTCTATTCCAAGGAGACAGAAGCGTTCTATTGCAAGGAGACAGAAGAGTTCCATTCCAAGGAGAAAGAAAAGTTCTATTCCAAGAGAAAGAAAAGTTCTATTGCAAGGAGAAAGAAGAGTTCTATTCCAAAGAGAAGGAAGAGTTCGATTCCAAGAGAAGCAAGAGTTTTATTCCAAGGTCAAAGAAGAATTCCATTCCAAGGAGAAAGAAGAGTTCCATTGCAAGGAGAAAGAAGAGTTCCATTCCAAGGAGAAAGAAGAGTTCCATTCCAAGGAGAAAGAAGAGTTCTATTCCAAAAAGAAATGGAAATCGGAAAATTTCAGGTCAAGATTCAGAAGATGCCTTCAGACTTGAGAGCATGGCATTTGACATTTTCATCGAAATCATTACCAATAATTTTTGATCAAACATTAGAACCTACTTGATTCCCTACCCCAACCTTGTTGTCCATACATGTTCTATCTGGGGTCTATGCCGGTGTAATTTCTTCACAAGCAGGACGCTGCACATCTGTATGGACATTGATTGCTCCAACATTTTGTGGGCCATGGCAAAGTTTCATCAGTGAACCCCTTATCGGTGCACCCCTTGGCCTTTCAAAGCTTAACACAGCGAGTGGAGAGATCAGTTCCAGTTCTCACTGAGACGGTTTTGAGGTGCCATTTGATCCAGACAAACCAATAACAGCAGAGTGACATGAGGAGCAACACTGTAGTGCTGTGCACAAGCTGTGCTTGATATCTGCACGTGGATCTTGTTCGACGCTGAGGCTATGCACGACATGGCTGCCCACGAACAGGCCTTGAACGAGCGCTCTTTGCTGCGACGAGTTGGCCGGTGTCTAGTGCTTCCCCAAACGGATCCCCCCCAAACTGGCCAGGAATGATCTTATTATATAGGGACTATAGGGACTATGAGGACTACCGTGGAATACCTATGGACATCCACGGACTGTGAGTACCTTTGGCCACGTTGCTAAACAGCGTCTCATTGGCCACCGATTGACCATTGTGACAGGATGCGAAGTATGCACGGGAGCAGCGGATGCGCACCGCAGCCAGTGTCATGCTGAGAGCACAATGGCCTAAGATCCAAAATTTGAAGCACCCAATTGTCAAACGATCATTTTTCATGGGAAATCCCAAGCACTTGAGCGCCCCCATTTGTGGATACCTCCGTGTGTTGCTTGCTGGTACTTCCGGGTACAGATATCCCAAAGGGGATAACAGATAGCAGATAGCATCATTAATTGTTTTCGCCAGCAGAGCTTCCAGAGCGACACCTGCCAAGGCTATGCATCCAACAAAAGCAGCTCTGCAACGTTTGCCTCTCAAAGTCCGGTGATGCCATTTCTGTTATCAATTGGGTTCCACCTCCTTCAAAACAAGAAGCATCACAGTCCCGCACAATTTCACGAGTTGTGTCCCCGTGCGTTGATTGGCACAGGGGTATCCCTGTGGTTTGTTCATACGCCACCGTTGTCGTTGGATATCGTTGGATGTCGTTGGCTGATGCCGTGCCAGCGAAGTGACGCCTCAGGTGCCGCAATTTTTCGACGCTGCACCGCGAGTTGAACGACCTCCGGGACAAGCTCGAGGTTCGTTTCAGATCGTTTCGGTGCTGCCATGGGGGAGATGCACACACCACTGGAGCTGCGCATTGGTTCAACAGTTCATATGGTTTGCAGTTAGTAGTGGTTGATGACGGTGCAGATCGTAGTTGATAATAGTAGCTAGAAATGGCCAACAGATATAATATATATATATATACACTCATTTGATGAAATGATAGATATTACAGTAGCTGTTTACATGCCATGATCACCCACCAATGACAGGAAAAGGAATGTGAGGCTATGCTCTACGTGATGTCTGGGATATCAGCAACAATCAAACCAGAGGCTACAGCCAGCAAAAATCCCGGGATATAACTCCAGGGATCAAGGCAAAATGGGTTTGGACCCATGCCACAAAACTGTGGGGGCAATTGTTCTCTGGACTCGCACTAAATGATATTCACCACAGTTATATCCTGCGATGAATGTTTATACGCATGATTAGCATGATTTTGTACATGACTATGGCTTTTATCATCTCATTTTTCCCAATATGATATTCATTGATATTCCCATCTAATAAGCAACACCTGCAGAATCCTTTGTTGGGAAGATATCATGATCAGATGGATTGCACAGCTTGCTGCAGATGGAACCGGAGAAGACTCGAGAAGCGCTGCTTTCGCTGGTGGCCCAGTCATGGTGTGCTCGCACATGGAGAAGAATGGTTGATTAACTTAACAATGAGAAAACATGGTTAATAGTTAATAATAGTTAATAGTTGAATATCAATAGTTAACAAAAATACTAATAAGAGACATGGTTACCAATGCTCATCATTGCTTAAAAAGTTTGATAACGGTAACATGGCCATGGTCTGAAATGTGACCATAAATGCATGGCAGTCCCAGCAAAAGACTTCTGGGGTAGGTGAAATTGATCCACTGCGGTATGCCCGTCATCCCAACAGTCAGCGATGGACTTCGTGACCCAAGGACATCTGCCTGGAAGTATTACGCAAAGCATTTGGAACAGGCACTTCGCTTGGGGAACTGCTTGTTCCAAGCTGTTTTCCCGATTGCTCTCATTTGGTTTATTGAGGTGGGCCAGGTTTTATCTCTGAGGGTTTTCACAAGTGGTCCATCTAAAAATGGTAGCTTTACCCAGCAACTTTCACCCCAACCATACCACCCCAACCAAACCAACTAATCTACCCAGAAACCAACCTCCGTAGAAACCGAGATACCCATGACATGCCCACCATGTGTTGCAGAGATTCCCCCAGTGGTGCATCGCAGTGCATCCTCGTCCTTCCAGGCATTTCAATTGGAGTCCGATCTTCGTCGGCAGCGACAGCAGTTGGCTCCACTGGCCTCGGATCCCAGTGATGGGATCTCCATGGACCGCCTGCGGATGGGTTGAAACACGTCGAAACGTTACCTGCATCCATTCTGAAGCCATTCTTCAACGAAGGTAAATCATGGCTACTCAATGACAATGATCATTTGAGGATTCTTGCACGAATGATGATGATGATGATGATGATGATGATGATGGTTAACCACCATTCAGATCCATTTGGTACTGAGAGTCTATTGAGCAGAGTGGTAGATGTAATGATGTCTTCATAGATATCAGTGGCAGATGACGGAAAATGCTGATGCCAACTTGAAGCTGGCACCCCCACAGTGTGTTGAGGTGAAGAACCTTTGCAGCTGAGACCTGATCTCTCCAAAGAGAGCAGCTGCTGGATTTTCTCCAGTTGGAAGTTACGGGTGTTCAAAATCTGTTTGCCACGGGGCATTTCGAAGTTACGTTGAGCCTTCATGGGCCTTGCTTAGCCCCAGGAGGAGCCACTCCTAAGGAGTAACCTTTCCGCTCCTCGAAAAAAGAAGAGCCCAACCTTTGCCGCAGAAGCTATCAGAAGCTCACTATACTTGTGAAAGATAGGAATTATGAGCAAACTGTCACAGGACTCATTCGAGTCCGTCTGAATCTGAACTTCTCTGAAGGCAGGTGGAATCAAATTGAAGTGCTCTAACAATTTCCTTGAATGCCTTAATCATGATTATGACTTGAGTACGATTCCCCCTATCCACCTTTAGATTCTATTAGATAATTGTTTGCCCAAGATCCTGGGCACAAAATCGTGCACATACGCAGGGCGGTGCTGCCGTGGGTCTTCCAGCAGGCTCCAATTGGAATTGCCCAAACTGGTTGCCAGGACGGTTGGTGGTCGATGGTTGATGGATGATGATCATTGATGATGATGTTGTGATGAACAATTGATGACTGATAAATAAATTGATGATGATTGATGCATTATTTCTGATCATCGATATGCATCCGGATCATGATGAACGATGTCGACACATCCGAAGCTCTTGGATCACTTGGCAGATCAGTGGGGGCAGCGCCTGTGGCACCTGCGGCGCCTGCGCCTGCTGCGGCCCAGGTGGATCAAACGAGTCGCAGTGGTGAGCTGCGACTGCTGAAGCTCCTGGTGGAATCGGCTATGCATCGATGGATGTCACTTGGCACGGAGCTTGCCCTGGGTAGGGAGCCCCACCCACAGTGGTGACGTGGTGATCAGTTGATGGTCACTTGATGGTCAGTTGATGGCAAAGGGTCATATAATAGCGATTAGTGATGATTAATTGATGCTTAGTGATAGTTTATCGATTGCTCTTTATGATTGATTCATTCATATTGATGATGGTGAAGAAGGTGGTGGTTGGCGGTTAGTGTTTGTTCTTCATGGTTAATGATAGGGTTTTTATGGGTGTCCACTTATCATTTTTTGTTTTTTTTTATTCTTGTGTAGTGATGGGTTATGGATAGTTTTTTGGTGAATGATTGTCGATCAACTGTCAGAGTCAATCAATTGAAAGCTAAAAGTCTAATAAATGGTTGCATGGTGATGGCGAGTGATGCATGTTTATGGTGAATGATGGTTAAGAATGGTTTAGACATGGTTGAGATATGCTTTTCGGAGTTGTTCTGCAATGATGGTTGACGCTGGTGAATAATCAACAATAGTGATACATTAAGGATGCAACAAACAAATACCAACAACAGAGATGGCACCCAAAGCAACAACAAGGATGGTGATGCTGTTGATGGACAAAGCATTTGGCAGTTGGATATCGGCAACAGAGATCCTGCACATGAACTATCAACTTATGTAGGGTTTTTTCCATCAATGGCAGTCCAGTGGTCTCAGGGCCTAGACAGGATGTCAAGGTGGCTCGAAGTTTAGCGTTGATGGATCTCAATGGCGTAGCCCCCAAGAATCTTTGCATTGAATTTATATATATGTTGGTGTTGTGATGTCAATGTACCCATTTTGAGGCCAGCACCAAGCGAGCATGCCGCAGGTACACGAATATGCGCATGATTGGTGCAGGTCAATTTGGCACCGTGTGGCCGACCCGTTTGCTGTGCAAGTTGTAGTCATTTTCCCCAACCCTCAGATTGTTTGCAACGAGTGGTATGGTTATGTTCACCAGACAGCCAGAATCCTATAAAGTTGTAAAATAGTTTATTTGCGGAAAATAATGTGAAATACAAGCAAAGAAAAATGTGAACCAAAAACAAAAAGCAAAAAGAAAAGCAAAACAAAAGGGGGAAAAATGCGAAACAAGTGCGAAAAAAATGCGAAAAAAAAGGTCACATCTTTCCGCATTTTTTCCGCATATTCCGCATTTTTTCGCAGCTGATTTTTCATTTGCTTTTCAATTCGCATTTTTTCCGTGTCTTTGGCGGAAATATATTATTTTCTAATTTTTTAGGATCTGGCTGGAAGCGGTGAACATAATGGTATGGGTCATGACCAATCATACAAGAATAGTCTTTGCCAACCAACCCCGGCTATTCACATTGCAACATATGGGATGGCTGGGTACTTTACGGTGACCTACAGCCATGTGATATCATCCATCATCCGGGCATCTGAATGTACCCGAAGCCATCATCATATCAGCTGCTATCAGCCATCCTCAACAATCAATAACTATCGTTCCACACGATTCAATTCACTAATTATGAGTCATCCTTCAGCATCATGAATCGTCATGACTAGCTATGATCAACCATAATGAACCATGATGAACCATCATAAGCTCTCCAATCCTCCTGGATACCCACAGCCATTGGATCAGTTTACGCCAGGTGATGCAAAGCAGCGTCACCGTCGGGTCCAGCCAGTTGCAGGTGGCGTCGTTGGGTTCAGCGTCGATGATGTGTCATGGCCAATATTTGATGGGTTCTCATGATTGATAATGATGGTGAATGATGATGGTTGGTGATGATTGTTGGTCATGATGGTTGGTGATGATGGTTGGTGATGATGGTTGGTGATGATGGTAGGTTATGATGGTTGATAATGATTGAGCACGGGTTAATGATGGATTGATGATGGATGACTGATGGTCATTCAGGGTTAATGATGGTATCAAAACGTGAATTATGTTGAATGAAGGTCAATGGTGGTAAATCGATGGTTAAAGAAATGATTTATTATTGGTTGATACTTGGTACCCCGCTTGTAACAATGCTCAATTGATGGTCAATGATGGTACTGGTATATGATGCTATGTACATGGGTTCATGATGTTTGATCACGATTGCAAATGGTGGTCAACAATGGTTGATCATGGTCAACAACGGTTGATCATGGGGATAATGACCAACAATGTCGAGGCCACATTTGGGTATCACAACACTAGGGACATCACCGGTTGATGCTGGTTGATTTGTTAGCTGGCTGCGGGTGACTGGATGGTTGGCTGATCAGCAAATAGCTTTGGTTGCTGAGCATTTGATCAAGTGGACAACCAGTGATTGGTCGATGGTGATTGATGATGTTTGATGATGGTGAGTATATAAATGGTGAAAAAGATCTTGAATACATAAGCTGGTCAATGATTAATAATGATGGTGCACAGAGATTGAGTACTGTAGTTGGTTGACTATTTCGTGCCTGGTTTTGAGTCTGCATGGCATATATTGGACTATTGGGATAAAGTATAGGTTCTTTCTGAAACCAAGGATTGAAAGCAACTAAAGATTTTTTTGCTTTACAGGTTACCACTTGTGCCCGAAAATGATGCTCATAGTGAGCTAGTATAAACCCAACCAGGAAAAAAACACCTTACCGGAATCAACATAGACCAATCCGCATAAACCCATCATTCAAGTAAACATGATCAACCAAGCAGTTGCAAAGTTAGACACCGAAATATTTGATCAAACTTATAGTAATATAATTAATTTGAATAGAATCAAATTAAACTTGTTGAATTTACTTCACAATAGCAATTAATCCGGAAGTATTTATCGACAGGGTGATGACTTGAAGATTGAACCTCAGCGGCGACAGGTGGCCATCAAGCACATCCCCAAGCAGACCAACATCCAGGATGGGGCCGATGGGGCCCGATGGGGCACAGCGGGTGAGGAGTTGAAGCAGTGCTGCGGTGACCTTGGGCCACGGGGGCCATGGGCTGGTTGAGACAAGCTGGTTTTCACAGTGCTAATCGCTGCAAGTATCATTCAGGTATCATTCAGGATGATGATTGAAGCAACAATATCCAAGTCAGTATCTTCACTAATCATCAAATACAACTCCGATATCGAAGAGAGTTCTTCTTGCTGAAGTCATCGATGCACCAGCGAAACTGCCTGAGTGTCAGAATTAGGATTTACCAGCTTTTTTCTATCCCATTCAGTGCCATAAACCGTTGGTTGAGTTATTGGTGATTCAAATCCAACTTTTAGCATACCAGGTATCAAAATTCGGATCGCGATCAAACTTGGATGTGCATCCCTAGTTCGTCCGTATTTATCAACCATGGTTGTAGCGCTTATCTGCCGGTTATTTCAATGCTTAGATCCCAGTGATATCCCCAGCTGCATACCCGTAAATCATGGTCCATAATGATAGCCAATCATGCTTAAGGGTGCAGAGCATCTTATAGTAACCATGATTAGCCAGGCTTACCCGTAATTATCCAACATGTCATAACCAATGAACTGCTGGAACTGCCAACCCGCAAGAAGTTGACAGGCTTGCACAGTGCTGGCTAGTACTGACACATGCTGGGGTGTACTGTGCTGCTTCATATTGATACTGCTTGATTGATTGATTTATAGTCGATAGTGGTCAAGAAGCTGGTAAATGATGATCCGTAACGATAGGCCATCACGACAACGACTTCTTAAAATCCGTGGTTCACGATTTATGATGGTTGAACGGCAGCTCGTTGTGGATCCAAAGAGATACTTGTACCAATTTTTGATGGTAAAAAAGCAACTATTTGTGGCACTTAGGGCAGGATATGGATCTGGTAGATATGGGAATCCCGACGTCGCAAACATTGCAGGCGACACAGGGTTACCAGTAAATTTGATGCGAGGGCCCCGATACCCAAAGAACTGATGATTTCGGTGGCTTTCGAAAAGCCACTGTGGACACACCTCATCAATACATTAAACGGATCCATGAGAAGCAGTAAACATAGATCATGATGATCATGTCTTTGACATAAATTTAGATTCCACTCAAAAGAGACGCATCAGTTCACCTGCCTTTCAGAAAGGATCGATGCGTCTTGGTGGATGTCTTCACGGAAATCAGCTGTTTGGACACGATTCGCTTCGAGGAGACGGCTTTTGGGAGAGAGACGGCAAGGGAGAGTCCCAGGGCAGTTCTCGGGCATCGGAAGGTTGGTGGCAGCGCCTTCACCGGGCACCGGTGGCGCCTCCAGGATCACCTGTGTCACATCTACGACTTTGGAGTGGAAGAGTCCTGCTATTGGATCGTCATGAAGTGCCTCCTCGGATCCCAAGGGTGAAGATCCTGGTGTGACTTTGCCGAATTTTGATGAGTAATCTTAAGAGATAATGCCTACTGATGATGAATAGACGTTTGTACAGGAGTAGCTGTTGCTAAGCTGGTGACGATTAATCCTGGGTGGTTCCATTTTTCAGTGAATTTGAGCCAAGCATACAGCGAGCTTGTGGATCCCTGTGGCTGAAACTTGGCAGGTACTACTCCACAACCCTGAAAAAGTGGAGAGCTTCATTGGGGTGGGGAGCTGAGGGCAAAGGAGGGGAGCTTTCATCCAAAAACTTGCGAAGTTTTGGTTTCCCTTAGGAAGATGAAGGAGCATTTGCCAGTGCTGTTGGCAGTCTTCAAACAAATCCTCAAGGCAGGGATTTGCTGAGCGAGTGTCAGAATTCCAGCCCTCACTTTCACACTTCGAATCTGAAGTACCGATTTTGTCATGCCTTGAATTCTCCCAAATGGCAGTCATTCCCTCTCATAGGACAGAGGGACTGGATATGTCGAAGCGCAGGGAATAGCTGTTCTTCACGAGAACGACATCATCCACTACGACTTGAAATGTGACAACGTGATGGTCGAAGTCAACAAGAAGTGCCTTCCTTGGCATTTGTTATCCCTTCTTTCGTTGGATTGAATCCTTTGCAACTTTTGCACGTTCCAATTTTTGTCACAGAAATGCCTGCCTGCTCCGTGACCACATGTGTTTTTGGTGATCTTCTGAAGTCTCAAGCAGTTCTGACATCGCCACACGAATGACGTTGGATGTCATCTTTCCTGTACCAAGGCCTCCGGGATTCTCCCCTGCCTTTAAAAGAGAGACTTGGACGAGCAGTGGATAGGAAAGATCAGTGGATCTCTTTGTGGATCTCTTTGTGGATCTCTTTCTCTTCACAATTTGATCCATTTTCCTCGTCATCTCTTCGTCATCTCTTTCCTTTGTTTCTGGGCAAAACAGCTCGCCACTCAGCAACTGGAAGCCACCAAGGACGAGATCACGGAGGCAAATGCAGAGATGACTCCGAATGCAGATGATGGCGCCTCGAACAGCCGACGGTTTCGGGGTCCCAAGGTGTCCATTGAAACCGCTCAGCATCCAACAGTTGCTGTAGTTTAGCATTATTCTATTTTAGAGTTACATACTGTAGTTACATGTAGTTACTGTCTTTTAGTTACTGTAATTATCTCTATTTAAGCGTTAACCATAGGCTGCTTTGGGGTATCCCAAGCGAATGGAAGGGAACTTCCGTCAGTGACAGGACCACGTCATGCCAGCTGCAAAGCCCCACTTAGCGAAGTTGAACAGTTGTGGCTTAAGTTGAAGCGGTTGAGCCTGGACGGTGAGCGGCAATCCACAGTAGTGGCTGATTTATATTTTTTTTTCTCCCAGTATTGACAATGAAAACAATCAACCATGATGTAATCATTATTACAAAGACACGTGATCAACCTCCATTGATCCCAACCAACCAGTACCGAACGTCACAAACAAAAACACCTCCCAAACGCCGAGGCGACGAGGTGCCGCTGGTTGCCCTTGGAGACTTTGGAGAGTCGCGGATGATGGAGGCGAGTGCTTCGTGGAGAGTCATGATATCATGGAGAAGTTAATGAAGCTGCTGATGAATGATGATTAGTGATGGTTAATGATGGTAAATGACGGTGATACAATGATTAATGATGATTAGTGATGGTTCATACATGGCAGTGAATATATATGATGGTCGATGATGGTTAGTGATGATGAGTGATGATTAGTGATGGTGAATAAGTTCATTGTCAACTGCTAGTGATGGTGAATGATGGTTGATGATAATTGTTGATGGTGATTGATGGTGAATGATGGGGTAACGATGGGGTACAGTAAGGATGTTTGATGGCTAGTAATGATTGTTGATGATAGGGGTGCTTAACCATGATCAGTGACTATTCTCACCAGTGAACCAATATAGTTCATTATCATGGATAACCAGTCACCAGAAAAACTTTTTACAGTATTTGATAGTTAGTGCTCATGAGCCATCAGCAGTTGCAGATGCATCCCAAGAGATGACTAGGAGAGAGGTTTATCAATGTCAATCATTTCTGATACTAGAGAATCAGAGGTTGACGCATGCTTGAGAAGATCGAAGTAGTAAATGGTGATATGATTGATGTGTTCGTCCAGCAACAAGCAATTATTGAGAAACAGGAAAGCCACTTTGGGCTGATTGTATTGTCTAGCATTCCAATTGTGTACACAACATACAAACATATTGTTTGTACGTACAGTGAACTGTATCACATCATATACCGGGACTATTTGTCGTAGATGGTAATATTGCAAGTTTTTTCCTTCGATGCCCAAGCACAGCTTTGGCTTTGAAAAGTGGACTGAGTTACTGCTTCAATGGCAGGAATGGATGTCCGCAGAAGTTTGCACTGATCTCGTGAACTGTTGGTGAATACAGCTGCTGGTGATTGTCAATTGCTGGCAACCAGTCTATTAATGATTACCAACCACCATAAACCATCATAAACCACCATGAAACATCATGAACCCTCATTGTCCATCATAAACCCATCGGTGTTGGGAACCTCGGCGCTCAGCAAATTTCGTTGGTCAGCTCGGTTGTCGCGCCACGGCGGGTTGTTCTTCGCCAGAACGCTCAAGAGCTGGACATGAGAAATCGAGGCACCGAGATCATCAAGGCTGGCAGCGGGACAGGTTGAGACAGGGCCCTCATCGGACACGATCATGAACCATTCACCATTCGCAATTTATCATAGCCGTCACGAACCATCATTGAAGAGCACTAGCCATCATTACCATCAGTTATTACTTTTAAACCATTGACTGCTTGGCACTAATCCTTACCAGAATGAATGATGTTGATTATAAACCACCCATAAACGAGCTGAGCGGCCATGATCAACCATGAGTATCAGCCAATCCATGTAGTAGCTTAGTACCAGCCAGCACAAACCAGCTAATGAACCAAAGGGTTGATTGTTGACCACTACAACCACTATTGATGGCTGATTGGTAGCTAATTTTTTTTCAATTGGTAACCCATGCTCGTCATGTTGACCGTAAACCGCCCGTTGCAAAGCATTCTCAACCATGATGAATCACATGAGTCATCATTAATCAGCCTATCAACCAGCTCATTGACCATGATGAACCATGATTCGCAAAGCTTGTTGACCTATCAAGCACCAATCAAGCCCATCCGGCTCATCAACCAGCTTGCCACCCACCAATCACCCAGCCATCCACGCCATCAACTCCATGCCATGCCATGCCATGCCATGCCATGGCACCAGCGCAGGGCCCTGAGATGTTGGAGTTGGACTTCGTGAGCCGCCGAGATTCCAAAGCTCACGACCGGCGGAAGCGGGTGGGAACCAGCAAGGCGCGGCCACTGGGGCCGCCGCCGGGGCCGGGACCGGTTCAGAACCTAAGGATGGCCTAGGGAAACATAGGGAAACCATGGGATTTTCCGTGGTTAACTGTGGTTAATGATGGTTATTCAATGGTTGATGATGGTTGATGATGGCTAGCCAATGGTTGATCAATGATTGATAATGGTGAATGATTGTGAATGATGCTTGATTTTACAGTACAATTATGGTAGATCTCCTGGTGAATGCTCATCATTCTTACCCATCTGGTTAATGATGGCTGGGGTAGCAATAATAGGAAAAGGAACGCGCACATTGAATGATGATCTACACTTCAGTCAGGCAAGTTCCAGATTTATCGAAACAGAAGGGCTGATCTCATCCGGACCAAGACATGTCATGACAGTTGGCATTCTCGCTCATGATTGGAACGGATTTTACAAGCCCGGGAGAGGATTAACATCGTCCATGATGGAACGACAACATGAACCAACCAGTGCAACTGCCGTCATTTTTGTACATTTTGTTGTTGCAAGGTTCTTGCACTACTGGTAGTAATAGGAGGAGGGAAGTCTTGCCATGAGGACGGGTGATAGAAGTGGCTGTGACTCCTGTCTCAGCTGCCATCTCGCTTGCACGCAGAACGGTAAACAACAACCAGTTCTCCCTATGTCTTGGATATTCCCCATGCACTACGCCTGGGTTGGGTGACAAGCAGGGCGAATCTCCAACCAACCAGTTGATGCGTGTGAAATGGTGATGGCATCCATGTTGGGAGGGTTACCCACGCTGAAGCTAGGATTTGGGATTCTAACATGAGGAAGCCAGTGATTGGCTTGTTTTTCATGAACAATTGTCGTCTTTGGCATCCCAAACCCAACGTTCGCAATTGTAATCGTATGTGATAGTTGGGGTTATCACTTTTATGATTGGTTCATAATAAGCCCAACTACTTGTATCTGGGGAAAGTAATAACCCTACTATCATAATGGTTAATCTTTCATCATCGCAACATCTGAGTGATTCGGTGGTGAATTGTTTTCCTGCTGTTGGTTGGTCAACCATTCGAGTTGCCCGCCTAGGCCGCTGACATTTGGTCCTTGGGTTGCATCTTCTTCGAGCTGCTGACAGGGCGATTCCTCTTTGAGGTCGATGTCAGCGAGGGCTGGTAGCTGTACTGCGACCAGTAAGGTGAAGGATTTCTAACACTGACATGTCATGGGGAAAGA
>VSDK01002984.1:1391234-1430869 GCA_009767595.1 Symbiodinium kawagutii | reverse complement strand
AAAGAGTCATGGTGAGAACAGGTGTGTAGAAAGCGTTTAAGAATGTCACATGAAAGGACTTGAAGGTAGAACTTCATTGCATTCATGGCATTCATGGCACGGTTCGCAGCCTCGCAGGACTACGACATTGCCTCCCATTGGGCTTGCGCCACTGGCAAGTCCGGAGATGTGGTGAACGAGGACATGGAACGCATGGAATCGCAGCCTGGGCCATCCTTTGGTGCTCTGGAAGTCTGTCAGGAGAATGAACGACGCCTTGATCACAACGGCCCTCTCTTGGAGTACTTGAGGCAGCAGCTTCGTATTTCAGTGGATGCATGGAAGTCTTTTTTTGTTTTTTTTTCTACTTCTTTATATAGTCTTTCTCTTGAAAGTGGTGCAAGTTAACGTGTGAGCGATGTGATTTCAGTTCTCTGATTGCTGAGCCACCAGGTTTCTCCTAGTCAGGGATGCTGACAGAAGACCAACGATCCAAATGGCAATCAAAAAGTCTTGGCCTCAAAGCCGTTGCTAAAGGAGCTGCTCCACGTGGCACTCTTGTCCGAAATGGGCACTGTCCCAAAGTGGTTCCCACAAGAAGCAACAACAATAGTACCACTAATTGTGCAAAACAATCCCATTCAAATTTTAATAATGTTTGCAAAAAACGCTTAAGGTTTGAATATGTTTGAATGTTGAATCACACAACATATTCAGTGAACGGGTGTGAATTGTGGGTGCTGAGGTTCGAAAGCACCACCATGGAGGTCTTGGGTTCGAGTTCAGGGGTCGCCCAGGACGCTCGGCAGCAGCGCTTGAGCTGCCAGACTCCAGCGAAGGGTTGATGGCTTGGCATGGTGTTTGATGAAGGTGACTTCATCATGCTTGCTGGTTGATTAAGATTGATTAAGAATGATTAAGGTTGATTAAGATTGATTAAGGTTGATGATCCGCTCAGATACTTCATGTTTGATCTGCAAAAAGGTTGATGATTCACCATCAAGGCTTGGTCAAGATTCATGTTCTCCAAAGTTTGTGGTGCGGGTCCCGTGGTCCCAACTGGGTACTTTTCACGAGCAAAGTCGCACCGAGTTTTGCATGGCAGACGAACTGCGGTCGGCCACTGTTGGTGCATCAAGGCCATAGGCCCAAGTGGCAACCCCTCAAAGGGGCTAGCCAATTCGCTGCTGTTACTTGTTAATGGTGCTATTCACCAAGGGAAAGTGCGTAGAGAAGAGAATCATTTTTTGGTTCGTTGGTGGATGTAAACATTCATTTTCTACATAGGATTATCCATGAGTTCCTCCAGGGGGTTGTGCCCTGTACTTGGGTGATGACTCCATGGGGACAGCCAGATGTAAAAAAACACCTCTACTGCAGTTGGACAAGTTGGTGGGCATTACTCATTAATAACTACGAAGCAGAATCATAAACAATTACATCACTCGACCATAAGATCAATGACCGTAACATCAATGACTCTTTCCAATAATGACCAGGAACATTGATTTACCATTAATAGCAATCAATTATTGTAACCATGAATAACCATTATCACCATTGATTCCAAGAACCATCCACCTACCATCAATTTACCACTAAAAACCATCAGTTTACCATTAAAGACCTTTGATTTACCATTAATGTTCATTAATAAACATGAATACTCATGTTTACCATCAATTTGCCATTAAAAACCGTTCATTTACCATGAACAACCTCTTAATCTGCCATTGAAAACCATCAACAAGCTTGAACATCCATCATTAAGCATAATCATTTTGCATTAGTTTACCATTCAATAACATCAATTGTTCTGACACCAACGTGGTACTGTTGGTGGCCAACTGCTGGATCTAGGCCACCGGTCTCGAGAGAAGGGCAGGCGCTGTCTGCGGGCTGGGGATCCTGTTGAGGATGGCCTATGTCATAGTCATAATGATCCTTATATGATTTAGGTAACAGATCTATTTAAGTATAGTCTATTTAATAGTATCATTTAAGTAATAAGCTGTGCATCATGAGAGCAACTGAAAACATTCTGCATGGTGAACTGGGGATTTCATTGAGCCGAAAAAAGGATGGCTATTCCCATGGTTGGCTCCTCATGTGTGGCTCCTCATGGATGGCACAGGGTGCCTTTTCGGGTTCAGCTCTCCATGCTAAGCTGCACAGCTGGAAAAGTTCATCGGCTAGGCTTCAACACGCCACCCGTTGGCGATTCTCCTCGTAGCGGTTGGTGCCTCAGTGACACTTGGAACGGGTAGGAGGGCTGGGATAGCGGCTTCGCCATCCTTTTCAACACTATGCACTCATAAATCTGAAGTTATTATACCATTTGGATTCTGAGATTGACTAATGTAAAAATGGAATGAAATAGATTGTTGCGAGTGAGGTAGACTTCAATGGAAATATGTATGTACATATACATATATCGTGGTTTCTGAAATTGCGGGCACCCCCAGAGCATCCAACATTAATATAATCATTTTTGATAATGAAGCATCCATTTTTGGGCTTCCCAATTTCAAGAACCCCCTCACTCGGAAATAGTCATAGCCACGGTTCATTATTACTGAATGATTCATATGCCTGAATTTTCACAGCCATCCTTTTCAACAATCACAAAGAAACACAGATATGACAGTCATATCTATATGCTCTCTACATTTGGACCTTGATATGGGGTATAGTGAACATACAAAATGTAAGATTGTGTGTGTATGGATTTAGGATCAAATTGTGTCTACAACCTGAAGTTGTAGGTCAATAATATTTAAACACATTGTATATATATATACATACATTTATATTTACATCAGACATACATATGAATGAATAGATAAATCAATGCACACATACTGCAGATAAGTACATACACAAATAATGAATAAATAGATAGATAAATCGATAACTCGATAAATCGACAAATAGATGAATAGATACATAGATGAATTGACACATAGATAAACACACCAATATCTTTAGATATACATATGTACACAAATTAATTCAAAACATTATAGTTAAATACAACTACACATTTTTGGAATCCAATGCATACAAACATAGTAGTGATGCAATATAGTATATGCAAACTAAATTCATGTACACTATAAGTACATGCTACACATATACTGAGATCGAAAAACACTGCAGAAATGACGGATCTCCTGCCGCCCAGTTGCGCCAAGCCTGGGCAGCAACAGCTCAGCAGGGGCACGCATGCGACAGGCCGCCTTGGGAGTGCCTCCTGATCCGAAAACGTCGGATTATTTGGATTACTTGGGGATTTGATATGATTTGATAGGCATAAGAATGATTGGAGATTTAATGAGCATAAGAATAGTTGGGAGATTTGGAAACAGTTGGGATGGACATTAACTTATAACCTAAGGAACTTTCGTTTGGGATTTAGGTTTTCTTATGGTCGGGGATTCAATGAGACGAATAGTTCGGGATTTGAATGAACCATTGGTATAATCATGTTGAACAATTAACCATTCGATTGTTTGCTCGGGGTTTAAAACAGGACGAAAACTTTCTGATTGAATGATGATAGATACACAAATGCTTGAGGATGGGATGCATATTGATTTTTTGCATGGTGGAAAATGTTTGATTGTAGGAGTCAACAAGAGTGAAGATGGTTTTTAGTGGGAAAGCCCAACAGGGATATCCATTTTGTGGTGTCCCGAAGCCATGCTCAAGTAATTGGCATTGAGCACAAAGAACCTCAGGGTGCAGGATGCATTTGGACAACCCCCCAACCTCCCGAAGCCCCATGGGTAAGGCAAACAACCATCAGCTGGTAGCTACAGCTACTGCATGCTACTGCTGTTTCCTCCCCAGACGCCCGAGTCTTACTCGGAAAGCAACCATCGAAACTTACCAATTGGTTTTTCGCCACTGTAGATGTTGAAATGCCTAGTTTGTAAGATTGGAAACCTGAACGTCAGTGCAATGGTTTGGGCGATGGCAGTGAAGCACCTTTCAAAATGCTAAGAATGATCAGTTACACCCGAACTCAGCTGCATCTATCATGGGGTTTCCGAACTGTGGACACCCAACAACTTCAAACCTGCAGAAATGAGAGATCCACATGAATGATGAACCTCCATCAGTTCTGCAATGTGAATCATTAGGTATCTCCCATTAGCGGATAGAACCAGCCGCCCAAGGATGGTATGAACCGACCAGTACAAACCATCAACCAATTAGATGGTGAAAAAAGAATCATTCTTGCATCACTGAGCACAGACAATCATTCACCAACCATTTAGATATTCATCATTGACCATCATTAACTATCATTAACCACCATTAGCCACTGTATCATTTCTCATCCCCAATCATCATTTACCCTAATCATCATTTACCCTAATCATCATTTGCCATCACTAATCATCATTTCTCATCACCAATCATTATTTTGCCATCATTAATCATCACTAAAATACGCTGATCATCATTCATCACGAAGCACCATGAAGTGCCGCCATGACGCGTGGCCGCTCCCTGCCAGAGCTTCCCGCCCGACCGCCCTCTGACGTGCGCAGCGGTGGACGAAGGGGAGAGCTACTTTGCTCAGGTGCACCCTTGGGAGCCCTTGGAGAGCCCTGGTGGCACCACCCTGACAGTGGCACCACCATGGCACCCTGGTAGCCTTGGAGATGAACTCATGTTGCCGTAGGATCCAAGGAACCCCAGGGGAACTGTGGCAAGATATCAATGTTTATCTGCTGACCACTGGTGATGAAGGTCTCCAGGTCGGGGCTCTTTTCAAAGTGTGACTTGTCGAAATCCGACGCTTGATCTGCCAGGTTCTCTCGAATCTCTGCATCTTAGAAGTTTGCGATGAGGACAGGCTGTCTGGGATGGTAGCTCTGGGGGTGTCCACTGCTCTTCCCTTTTATCTTACAGCCTGCAACAAACCAACCAGTTGTATGTGGTGCCATGACCCGCTGATTCACTGTTAACTGGTAATATCCTGCTCATTTGTTATGCGTATAGCACATCTTGTTTCCAATCCCTTGTTTCAATATTCCCAAGAAATATCTAAGCGTAATAAGTGTAATATCCACTAATCTTTCCCCCGAATAATAAACCATCTAACCCCCCCCCGTCCCCCTGATACAAAACCACCAGAGACTAAAAGATTCACCAAGGCTTCAGATGGGAACTCATTCTGTGGCTTCAGATGTTCCTCAGGGTCTCAGCCATGGGTTCCCCACTGGAACGGCAGGCTCCAAGCTTGCTGGCTATCCTCTGCACCCAAACAGCTGGGTACCACTAAACCCCATAACTAACCGGCAATCCAACTTGTGAATCGATGTCCAGCTTCACAGCATTTGATGTTCCACATTCTCCCACCAAGACTACATCTGTGAGGTCCATGGCGAAGCAGTGATTTTCACAGCGTAACCACGGTAGACACTTCCTCAACTTCCTGGGGTCGTCCCTTCTCCAGGATCTTCTTGGTGGCCTGGGTGCGTTCGGCCAAGTTTGAGGGTCCACATGTGGGGTCCCAACTTCCAAATCCTTTGGTTGAAGGGTGATGGTTGTGATGCTTCATGGATTCATGACAAGTCTATGATGTTCAATTTCAGTGGACAACAATGATTGAATGATGCTTAATGATGATGCTTATTGCATCTTATTGCTGGTTGATGCTGGTTGTTGCTGGTTGATAGATTTGATCGGTGAACTATGGACCCTTGGGGGGATCCTGGCGTGGGGAGAGATTTGTGGCCTCAGCTTGATCCCTGGCACTTCAGTCGCGCGGCTCAAGGGATAGGCAGCCCACATGGTCGATCATGGGTGATGGATGAGATGATGAGATGATGAGATGATGAGATGATGAGATGATGAGATGATGAGATGATGATATGATGAGATGATGAGATGATAATGATTAAGAAGATTGAGAAGTGTCAATTATAGAAAAGTTTTTGAATACAAATGAAAAAGTTGAAACATGAAAAGATGCCACACTGCAATCATGGCCTGTGCCCTCAACAGGCCGAGGGCGGGGAGATTCAACAGTGATCTATAGAGTCTATAGAGGAGTTCCATGGCGGCCCTTGACCTTGTGAAAATGCAGGTCTTTGAAGATGGGAAACCATTGAAGAGGGGGAGATCCTGGAGGATATCCACTCTTAAGTGCAAGTAAACCAGCGGTTTGGAGATATCCCGAAGCATGTTGGAGATCCCAAAAATGGGTCAGTTCTTTGCAGCCTCGTTTCATGCCCAACAGCTGAGCTCTCGCATCGCTTCAAACAAGCACAGCTGAGCTGAGGGCAACGGCAGTGATTTCCCGTGTCGAGTCAACGACTATCAACACCAGAAACATATAGAAACATACTATCTTTCTCATTGAGCATTATACATCAAACAAATTCAAACAATATCAGCGAATATCAAGCACCGTGGACCGAACCCGTCATTGAAACATCGTTTCCGCAGCTTGTGGGTTCAAAGTGGCTGCCTTGTCACAACGACACGGCCCGTCATGAACGCCACATGGCTTGCTATGCCGCTTGGCATAACCAACAAATGGACCCAATGGATCCGCTGATGACAGGGTCACCGGGGAGCAAGTTGGGAGCCTTAAATCATCACGTTTGATGGGAAAGTCTCGAAAATCAGCCAGTGTGCGTTGACAATGCATTGAGTAGCCCCGAATCTCGGCAATCTCTGCAGTTCCTTTAACTTGATAATGTATATTGTTTATCTATGTAAAGATGTATCGTTAATTTTTCATATACTGTACGTATTTATATATTTGTATAATTTTGAATGATCATTTGACATAATCGACCCTGCGGTTTGGGCCGGCAGGAAGGCAAACTTCACAACAAGTTTGGTAGTTGGTTTCCCGAGAACAGTAGTGATACACCAAGTATAACTGATTCATTGGTTGGCTAGCGGGATTGTCAATAAAGGGGTCCGTTTCTCAAATCCCCTTGGTGTTCCCTTTCCTGTGGCGCACGGTTGCTTGGTTGCCTGGTTGCTTTGCAGGTCTGTCGGTTGCTTCTCACTTTGCTGCATCGGTCACCGAGGGCAGACTTGGCAATTTGTGTGGCGTACGTATCTATTCCCCTCAAGCTTGCCTTTGTCGCGACCAAGAAGGTGACGGCCATCGATTTTAGGTGCAACGAGGGGACCCCTGGGGCATGTGGCAACGGTTGTTAATGTTGGGTAGTGTGATGATTGATGTATGTTGATGTTATTTTGCTGGTTGTTGATGTCAATCTTTAGTGCGTGTTGATTACCCACAATCAATGTTGGTCGTTCATGGTGGTGAATAATCTTAAATTGCATTATGAACTTGCTCATTTTGATTCTTGATAATGGTCAATACCGTCATGATGGTTAAGAATGTTTCTCAAGTTGATACTGGTTTTTGGAGCGATCATGAGCCCTGCGATGCTCACCACCCCTGCTGCAATTTTCAACTTTGAATCATCACGACGAGCCCATTAGTCCATTGTTGACCAGTGAAATCCCTATGCCCGTGTTTGTGTTCAGTGTTGATTGGCGCAGGAAAATTACGGGCAACATGAATTCCGATGAGTTGTCGATGAGTCGTACATTGATCATGGCATTCGCTCTCTTCATTTTGTGCTGTGGATGTGGACATGGAATGAGAGCGAGAAAGGCCTGGTGCGGTGGTGCTGGACACAGGCAGACCATAACCAATCATGACATGGCATGGGATGCGACGATGTGTGACATAGGATGCATAGGCTATGCATAGGCTATGCATAGGATGCTTCAACAAACCAAGTGGGAGCCCACAGAGCCCTGGCTCCAGTCTTTTCCAAGCGTTTTTTTGCATGGCGCATGCTGAGCTTCCATGAGCTTCCTTGGGTCTGTGCTACGTGTTCCTATTGGCTCTCTCTAGATTTCTTGCGAGGAAACATTGAAAGGCCGTAACCATTAGTTCACGTCAGCCATTAGACATCGTTGATTGAAACCACGATGAGGTTGATTCGGTGTTGTTTGTGTTCCTGAAGGTCTTGTCGGAAACTCCAAGTGCCTTGTGGGATTCTTTGGAGATTATTGTTCACTTTGCGACGGCCTTCATCAGTGTTGCAACCAGCGTCTTGCTTGGCGTATCGCTGCCAAAGCTGCTTGCCTGAAAGCATTCTTTTTCTTGGTGAGCCCACAACGAAGCATCAGGATTCTTGGTAAATCTTAGTAAATCTTAGTAGATCTTAGTAGATCTTGGTACATGACCGTTATGTGACCCCATCATTTACAACGGTCAGCGAGATCTACCGTGGTCAGCCCCATGTTTGCCAACAAAACCGTGCTTAGCCCTCCGGTGCACCGAGGCGCAGAGTCAAACGGTGCAGCCGTTGAAATAGCTATGGCATAGGTCATAACCAAGCAACTTTCATGCAGAATCACAAACATTCACACACATTCACAAACATTCACAAACTTTCATAACAAATGTATACAATTGTTATTAAGAGAATAACCATGGGATAATGATTTAATCAACCATAGTTCTGCCAACAATAACAACAATAAACAATAATCAAGGAAAACAGCCTGGTTAATGATGGGGGAACCAGGGCTACAGGATTTTGACATGTTTTGACCCATAGGCAAATCAATTTTCCCAAATGATTTTGGAGGGAAACTAGAGAGCTGATGGTAACTTATGGTAGCGTATGGTAGCTTCGGGTCCCGGAATGGCTAACAATCTCCCCCTATATCTCTGTATTGGGTTTGGTTGCGGACAATCATTAACCATTATGAATCGTTATCTGTTGGTTATTGACAACCTCTGGCATGAAGTTTTTTCCGATCACGATAAACCAGCGTAGCAGTATTGGCCATACCCAGCTTACACCACCAACCGTCCAGCTACTTGGGACGGATCAGGATCAATCAATATTTGCAACCGTCGATAATTCATGTTCACTACGTATCCCCATATTCCCGGGTAAAGTCATGAAAAACCATGATTCACCAGCATTGAGCATCACCCCCTGGCTAAGGCTGTTGACATTTTGCAATGACATCGAAATACACCGCAAAGGATATATGAAGATTGTCATGGAGGAGATTCCCAGCAGTCTTCAGCAGGCTTCTCAGGATTCTCCCCCCAAAGCCATGTAAAAACCTACCAATGTCGGTGTTTTTCCAGAACCTACCAGGACCACCAATGGGAGGGGACGTGCACCTGCGCAGGACTATGAGAACAGGAAGGGAGACCAGACCCCGACCTCCAGTGATCTGGAGGGAATGAAGAGCTCGGAGAGAGATGCTCGGTGGATCTGAGGCGACTCGTTTTCTTCCTTGATGCCGTTCATTCATGACTGAATTCAGTAACTGAATTTCAGTTGGCTTCATTTTGCATTTGGACAGACCTGGAAACTGTGCACACTGCATTTGATTTCACATTGTTCACATTGTTCACTCACCTTATGATGTAGCTCTCGCGGCAACCTGCATAGCAGTTGCCAGTACAATCTTGTGCCTAGAAGATGGTGGCTCGACTGTTGCAGTGCCTTGATTCGAAGGTGTAGCTTCCAACTGGACCAAGGAACTTCGAAACAAAGTCGCCAACTTGGAAAGGCGGGACACAGATGGCACTACTAGTGGCTGTTGATTGACTGGGCTTGTCAAAATTTTCAATCATTGTTGGCCAACATCAGCCATTGACATGGACCTTTGACCCATAATCACAATAATCAGTCATTGCTAACCAACTCGACAGAATGCGGTTGAAGAATTGTTGCACGAAACCCGCGAAGGCAATTGAAGCGAATGGCACACGAGTTGTCGATCGCTAATGCTACTTGCTTGAAGGTGCCCAAGTGGCCAATACTCAGCTGTTTGAATGGTTTGCTTTCACACTTTCCTCATCTTTCCATATTTTTCCTTCATTTTGCGATCGAAAATCCAGGCTTTCAGACTTTCCACACGTTCCTTTGCCCAACCCATAGCCTTAGGAAAAGAATGCTCAGGCCTTGCGTGGGAACGGGCGATGTGTTGAGCTTTGAAGTTGAACTTTAAAAGTCAGCTGTGGTGAATCGACCGTGACTTTTCTCCCCACCTTAGCATCTCGAGGCTCTGACCCATCTGCCTGAAGCCACACAGATCTCATATCCATTGCCATTCCATTGCCATCCATTGCCCCAGGGAATGGGTGAGTTTTCTGTGGATACTCACCAGCTGGAAGAAACAGCTGCGGAGCTTATTCAGAAGAGCAAGGTTCTGAACAAGGAGCGAAGGGTGGTCACAGATGAGCACGTGCTGGTACCCAAACCTATTGAATGGTGACTAGAGATTCAAAAGCTGGATATGCGGTTCCGGGTGTCTTTACACAAAACGTGGGTAGACAAATACGCAGGACGCAGACAAATAGGTTGGCAAGTAGAAAGTAGCGCAAAAAGGTGGATAGATATTATATCAATATTAGCAAAATTTCAACCCAGATGTAATTGCATACGTATATGATGTATATACATTTTTCGTTATTTGTAAGTACAAAATGTACACATCCATATATGCACCCATGCATACACAGTTTACATGTGTGTGTGTGTTTGTATGTAAATCCGCCGAAGGTGTAGGGAGTGTCTTTGCGGATGCCATAAACAATCCATGGTAGAGTTTGAGGGGCCCCTTTCTTGTTCCTTTCGAATCCCTTGTTTTTGTTTTGCATACGTGTGTCCGAAGGTGGCAATATATCCGAATATGTCTCACAAATCGTGGCCGCCAAGCACACCAACAGTCGCCCTCGTCTCAAAACAATTTTTGGATGCAAATCAGATTGAACACCTTCAACACCAAAGCGCACTTTCAGGGCCTTCATTCCTTCAAAAACACGGCCCCAGCAAGACGCGCCCAACAATGCGCTGAGATCTACCCGACATGGGGCCGGCCCTACTTGGGGAGCATCCAATACCGATCGCTTACACCTCAGCCCCTCACACCCAAACACATGCCCACCTGCCACGTGATAAACCATCCTCTCCTTCCCTACCTCCCCTTCAGCCCTCTGCATTCCATGGCCTGAACCTATATTCATTTTGATCCACATGAAGAAGGCAAGGCCCACCATAGTTTTACGTTGGCCAAGAACCAGTTAGGTCTAACTGGTAGCCCAGTTATAAGCCAACCCAGCCAACTACAGGCTGCCCCACATTGGATAATGACCAAGCGACGCTCTAGGACTTGGAGCCATTGCCGAACTTGTTGGGAAAATGCCAAGGCACTTGGGGGCACTCGGGTTGTTACTGGGTTGTGGTGGTTAGTTTTTGGCTGGTTGATGCTGGTTGATTGATCGTATGATGCTTGAGGTTTCTTACTGAACTTGGTTTCATGTGTGGATCAATGATGATCAATGGTATTCAATGGTCAGCGAAACGGTTTATGGATGTCTATGGCAATGATGGTCAATGGTGGTGGTTCATGATGGTTGGCGACCGATGGTTGATAAGACTAATCAATCCCCATGTTTTGAAAGGGCTTGAAGAATGACTTGAAATGATTGTATGTGACGATCGTGGCTGTGGTCTCACGAGGAGTGATTGCGTGCAATCCACAGCACAACTTGAAGCACTTGTGAGGATCATGATGGTAGGGTACACCAACCCCAAATATGGTATAACCAAGCAACCTGGGCATCACCTGCCAGCTGAGCAAAAAAGTGGTTTAGCTGTGTATAGCTGCGTGTAGCTGAGTGTAGTCAACCAAGCTGTTTTGCGCTTACTTGGGCATTATATCAATCGAGATGCCAAATGACCTTTCTCTCCCAACTGATCCTCCGAGATAGGGCGAGGTGATGCGAGGTGGTAAGGATGGAATAGCTGTGCCTTCTTTGGGCACGGTAGTCGCTTGTGACTCCAATGCCCAGTGCGAAGCTCACGGCTCTGAGGTCACCGAAAGGCGTTATCCTTGTTCCAACTCGAAGAGATTATCAGTGCGGTCTACGCGCTACACAAGGCGCGTCAGATGGTTCTCAGCATCAAAAGCTTGCTGCTGGACTCTATGTCTATAACACCTTTGGACTAAGAGTCCCTAGCAAATATCACCAGGGGATCACATGCCTTGGATTTTGACACTTGTCAAAAGGGTTCCATCACCCAAGTTGGGGTTATAGCACCACATGTTGACAAGTTGATGTAAAACTGGAGAAAGTCACGAAACCTAGTATCAGCTAGCTGAAGTTGCTTTTACTGCGGCAAGTATTGGCAGGGACAGGACCTACGAAAGCTGCAAGCAATTCCAAATCAATCATAGGGCCCCTCTTTGTTTGCTTCCCCCTAGGATCCGCCAACCCTCAATTCATTTTTCATTGTTTCAATTGCCCTGCTAGCTCTTGTCACCTATCCCTGGCCTCAAATTTATTGTTGTGGATAGCTATGGAGTACAAGTTGATTCATGGCAGTCGTCACGTATTTGCCAGTTGGATAATAACGGATATATAATTAATACAAAAACTTGGGAGTTGCCAAAAACTGCTTGAGGCCAGATATTCTTTTTGGCTGCTTGTGAAGCATAGGCTAACAATGGTTAATGATTAGTTCTGAGTCAACATTTCGTGTTAGCGATGTCAACCAGGTCCACCATCAATAGCTACATGCGATGCTTAGGGATGGGCTCACGGGACCCACCACGGGACCCACCACGGGACCCACCACGGGACCCACCATGGCCCAGCTGGGTGCCGCTAGGCTCGCCCCAGCTGGGCCGAGAACCCGGATGGCACCTGGGGAACCTTCCATCTGTCGCTGCGAAGCTGCTGGGCGGAACCAGCTGGGCGGCGGGGAAGCTGCGGGGCCAAGCTGTGGGCCAAGCTGTGGGCCGGCTGCCAACGGCTGCCAACGCTCATTCATGAATGTTAGCCCTATAAGGTTAATAGATGTTAATAGTGAATTGGACAAACATCCAATATTTTTGTTCGGATGTTACTCAATGTGGATTTACATTGTTCATATATGGAACTAAATTATGTAATGTCACTTATCAATGGTAAATCAAACCATGTAAGCCATAATAATGGTAAGATTGAGAAGTGAATATACTGAGTATCAGTGTTAGTCCTGGCGTCCAACACTCAAGATTGGTGCCTGCTTTTACGCAGAGCTGGGATTGTACACGGCCGGCTGCCCCATGGCAAAACGATGACAGGTGACCCAAAAAATGTGCGGGTGAACATCCCAACAGCTTGACGCGCGACATAGATGTACTTGGTTCATTTCTGGGTGCGGTGCAAGGTATCGACACACAGCTGCTGAGTAAGCGTCAACCATGTCAACTGCGTCAAACACAATGGATGCGACCAGTGCATTGTCAACATGGTTTCTTTCAATCCACAGATTGGTACCCCCCCAGCAATGAGATGAAATAAGTCAGTTGAAATTCGCCACTCAACGAAGGAGTTGTATTTGGTTGCCATGATTGGTAGTTAAAAAGCCGGTTACAATATATATATATATATATATCATAGCCAGACTAAGCCATTTAAGAGGCTGGTTCATGAATAAGCCAGATATATCTTCCACCATTGGTACTGGGCCTGGTTGTGCAGTCTGTAGCTGAGGAATCTTGGGCAAAAAATCAAAAGTGGCAGCAACATCAGTGCCGTGCGGGAACTGGTTGGACATTCAGCTGCAAAGAGAGATTTGAAACACACAGCTTGTGCGATCGTCAAGTTTGCAAGACATCAACGACATTTGCATGAAGACGTAACTTCAGAGACATTGTGAGCGGGCTACATTGATGCTACGCAAAGAAAACATCAGAAAACCGGTGGTTGTGCAGGAATTGCGGTTGACCAGTGAATTCTTCCGCCAGTTCAGTTCGCGCCGAGAGTTTCAGCTCAGGAAGTTTGTGATTGGTGCGCATCGCTTTCGCATCGACATTTGATTTCCATTTTGCAGCTCGGATGAAGAGGGCACATGTTTGAGTACTTTGGGTAGATTCGAATCCCAGGAATCGAAACCCAATCAACCTGAGAGAAGCCGTGAGGACAACCCAGTAGAAAAAAAACAAGTGTGTCCAGCTTCACATGGATTACCTCCAAACATTTGCACAACGTGCTCAGGCAATCAGTGCTGGATTTTGCACACGCTCCCAAACCGGAGAAAGTTGTGACTTGGAGCGAGCTGCCGTGGTAACATGGACTCCCAACTGCTGAGTAGGCTGCACCGTTCACTTTTTCCAACGTGTCCCGCTGAACCCATTTGAACCCATTTGAACCCATCTCAACCCATCCGAATCCTTCATTGTAAATCATCGATCCTGTAACCCATCCGAGCCCGTGATTGTAATTCCTGTGGTGCGCCAGCACAACTGGCAGACTGCCAGGTTGCACTTGCGAACCAGCTGGACCCCATCAATGCACATGCATAGAGTGCGAGGATTTGCGCTGTGTCAGCGCCGATTTCCGCAGCGCCAAAACTGATCAGCAGGATTGCAGGTCGTCCTGGCCTGCGCAGGAAGCTCTTGATGTATTTGGCTATGCATTTCCATCTCTTTTTTGTTCATTTAAAGATGATTTGCACTAAAATTAGAGTAATTCATCATTTAAATATCTTTTGAATGTCTTTCAGCCTTTAGGTCTACAGTTTCTATTTTCTTCAGAGCGGGTTTCCTGCACGGCGGGAGCGGCATGCCGTTCGCTTTGGCGGAGCTGGTGCCATATGGGCAGACAGTGTCACAGGACAGGTGTGCCCTCAAGCCATCCAAAAATCCCTCAAACCGACATTAGTATTGGATACTGATTAGAATCTGTTCATGAGTCTAGTAGCAGGAATATATCCAATACCAGTACTTACTTCAATACATCAGGAATACCAATGCCTGGCTTAGCGTTCTTTCACAGGCTGTCAGGATGTTGGGGCTCAGCCCAGGAAGCACCGACCTGAATTCTCTGCAATCATTGGTCAACTTTCGCCCCAAAACACAACAATGACTACAACTTTAACACAATGACTTTAGATGTCACTTTCATGTTTTTTCATGTGACAATTGTGACACTGCTCCGGTTTTCGAATCTTCCTCTTTCAAGGGAGCAGAAGGTTGCTGCGTTGCAGCATTTTGCATCGCGCACTTTTTTGCCCTTGAAAAACTGGTGGTTTTAAATACACCGTTCGCATCCTCGGCTGTTTCACATCCAGCTTTCCTAGTGACAGTCCGAGGCCACTACAGTAGGACGGCCCATACCGTTGCTGTTGCCATCCGCGGGCGGTGTTCATCCTTTGCAATCCTTCCATTGAACATTCTTTGATTCTACACCCAAGGCCCGTGGTCAGGTAAATTATTTCACAGTGACCCTCGTGATCTTGGAAATGCAAGATCTGCGCTGAGTCAAAATTTCCAGTTGCTTCTTACTTTTTATGAAGCCACAGCTTCATTAACAAACATCGTCATGCGCACAGGCAGAAAGCTGTGGCAGAGCCTATAAGTCCAATCATTGTGCTTAAAGATGCTCCCATAAGATATCATTTTCTGCATCTAGAAGTTGGTTCTGAGCTTTCTTGCGTAGCCAGTGGCAATGGTCAATGGAAAGTCCTTGCCGCTGAGCCATGCTGTGCCATGCTGTGCCATGCTGTGCCATGCTGTGCCAAAGCGTGTTGCGATACGTTTTGAGGACACAATCTTTGTCTTAATTCAAAGCTGCTGTTGAAGCCGATGGTGCTGCCCCGAAACGGACAAGGCTGGAGCCTTGCGGTGCTTTCACGGAGCTTCAACACAGTCTGTGTCATAAGCCTCTCTTTTGTTCAACCAACTCCACAGAGATTTGGGAAATTTCAAAAGTCTCAGATTGAACAGATCTTTCGCAGCCAAGAGTGACTCAGAAAGATGCGTGGAGTTGGGCCAGGCTTGGTTTAGTTTCATAGAGGGAGACACACCACTGCCACAGGGTGGATCTCTGAAGGGCATGACAGAAAGTCGTCGTCTTAGAGACATGCCAAAGATCAGAAACCTAGGAGACAAGCCAATTGGTTGGCTCACAATATCATTGCCCCAATTGGCTTCAAGGTTGCGACGGTTGCGACGGTTGCGACTGGCACGTCTCTCTGACTTCTTTTACACTTCAGATATCGCTCGTTTCAAGCTCGCTCGATTTCCTCTCCAGATGGAAGCCCTGGATTTCCATTGGACAAAAAAAGCTTGCTTGCTGAACCATTTGCTTGCGTGCAAATCCATAGGTCTTCCTGCAACGTGCGCTGAACATGCTGAACTTTGGACGACTTTGGTTCAAAACTCCAAAGATTTTGACTATTATCATCCATCATCAATCATCATGAACACTCACTCACCATCATTAAGCCTTCAAAAACATCAAGAACCATCGTGAAGCATCATGAAGCATCACTTCATCAACCATCGATAGTGGCCCAGCTCCAGTTCCTTGTGCTCGTTCAGGCCTTGACAGCGATGGACGGATATGGCTGCGATGAGAAAAAGAGTGTTTGCGGTTGTGTCCCAGTCATGAATTTTTCAAGGCTGCAGGGATCCGTGTTGGGATGACCCACATCCTAAGCATCCTAAGCATCCTAAGCATCGCGTGGAAAACCTATCTCTTTACATTCGAATACATTGGGATACGTTGGGATACGTTGGGATGGAAATCTCTGGACAATGGCAGGTGCTCTAAAGGGGCGCTTTGGACAAGTCTCGCCAGAGGCTTAGACCCGCAAGGGCACGGAGCTGCATTGGGACTACGTTCTGCATTGTTCCACGCTGCATTGGGATGGTGTTTCTATTGGTCTCGCCACAAGTTCCAGATAGTTCCAGCATGTTGCGGCTCAGATGGAGATCAATCATAGGGTCAACGCTCCGATCATTTCTCCAACGGTGGGGCCTGGCTGCTGATTTCCCCCTGCATCAAATGCGATAGTCACCAGCAATGCTAAACACAGGCTCTTGCTATTGGCGTTTGTTATTCTCTTCTGTCATTGCTTCACCCTTCTTTCTTCTACAGCTGTCCATATGTCCGCAAAAACAAACCTTCCTGAGTGCCATGAATCGCCGGTCTTGTCTCTTCAACTGGACAGTTTATCAGAAATATTTGACCTTTGATTGATCAACCGATGACAGCATCACCTATCCTTCTTGATCAACCTATTGCAATGTGTTGTTCAAACAAATAACGGTTGAATGGTTGATGTGATTCCGTTGAAGAAAGCCAATCTGGAAAGCGTCGAAAGCCAAGAAATCTTGCCGAGAACAGCAGCTGAAGCAGCGACTGCTGTGTCCCCATGTTCAGTGGCTTATCACAATGGATGATGTTCAAGGCCCTTACAATGCATGGTGTAACGGTCTACCTACCACTGCTACCACTGCCTCACGGTGACTAAGGTGGAGCCATGTGGTGGATTTCCGTTGTGGCGGTGCACCTCTACCGCTCCAGGAGACTCTGAAAGCTTCAATTTTTAACTGAATTTCCAACAGATTCAGTTTTTTCTAACTGACTTTACATCAAAAAACTGATTCCAATTTCAACAGAGCTGTTTTGGACATTTTTGGACCTTGGAATTGGATCAAGATGGATCAAGGGGGACATCTGCTTTTATGTTTGAGAATGTCTGTCCAGGGGAAATGACGAGCTGAGTTTCCGTGGCACTTGAAGAGTGCTTGTCAGGATCTGGCACATGTCCTTCGACTACCTTGGACACTGCCAGAGAGACCAGCACTGGAGCGGGCGTTGAAGCAGTTGAAACCTTCGACATTTGCCATCAACATCCATTTATCAATTCTGAAGTAGGTGAGTCTCATCTCATCAATTAAAGTCAGGTTCGCATTCTATGTTACTTAAAGCCACTTAGTTAAAGTCTTCCTTAAAGTGTCGTAGTTAAAGTCTACAGAGTCTACAGCTCCTGCTTTGACATCTTTCAGCTGTTTCATGCTTCAGCACCGATCCCCATGGCTTGGCAAGACGCCTTTGACAGCTTGACTTCGGTGATGCAGCAGAGGACGGCACAGCGCACTGCAGAGTTCAACATGGCCATGGCAGCCATCCAAAAGGCAGCTGGCTGGCAGCTTGCCGTCCTCAATCGAGCGATGCTTTTGAAGTTGCGCCTCAGCGTGGTGACTTACAATACAGCGATCAGCTCATGCAGGTACTCCAAATGGCAAACAGCTGTGCAGCTGCTGGAGAACCTGAAAGAAGTCTGTTTGAAGTGCACACAAATCAGCCAGAGTGCTGCAATAGTCGCATGCTCGGGTCGTAAGTGGGAGGCTCTCACTTTGTTTGACACCATATGCACAAGCAACATGGAGCCAAACTGCATTTCCTACGGGGCTATTCTAGGTGCGTGTGAGTAGCTTGGCATGACTTTGCAGGAACACAGTATGAATTTGTTTTGTATTTTGCTTCACTATACTTTCTGGTGTTTCTTTTTGTGACTTAAAGGTTAGACACATCAGATGCATATGCTAATTAGTTTAGGCGAGGTGCAGCTACCTTTGGATACCTTGCTTGATGTCTTGGTTGGGTTTTCATGAATATTCAGAAGATTAGACAATTATATACACCCATTGTTCAACTTTAAGACACTGTGATGTGATTCGTCGAACTGGCGTGCCCCTTTGTTTCAAAGACCCGTTTGGAGTTTGAAGCTTCCAACAGGAAAGGCTCCAATTGGACGGGGTGCCTACAGTTGCTGGAAGACATGCTGAGCAGCCGATTGGATGTCACTGGAGTGGAGGCGGGTTGCCTCGCCAGCGCAGCTCAGAAAGAGCATGACTCCGACTTCGCAATGAAGATCCTGAAGAAATTCTTCCTTCAAAAATTCTTCCTTCAAGGAGTTCTCACCAAACTAAGTGACGATCCTTTGCCCAGTCCAGCGAACATAGGCAGTTTGCTGATGAAGAAGCCTGGCATTTTGGTGGTACACAAACCATCGGGCACTAGCACCGAAGATTTCGTTAAGCTGATGGAAGTGGCGTTTGCGTTGCCTTTGTCCGCTGCATCTCGTTTGGATCATTCCACTTCAGGAATCTTGCCACTGGTTAGTGACTCCCAGATCTCCCAGTGGTTGAAGGCACAGTTCGCAGGTCGTTTGGTGGTCAAGGAATACCTCTGCCTTTGTGAGGGCCCAGCACTGGGTGCTGTTGGAAGTACCCATGAAGTGACTCTGCCACTGCAGCCTGGAAGGCTGCACGAGCGGACAGAAGTGCGCAGCTGGGGACGAGAAGCAATCAGCATCGTCACGGTGAAAGGCAGGTATGTCGTGGAGAATGTGGAGGATGTCGAGGATGTCGTGGAGGGAGAGAAGGAGTTGATGCAACTGAAGGTACGTCCGATCACTGGGAGGAGACATCAGATCAGGGCGCACCTTGCGAATATTGGCAGACCTCTGGTGGGTGACCGGAAATATGGGCCCAAATCCATCCTTCAATCGCGGCTGTTTCTTCATTGTCACTATCTCAAGTTTTTTGATTTCGAAGGCAAGGAGGTGGTGGTTCAAGATCCGCTGCCATCCGATCTTTGCAAGATCCTGGCAAGGCTGAAGATGAAATAGCATCTTTTGAAACGTCAAAGCCAAATCTTGGATGCTGAGTTGATCAGTTCGTACCGTGTTCATTGACTTGCAGTCATTTGTTGAATCCGAACAACTGACTACAGAGTGTACAGGAGCAACACTGGACACTGAGATCTACTAAAAGTTAGCCACTGGCCTTTGCTGCTTTGCCGGCCTTTGATTTGCAAAGCAAAAATCCTAAGCTGAAAACCGTCTGCTTGCGCCGTGGCCACCAGCTCTGCAATGATGGTGCGAAAACCCTGTTCTCACATTGGTTGTTTCTGACATCACTTTCTGCCTGGTCGATATTCCTTTACGTTGTAAATTGCAATCTCTAAAACATGATCCCTATCATTACGCCTGACTTTTTTTTAGAGACTCTTCCTGCATATACTGCAATGATTTTCAAAGACATACTTCAAACATTGATGATACTATCCCTGATTACAATGATCATTTCAAGCATGATGATCCTAATCATCAAAAGATGTTACGTTGCTCATTCTAAAATGTTATAAAACGATATGACGATATGTAATGATACTTAGAACATTCATGAATATTCCCCACAATAATGATTAAACACGATGAGTCGATGAGCGATTCGGATGTTCCAAGTGCTCGACATCAAAGCACTACCATGCGCTCTCGGAGTCCCAGGAGTTCCTGGACTTTCTCCCAATGATCTTCGACTTTCTGAGGCACGGCTGGTGCTGAGCAGGTACAGCCGGTCCAGCTGGCCCATTGACGCCACCAGGGCCAACCCTGATCAACATTTGTCAGTGAAGCTTTATGAATCATCATTGACTACATAAACACATCATTTAACACATCACCGTCACTGCAAGCCTGTCCAGGCATGCAGCTGTCCTGCGAGGCCTGCTTCCATGAGCCGTCGGGAGTTGAAAGATGTGGACATCTCTAGATATGACGGCTCAAATGTCTTTACTTCTTGGAAATTCTTACCTGATTCGTACGTGATTCTGAACTGACTCTTCATTGTTGACCACGTTTTCTCCAAATCGATGATGCTCAAGTGACGAGAACACTGTGAAGCTGCGCGAAGAGTTCGCTTCCGCACATGGCTCGAGTCTCCGAGAGGTCTGGAGCCGTTGTGTGTCCCCCAAAGGAGATGGGTTGTCCCGTGAAACGTGAACCGTTTGATATCATCTGATGACATCTTTCAGGTGGACTGGACTTTCTACATGACTCAAAGCGGTTGATCCTACTGGACATTGAACTCCTACAGGATCCTCTAAGAACTGCTGAGATGTGCCAACTCTCAGAGTTCAGCTGAAAGTCCTGCATCAGGTTGAAGGATTGAAGCAATAGTACCGTAGTAGCATGAACTCCGAAGAACACAGAGACCTTAGTCAGTGCTTCGTCAGTGCTTAGTATTTGACATGGCTGCCATGGATACTTCGGAGGACGAAGGTGCCGATCTTAGAGCGGATGTCGCCCTTGGGCTCCCCTCTGCGTAGATTCCCTAAACCAGAATTGAAAAAAGAATTGTCAGGTCTGGATTGTTCATATTTGTTCCATGTTTGTTCATGCTTCAACATCCTAGGTAGCTTCTCCAAAAGCAATCGTGGCACCAGATTCTGTTTCGGAATCTCGAAGCACAATGTGCTTCAGCAAAGGCATTTCCCTTTCGGCGCTGGCACCAGTTAAGAAGATCAGTCGCATCCTCGGTGCATTTCTGGCTGCATTGGTGGTGACGTGGGCCCATGGGTTTGAAGTTTGCCGACTCAATGAGTGGCTCATGGTAGAGGATGGTAGCGGTTGATTACGAATGATTATGAATACCTTCATGGTTCATGGATGTTTATGGTTCATGATGTTTGATCATGCTTGATTCTGCTTCATAATTTCTAGGCTGCTAGCAAGCAGGTCTCGTAGCATTGTTGACTGACGACAGCAATAACAGCACAGCTCTTCATGCGTACGCATACAGATGGGTACTCGCTAGTCATAAGTTGGTTCAGAAACCAATGAATCATAATGATTCATACGTGTAGCTACAATAAGTCAAGCTGATTACGTAGCATTATGCATGCAGCTTGTTATCCCATTGATGTTAATCAATTTGCCCAAGTGGAAGTTATCGACAGGGTCACGTCCGAAGTTTTCGTACTGGCAAGGCATTGGCGAAGTGCTGGAAGCCCTTGAAGCTGAGGAGACTTGGTTTCGCCGCGAAAAGCATGTTAGTATGGTTCAGTAGCTGGTGAATCACAGGTTGATTGGTGGTTCATGCTGTCCAGTAGCTGGTTAATCATTGAAACTCCCTGGTTGATCAGCTGGTAGTGGTCAAGCAGGGAATGCGTGGTGATAAGCAAAAACCAACGAAAGGGTTGATGTTCAGTGACAGAGCTGAGTTTGGCAGCAAACAAACATCCACGGCTGAGGGATGCCGAGGGTCTCCTGTACCACAGCTGTTGACCAGTCCAACTTGTTGGGATCGCGGGATTGCCATGGCTTCCGGAGCTCATGCACGGCAACAGCCTCACACGACTCCCAGGACATGCCAGTGAGCCATCGCCAGAATGCTGCTTGGTGATTGGCGTTGAACTGCGTAAGATGTGGAGAAGTGGGTTGCAATCAATGGTTAATAATGGCTGGTGATGGTTAATGGGCCAAATTTGATGTGTTGATCATGGTCGATGAAAAGTACAAACTAGTATTGAATGGTTGATAGTGAATGATGATATGAACCTATGGCTAACAACGGCATTGGTTGATAATGATAGGCGTGTTTTCGTAGCACTGGGCAGCCGAATTTGCCGAATTTTTCAGGGAGACTCTTGGGGATCTGCGGATGCGGCTTGGCCCTCCACTGTGAGACAAACCAACCAAGCAAGGGATAATGGTGATTCATGGTGATTCATGGTGGTGAATGGTTGTAAAGTTCTTTAATGATGGTTGTATGACCTGATTCTAGAACCATAGCCAACATCGATTTTTCAAAATGCCAATTACTGTCGCTATTACGCTGACCAAGTTAGCCACCCAGCTATTGTGAGACAGAGAAACCAGCCTTATTGCTCCTTTTTGTTGTTGCCTCATTCATCTTACCATATGGACATCTCCTTTGGTTGTTGCTTGGCAGCACGGGTCGCGCCGTCAATCTTGCAGCAGGTTCGGGAGCAGAACGATTCCACGCCCATGTTGGGCATGTGCCTTGGAGTCACTTCGCAATGGACCAAGGTGCCTCGGTGGTGGGTTGATACGCTTCACAGTGCTGAAAATCAAGAGACCATCTGAAGAGCAACAACAGACTAATCGAGTTAAATCATCCAACTAGAGACCATATTCATTGATTAAACCATCCAATTCATTAATAGAATCATTCATCTGAATAACATTTTATAGGATTAATCGCACAATAGATCAAGACTTCTTAGTGATTAACATGAATAGTAACCATGGCTTTAGCTTCGGCTTAGGGGTGATTAACAGGAATAGTAACTCCATTGCTTTCTTCGCAAGAATCAAGCTGTTCGTGGAAACACTTGGTGAATCTCTGCTGGGAGAGTCTTTCGTGGGAGAACCGCTTGGACGAAACTTGGCTTTACTCCAATGATCCTTCGTTTTAGTGAGTTACCTGCAGAGATATGCCTTCGGGTGAACGCCCTGTACCCCTGGTTGTTCATCCCACAAACTACGTCAAATTGCCCATTTTGATGTTCATCGGTTGTTCCTGTTGGGTTAAGCATGCCGCTTGTTTTCCCATGTCAGGGGGCAAAGATTTCAGCTGCTACCCGCTGGAGGCCGCGACTGTTGTTCGCTGCGTTTCATCCGTCGTTTCGAATGGCCATTGTCACAATGCTTGATCTTCATTCCACCATATACTTGGTATATCCCCTACAATTGACGGTTCTTACCCCCTAGTATGAACTACCATGAGCCATATGATTCACATATATATATATATATATAAATATATATATATATATATATTTGTATATTCACATAGTAACCCAATCGGCTGGTTGCTTGGCTGTTGAAGCAGCTGCTGGAGCTGCGTTGCCAGCGCAGGCCTTGGATCACCTCATTACTTTGCCAATTTGCTCGACAGGAGCGCTGCGGCGAATGAGGTGACTGAGGTGAATGGCCGGTCCATGAGCAATGGATATTCCTAACTAATCTAATCCATCCAACCCATCTAACCAATCTAACTACTTGAACTTGTGGATAGATAAGTTGTTGGCTCTGGATTCTTGGATCTCCCCATTGCTAAGCCTCACTTCTCAGAGATCACCATGACTCGAAACCAATCGTGATCACCGACGCTTTGAGGAGTTGCCTGGCTTCGAGTTCTCCTCCATCCAGGTGAACAAGGAGCTGTGCCAGGTGATCACTTGCTGTAGGATCGCCCAACGCCATAGGGAACCTTGAAGCCAGTTTGGGAACCGGCAGAAATGGTGGGTTGAAGACATTTGATTACTGTCAATGGTTAATGACTTGGATGATTTGGGGGTACCCCTATGACTTGAGAAACATCCATCTGTAATCAGAGGTCCAGCAGTCAATAAGCCTTCCATTTTTGAAGATCACCAGCTTTTTGTTGCTTGTTTTCTTTGCACACAATGCTTTGTTGGATGAACACGGAAGCCCAACTTCTTGGGGGGTGTTACCCTGTGGTAAACTCACCTGGCAAGGGAAAATCCGCAATTTATACCTCATTTCCAAGGGTTTTCCTTAAAAGACTGTGCTTTTCTATTGCCAGATTAGTTTACCCAAGGGTATCATTGATAGATGGACCCGATGACGCCACTTCAGGACTACGCAGCCGCAATGCATGTGGACAAGAACAACCTTGGACCTTCATACATCTTGGGACTAGGCATGGCTGCTATACCGACTTCTTAAGCCAGTGGGATACTCCTGGACTCAAAGTTTCCAGTTTCAACCATTTGTGGTGACCATACTGAACTCCATTTTAGGACACACAGATACGTTCTACAAGAAAAACACTTCGATCTTCGTACAGATTCCTGCACTCAGCATCCATTCCTCAGTGCCGATGTTGGAAGGCGACTACTCAGGCGGCTGGTTGTGGCTGGATGATGGCAGCAGATTGGGGCGCGCCAAGAACATCAGGAGCCTCACACCTGGATGAAGCGCAGGTGGGTCAAAAGCAGATATCACAGGACCCTGAAAAAAAGACAACTAAAAATCAGAAAGCCCACATAAACACACGCACATGCAATGCTATGTATATACATCATCATATTTGCATGCAGTGTACGAAAATCCATGATGTTTGATGGGAGACAATCCATTCGGGGAATATGAGTCCGATACTTTCGAGCTTTGGCCATTTGTTTTTTCAAAATCAGAGAATCTTCAAGGAGTGATCGGACCTTTTTTGTTGGGAAGATCTCCTGTGAGGAACAGATGGTTCAAGTTCCATGGACGAAAACCTCACTGTGCCAGAATCCTAGACTCCAAATTCATGACATGGATCCGAGTTGGATGTTGAAGTTCTTGGCTTTGAAGACGTCGAGAGAATCAGCTGACGACATGGTCCAAGGTGACTCCCTTCACTGGTCGTCGCTACACCTTGGTGTAGGTCTCAGTGTGCGTTGTGGAGATCCGCACCAGAAATACTTGGGGAACCGTCTATGGTCAGGTGGGGGCGTATGTTTTTTCCGTTGTGGGCTTTGATTGACATAATTCATGCCAAAAATTGCGGCTTCAAATTAATATTTTGGGCGGGCTACAGTCTGCTAGAGATATTCCATCTTATGAAACACCGATAAAGTGGTACAAAGGGTCACTGGCAATGTAGCCCATCGACTTGCATATGTTGGCTTGGGCGCTATTCAGGAAAGACACATGACTTGCCAAACCGAAGGCCTCAAATCTTGCACTTGCAGCATGGATTGCAAAACACACACACACACCAAGTCCGGGGTAGCTGAGGTTTTCTTCACATACTCAAATCCAAAGATGGCTACGTCACTGTCGCAAAAGGACACGTTGCTGTTGTGGTTGTTGGAATTCATTCGATTGGCAAAAGCGATTGACATCAACAAAATGCCCAGATGCACCCAGCTTCATTTCTTTGGCCAGGCAACTAGGAACATGCTTGGAGCACAACTAATTGTACAACAACCAAGCAGTGCTAGGCAACGGTTGTTTCTTGCAAGTGGTTTCCAACTGTTTGCACGGAGGAGCAATCCTATCTTTGCGAGCTGGGCTTTCCGCTTCCAAAGGAGGCAAAGCTACGGTGGCCACCAATCACATGTTTTCAAAGACTCAGAGCATTTTTTCATTTTTGTTGATGTGATCAGATATAGTCTGAGACCATATCAAAAACTGATCATACATTTTTCTAGAGCATTTTTTTTATCTCCTCGCTTTTCAATCTTGATCTAATCAAATCAAATCCAACCCAATCCAATCTAATATAATCCAATCCAATCTAATCCAATCTAATCTAATCTAATCCAATCCAATCCAATCTAATCTAATCTAATCCAATCCAATCCAATCTAATCCAATCTAATCTAATCTAATCCAATCCAATCCAATCTAATCCAATCTAATCTAATCTAATCCAATCGAATCGAATCGAATCTAATCTAATCTAATCTAATCTATCCAAATATGTATTCACAGAAACCTAAGCCCTTGCATTCTACAATCTACATGCGCGCCTTAGCTTCAGTGATATACCCTTTACCTTGCATCAGGTTTGCTGCCAAGCCGCATCACATCTCAGCAGGCTTGAGTGGTTTTGCACAGCGCTGGATGGGCTACGGAGGGTGGTGAAAAATACCAGGGTTAAAGCGAAGTAGATAAGTAGAATTTAAATAGATAATTTTTATCACCATGGTAAACTAATACTAATGATTAGTTGTCATGAATGGTTCAGTACTAGCTAGGCTACATTTCACTAAATGGTCCATTCGTGATGGCGATACCCAGCATTTATTTTCTCAATGGTTCATGGTGAACACTGATTTGTAGGTCTGTTAGTGGTTAACGATTTGTAAACATATAGATCTGGTTCATAATTTGTACTTGTTAGTAAGTGCACTTAACGGTTGACGATGGTTAGCATTGATAATGAGTGCGTAGTCATGATTAGGAACGATTCGTACTACTGATGATGTTGATTGAGAAATGTCCATGATTAATTAATGATAATGGTTGATAATGGTTAGTGATGGTTGGCAATCTTTGTGATGGTGATTAGTAGATATGGTTGGCAATAATTAGAACACCATTCATTGTTTGTGGTTTATTGATGGTCGATGGTTGATGATTACGGCTGATAACGGTTGCATGATGACGAACACGGATAAAATTGGCTCATGTTTCAACAAAACAATCATTATATAATTCTGGCGAACAGAGGTTGGTATTGGTAAAAACGAGCAAGGTACTGGTTGACTCTGATTACATCTAGTGATTGGTATAGGCGAGTTGTGATGAATCATGGTGGACCGTTGATGGTTGAGAATGCGTGACACCACCAGTGGATCCAGCGGGTTCTAAACATCATAGCTGGGTTTGCAGCTACCGCCAGGGACACCTTGGAACCAACCATCAGAACTGTCGAAACTGCTGAAGCTCAATGTGTTTTGCGGAAGTTTTTGATTGGTGGCCACAGTTCACTAAAGCCAACAGCGGTCAGTGGATATCCAGCTGGTTGCCATCACTGTCCGCTGTCATCATGTGCGTTGGGTCAGTGCCGTGCAAGGACATATGTACCGGCGGTTTGGCGAGTGCCACGGGCCAAAGAGATCTTCAAGAAGTTTGAGCAAGAGGCATGGAGAACGAAACTGGCGGAGCTGCGCAGCGAAGAGTGATGAAGAATACCTAGTTACATGGATCAAAGTAGCAGGATAATAAGCAGCAATAGGTTGCTTGCTGAAATTGGCAACTGATTGATGCTTGAAATACTGAAGGATGTCAATGCTTGGTGTGAGACACCAGTATAGCGCCATCATGGAACGCATGTCGAGCCCTTATTGATGATGAATCACCATCATTTAGACCATTGAGCAATGCTTAAAGTCATGAAACATGACACAGATCAAACGACTAGTTGATCATTTGAGTTTGAAACATTGATTGGTCATTAGCTCACGACCTCATCGATGCATTTTACGGAGCCCCCACAAAGCCGTGTAGGTAATGCGTCGAGGAGGTCTGGGGCGAAGGGCCGTGCCCACTCAGGCGGAGTGGAAACTCGTTGACCGTTGTCATCCAGAGGTTGTTTGGTGGTGAACAATCAACCAGACTGGTGCACTTACAATGCTTAACTATCAATCATCAAGAAAACAAAGGGTTAACTTATCATTGTTGCCCATAACTGGTTGATAATTGATAGCGTAATTGTGATCCTGAGTTACTGTTGTCAGAAATTGTGAAGATCTTAGCCACTAGCGATCACTATCAACCAGCAGAAGTAAGCATTCTTAGCCACTATGTTTCATAGCCGGAAATGATAATGATTAAGCATTCGTAGCCACTATTGGCCACTATTTTTCAAGGGGTGGCAGTGCGTATCAGGTTGACCAGCAGAAGGTGAGCGTCATGCTGGAGCCCTCAATGTGATCGCCTGAGCGATGGTGATCGTGCTGAGCTATGCAGAAACCACTATGCAGAACCATTATGACCAATAAAAAGAGTATTTGCTGATACAAAGACTTCTAACAATACAAAAATCCATTGTAAACCATCACTCATTGGTGGTTCTGGCTTTTGAATCATCGCCATCACTAGCCATCATCATTCAGCAGCTAAGCATCAAACATGATCCCTCATCAACTCAACCAGAGTCTCCCATTGCAACACGGGGCGTCCTGAGGCCTTTGAGCATGGCCACAACAGCGTTGAGTGACATTGCTGAGGTTCACTGAGCTGCTGTTGATTATAGCGGGATCAAGGCTACCACGGAGCTCTGAAGGGGAATCTTTGATATAGGTGAATATGGAAGATAATATGGATAAAGAATCAACTGAATGAACATGTTGAATATGACCCCTGGTGAGATCGCTGTTTGTTCAACTCTGGCGGGGACCGGTTGAGCAGATCTACACATTGTGGGGTTGATCTTGGCTCCAGGGCGACGAGCAGATGGCCCTTTTTGCAGGTTCCCTGAGGCACTGCGGAGAGCTGCCTTTGTTTCTTTCAGGTCAAAACGGCCATGTCCATAGACATCACCTGCCAACCAGATGATGTTTCAATATGTTTCATATGTTTCATCAGATGCAGTGATGTTTGATGACAGTTCATTGATGTTCATTGACGTTCATTGATGTTTGGTGTTCTGCTTCTTCAGCGCTTCCCCGTGCACCGACGGTGACTGTGGGACTGTGAGGCTCTTGGGAAGCGACAGCATCAAGCGGCTGTCCCTGGGCCGTGGGCATCTGAAGGCGCTCAGGGTTGGTCTCTCCCGCAACAGACACGCCACCGTGGCAGACCGTGGCCAGGCTCGCCGTTTGGCTTGAGACACACGGATGCACTGAGAGACGCTGCAATCAGATCTGCTTCTTGGGGAAGGAGATGGGGAAGATTCAACTGATTTCCACTGGTTCAACTTCAAAGTTGCAACCTGTGAAGTTTCAGACCGATCCTGTTAACAGGAGTTTCGGGGGAGTGCTTTGAGGGGCAAAGCACCGTATTTTTGCCTGCACTTGATGATGTACAGGCACGACGATAGCATCCACACTCTCTGGGAAGCCTCCGAGCAATCGAAAAAGACCAGCGGTGCGTTGGGTTTATGCCGATGTGGGACCTGGATAACCTTGGAAGATGGAGCAAAAAAGCTCTGGTCAATGTATGAATATGCTATCATATACATATATGTATGCACATTATCATGTATGTATGTCTTATCAGCCATCACTATGGGATCATTCAACTGGCTAGCAATTGCAATGACTGTGACTAACTTGATCAGAGAACCTGGATCTCAAAGCACGGAGTTTTCCTCAACGCTCTGCAGGTGTCGTGCTCTTCGTGGACGGCTACGCTAAGGCGGTTTGTTTTGAGGGCATTGTGCAGCTTGCCAAACTCCAAGGTTAGTCGATTCCAAATGATTCCAATCTTACGTCACAATTTGTTGCCAAACTCTGAGATTGGAGCTTGTCCGATTCAGAGAAATCCCTTTCCGCCAACCAGTCGCGCCACAGTGATCCAGTGATCCACTTTTCAGGGATTCCACTTGTCCATCACTGCATCGTCTCGGCACTAGTGTTTGGATTTCGTTTTTGGTTGGCATGAGCTGTCATATGGGGACAAGGGTTTATGTACAAGTTAGTAGGGCGATCATGAAGAGCCGAGAGACAAATATCCCAACAGCACCCAGTTGAGATTCCAGGCATCTGAAAGAAATGGAGGCTCGCTCAAAGGCGTGGTGGTCAATCATCGAATTTTGCTTCAACTAAACTTGCTGGAACCATGATCGCTGGCGTTTGTCCAGTCGGTCTTATGAGACCTGGAACTAACAAAACATTGGAAATGCTTGGGCTTCCAGATGTGATGATGGTTGATGATATGGCCACAGGTTGATATTACACATGACAAAAGTATACCAAAGTGGTCAAAAGCATCTCCTCGATTATCGTCCTTAAAACGAAACGGATGCTACCACGAGGGTATGCCAGGTGCGGAACAGATCATCCAACACTCAGTCGGGAGGATCAAGTTCTTAGCTTTGTTCGTTGTTGGGATGGTCAAGCTGACGTCATGTCAGCTGCAGGTCGTGCAACCCGGCACGGAGGCCGGGAGATGGTGCCTTTGCAGTTGATGTTGTGTCAATAGTGCTAATGGTTAAGCATGTTTGTAGGTGTAGCAGTAAAACAATATTATTTATGATTTTATGGTTATTAACAACGGGAATACAGTATGCTCTTCAGTTAATGATTCGATGTGTGTCAAAATGTCAATTGCCACAATTGATTGCTATTGATTAAATTCAATTTATATCAATCAACTGTATCCACAATTACTTGTTGGCTTAAGATCACCAATCAGGTCATATCAATCAATCAATCAATCAATCAATCAATCAATCAATCAATCAATCAATCAATCAATCAATCAATCAATCAATCAATCAATCAATCAATCAATCAACTTCAGATCCTGATTAATCAACATGAATTATGGATTCTGATCAGTAAGCTGGATGCCCCTTAAGTTCTGAGTTCGAATCCTTTTACCAAGGCTTGGCCATTGGTGCTGTTCTTGCCTTGGTGGCGGAGAGCTATCATTTGGACCGACGGACGTTGTGTGTGCAGCTTCAAACTTTAGGAATGAGGTATTTAGAAGTCACAAGAATTCAATCTTCAACAGTATTCATTTCTTTATATGTGGTCTTTTGTGGTATTCAATGGTACCGATGGTCCAACCGGAAAAAAGATCTACATGCACATAGAAAACACCTTCGGAACAAGCACGGGAAATTCATTTTGTCACCACCTGGCTTGATAGTTCGCAAGCAATGCCGGCTTTTAGTAACCAATTTTGGGTTGGTCCTCACGTTGCCAGGACATCTACAGCACGCTGTCTTACGTGAGTTCACAGCTCCTTGCGCATAGCTTAGGGGCGTCATGGCTCACCATGGCTGGATGGTGTCACCAGGTGTCACCAGTGGGTCATTGCCCAGGTCACCAAGCGCCAGTGCGGCCAGTCTGAGTTGGGTCCGCATTGCGCAGGTAACAGCTGGCTGTTGGTTTGCTTGACATTTTCTGATGTCCCAAATGTATGTTGGTTGGTTGAAAAGCACACTTGTCATGCCGGGGTGGCTGAACCAGCAACCAGTTAATGAATTATCAATGCAAGCAAACCCCGATCCAACCAATAAATCAATGAGCAATTGACAATATGTAAGTAGCATTTGTTACCATTTTAACCCAATTTGCCAAGTGACCACAACCTAAGCAGTTCCCACCAGTTAATACTTGGCCCATTAAATCCACCATATTAACCAGTAGATGCTTAAAATCTAGGTGACATTAAATGTTGTCATGGTAACCATATGGTAAGCATGCGGTTACCATCAATCCATTGGCTTCACCCGGCGCAGTTCCAAGCGCGCTCAGGTGGCTGCCCTCCGTCCCGATGTGGTGCGGGCCCTGGCCAGCTGGCAGGAGGATCTTCGCTATGAAGCCTGGGCGCGCTGCCAAAACTTGGCCCAGGACTCAGCTTTCGAAAGACAGCAGTCATTGAATTCTACTATTCGAGTTAAGAGAGTCCTTGAACTAAGTCTTTTCTATTGATCAGCTTTCTATTCTACTTTAGGAGACTCTTTTCATGAACTAAGTATAGAGAATTTTGCATAGAAAAGGAGTATGGAAAAGTGGAGAAGAAATGAGTTTAAAGAGATGGAAAGATGAATTGAGTACTGGAAGATGAATTAGTAATACGAATTTGATAGGAATGATATTCCGCGATATTCCATACGTATATTAGTATGAGTTAAATAGATATGGACTAGATTTCCATCAATGTATCAATCTGCAAATGGAGTAGGTAAGTCAAACACATATTTTTTCCTATCGTAATAAAATCGAGCGTGGCTTTTTGTCAGAACAGGGATGGCTTTTCAGCCTTCTTTTACACCAAGACATGGCAATCCTGGATCAAGCAATGCAGCCTGCAACTGCGGAGACGATACATCGGGATACATTGGGGCCATCCAAGTGAGAGCTATTTCCTTTTCGTCCCACTTTACCCCGTTGCCGTTGCCCCTCAGGTGCGTTTGTCCTGCTTTTGCGGAGCCTGCCATTGGTGCGCCAGACAACGTCACAGAGTCTGGGGCCTCCCAAATGTGCAGTCAATGCAATGGTTTTTTGCTGCAAAAAGTACGGGTGTATTCTTAAAAAAAATGAAAACACATAGATCGGATCAAATTGGTTGGTTCCCCACTCAAAGATCCCCATTCTGTGGTTTCATTTGAGCCATCACAGCATGTTCAATGACTTGATCCCAGCAGAATGCAGAAAGCAGAGCTTGTCAGATTGAATTTGATTGGAACGCAGCCACTTTGTAGGATCATGTTTTGAAACGAGCAACACACACAAACACACACGTGTCCTCAACAGGATATTTTCTTTACTCACAGCATTCCATTGTCACAACCACCAGCAGTGTGACTCGATGGTATCAGTATCCTCAACAGACCGCAGAGCTCTTGAACTTCAAGCGGTTGACAAGTCAACATCTTTAGACCAAGCTCGGAGTTTGAAACTATGTGGTGATGGGTCATTACAAACACTCGATTTTTTACTATTTTCCTGACGGCTACAGGGTGACCCTAACAGCCATGTGGGTTCACATCAATGTGCGAGAGAGGCAAGCAGCAAAGGCCAGCGTCGTCCATCGGCACAGTCAATGATTGTCGTCCATCGGCACAGTCAATGATTAGAGATGCTTGATGGTGGTTAGTGATGATGATTGAATCAAGGATTAATAAAGATTACAACTGTGATGGTAAACCAATCTGTCGCACCAGTATCCAACACCAGACTGATGTGCTCGGTTGCTGCAGAGTAAGATTCTCTGTAGCTAGTTAGACTGCTTTAAATTGCCATGTAGCCAACAATAGTTGATTAGTGCTGATGATGCTTGTCCATGAGCCAAAAATCCCTCAGCTGACCATCCATATGGTAGTTTCTCAAAATTGTGCCCAAATCATCCAACATTAATCTTTTTTAGTGGTAAACCATGCACTTTTGGGGTTCCCAATTTCAAGAACCTCCCTATCCATGCTTCATAGGTCTCAAAGTCCCAGCATCTTGCGCAGGCTGAAAAGCAAGAGCTGAAGCTTTGTGTGTTGGAAGCGACCCAGTTGATCCTGGGCGGAAGATCGTGCAAGTTGCGCCATCAAACTCGTTGCCAATCATCTGAGTATTAGTGGGCAATAACGGTTTGATAGGGTTGACAGTGATTGCTGACCTTGCCAATTACTGTCAAGCAGGGGATAAATGACATAGAGTGACTTACCTGCAGAGAATGTTGTCTAACCGCTATTTCATTGATGGATTTGTCTATGGTTGTATTGATGAACATGCTGAGCTCTTGAAGCAACAAGAATGGGGCTACGCAGAAGCAGATTTGGACCCACAAAAATGACATGAAATGACTTCAAACAACTAGAGAAATGACATGAAACGACTTCAGGATTAGAAAAATGAGATAAAATGACATCAAAATCTGTGGAATTTCGTGAGTTCTTCGGTCATGGGATTTATGAAGATCTCTACGAAGACCAGGACCTGGTCGTTGAATCTTCAGCTCGTCGCAGCGACCGCACTCAGGAAGCAGCTCCGAGAATTGATCGCGCTGCGATTGGCGCAGGACATCGGGGGGTTAGTGGCAGTGGATACTGAGGGTTAAAGCATGGTTTAGTCAGTTTAGTCATCGGGGTTAAGCCATGTTAAACTAAGCCACTTTGTTGATGGTTACTGGTTGGTTAGTAATGGTTGGTTTAAGCATCGTGCTTAAGAGTTCATGATTACTAATTGATAGATTTTTTGAATCTTTACTCATGGTAAATTCTTTCGAATGGATACCAATGGTTGATGGTCAATGGTCACCAGATTCCATGGTCATTGATGGTCCATATTGATCCTCAACCAACATTTAGGCCATAGGACCAGCTGATAATAGCTTCTGATGCTTCAGAATGGCGAATGACGGTCAAAAATGGTTGGTTAATGATGCTTGATATCGGTTGGTGGTTAACCATGGTGCCTGACAGTGGTGGTTGATACTGCTGGTTGATCTTTGATGCCTTCACCTTCAAGTCACAGGCATCATGAAGATTGCTTCAAGCCATCAATCACAGGTTATTCTCCAACATGACCGGGACTGTCGTCACGGACCCATCAACCATGATGGCTATGGTAATGGGAATTGTCATCATCAGAAGCTCTCAATAGAGTCCACATTGGGTCCACAATGGGGCCTCCCTAGAGTTCTCATCCTTTGTTGAGAATTTCTCAGCACGGGTGTTCCCCTCACATCATCAAAGCTTTGCAAGGGATGCCAAGAGCCATGGACAAAGCGTTATATTATCATACGATGTTGCTTATTCAAGCTGGATATCCTCATCATTGGCTAGGAATGGCTATGCATAGGTCATATAGCTTGATCTGAAAGACCCTAAAAGATCAAGAAAGCTACTATCTCAGAACTAAACCAAACTTATAGTTTCTTGACAGCAGGTAGTTTCGCATCAGGAAGCAGTCGTGTCCAGATGGGCACCCCAAAAAAAGCAACGCTGGGGTCAGCCATAGCAGGCAGATGCCATGTCCAAGCGAAGTGCCAAGCGTAAGAGAGACTTGTCTCAAGCTGACATGTGACCGGTAAGACATGTGGTACAGACGTGGATCGTAATTCGGGTACCGACCAATGGTGAGTCATGCTCTGTTGAGTTGAGGACTATTGGTTGTTGGCACCCGTCATCGATTTTGTGTTTTGCTGTGTTGAATCATTGCATTGGTGTATGAACCACTGTCAAGCAGTATCAAGCGTTCTCGACCAGTATCAACCAGTGAGGGAATCAAGCAAATTTGGGGGTGTGAATTATTGCAGACTGCAAAGCGACCGGAACAAAATCCTGAAGAGTTGCAGGGCAGAGCAGGTACGACAGCTGGTGAACAGCAATATCCCCCCTCCAAAGATGATGTATTCGCTAGCAAGAATGATGATTTGGGCTTGGGAAGTGCCCATCATATGTGAACAGTCTGGACCAGCCCATAGGGTGCCACTGTCGATGGTGGATTCGAGCGCCTTGTCAGCTGGGTTGTTCACCCATCAGCTGATGAGGTCTGTCGCTGCAGCTGGTCTACAATGGCCAGCTGTTGGCCAGCGAAGATGACGAGAAACCGCTGGGCCGCTCTGCGAAACCCTGGTGGGCCGTGAAAAGCTTGAGGATAATGCCAGGAGTCAGGAGTTCATTGATATGATTTCCGTTGATTTCCATGATTTGGTCAGATTTTTTTTCGATTTTGGAGTTGAAGCTGTGGGTTTGTCAGGCAGCAGCCAACCACTAGCGGTTCACCAAACAGACTTGATTCTGGTTCAAATCTTCACCAATCGCTGGGATGCAATGTGATGAGACGATCTACATCCACGCCTAAACAACTATATTTAAGTATGCATATCTAAGTATCAATAGACAAATTCACAGCATCCCTCTCTTCTATACACATACATATATCATAGTCATGTAGCAATGCAACATCATGTGTAACATCATGTCATGTAACATCATGTACCATCATGTAACATCATGTCATGTAACATCATGTCATGTAACATCATGTAACATCTTGTAACATCATGTAACATCATGTAACATCATGTAACATCTTGTAACATCATGTAACATCTTGTAACATCATGTAACATCATGTAACATCATGTGACATCATTGTAACATCATGTAACATCATGTTACATCATGTAACATCATGTAACACCATGTAGCATCATTGTAACATCACGTAACAATACATATATATATATATATATCACTTCATATCACATCTATATATGTTTTTGTTGATGAACCAAGTACCCCACAAACCAAACGGTGTCTCAAGGCAGAACCTGGGGTGGGACCAATGGGAGCGGGGCAGCTGTCCAGGCTGGGAGTTTAAAGTTCCTGCTTACCATGCGGTTACCCTGCAGTCGTTACCCTGTGGTTAGCGGTAAATACATTACCAACTGGTGATATTATTATTGGAAATTATATGCATGTGTAATCATGTGTATACCTGGGTCAATGTAGTTCAAGATGTCCAAGATTACCCTGTGGTTGATCAACATCGGTGTTCTACATTTGTTTGTTTCGCAGTGTTTGGTGCAATGTTAGTCATAGCTTTTGAAATTAGTTGTTTGGTGCACACAGTCCCGCATTTGTTTCCTAAAATGAGTTGTCTGGCTATTATCATTCTTAATTTCCTATGATTTCCCTCCCGCTCCACTTGTACCATCACTTTCTTGTAGCGTTTCGTGCACACTATTCGCCATGTGGCCATTGAGGAATTAGTGAACCTCAACAAACAATCACTATCATGACCATTGCCTGAGGCAATTGCACGTCAAGTATATTTCAACTAAGGCTGGTATTTTCAATGTGGTTGTTCCACGACAATAACTAGAATTAACGAACATGACCACATGTATGATGACTCTCAATGTTTTTTCCCGACGATGCCAGGTCAAATGGGTGTTGGAAATGGCTCCGTCTTCCACTGCCTGGCCTCCCTCGCGTTCCTCAGAGATGCAAAAGGGAGGTTCCCAAGGCTTGAGAGATCCAGTGCAATATCAGTCTTGGACCGCCTTCCTTGTGAAGGCTATCTCCTGCACTCCAATCTGATCCTGATTCTTGTATTGCATGTGTTTCTGATATTGTTTCTGATTCTGTCTGCATCACCCATTTGTTCGAATGAGGTTCAACTAATGATCTAATTTGGGCTGAATAGTACTTTTTTTATTGCAAAATGAACACAAATTTCAGAGAAGGTTGACAAATATCAGATCATTATATATACAGACATATACACATGTAAATATATATATATATATATGTATATATATATATACGTGGATATGCATATGCATGCAAATACCTTTGCACATATGTAGAAATACCATAGGCGTACATGTATCATCATACGCATGCACATTAGATATATTTAGGACCTACACATATATGTATTTATCTACACACAAATATACCTACAAATATATCAACATATTCTGCTACCTTAAAATGTAAACATCTACATATACACACGGACCACATGTACATAGTAATCTACATCCTTGTTGAGCCGATCGGCATTAAGGCTGGTGGAGCTACAACAGCTGAGCTGCTTCCCGCAGCAATGCTCCGTAGACGGCGGTCGTGTTGTACATGTCCTGGGAGAAACTCAGTCTGTTGGGCTGCTGAAGTTCGCAGGCCTTTGACACGACAGACATGTTCTGTCGTCCATCTTAGCAGCTGGGGGGTGCTTAATGTTCATGATAGTTGATTGAACAGAAAATGTTCAAACTGGAATCCACCATCATGAAGCAGTAAACAGCCATGAGCCCCCATGGTTTGCAAAGCATCATGAGCCGTTGACCACCATCAGCATTGAGTCTCTGAAGCTAAGGAGCGATTTCCCGACACCGATCGCACTGTGTGCCGCTTCGGGAGAGTCATCACCAGCGCGACCGTCGAGGATGATGGCGCAGAGGGCGGTGTCTCTCAGTCCCTTGGCACAGCAGTGGGAAACCCTTGTGATACAGCGATTGGTGCAGGAGCCAGAAGAGCGTAGTGAGCAACAATGATGCTTGGGGGAGCAACAATGATGCTTACTTGCTGATGAACAAATAGTTAATTTATGTTGCGTTGGAGGTCTATTGATGGTCCATTATGGTCGTTAGTTGTTTGTGACTGGTTGATAATGATTCGCGCAAAATCAGCTTGCATAGTTGCCTGTGGTTCTCAAGCATTCTCCACCCGATGGAAAATACCGCTAAAGATCAACCAGCAATAAACCGTTGGTACTCATGAATACACAATTATTGGTCAATGAGGGCCGGTAACGTCTAGTGGCTATGGCGTTGTCCCTCGATCGCCGGACCTTGGCTTCAATTCCCGGGGTGCAATAAGGTGGGCAGCTACTCCACCCCTGCAGTTAAGGGGATGAGCTAGGGTGCTGCCCGACAAACCTATTACTACTACTGCTGCTACTACTACTACTACTACTACTACTACCACTACTACTACTACAATTATTGGACAATATTGATTGACAATCATTCGGGAATATTCACAGTTATCAACGGGGGTTATACACAAGCCTCCCATTTTTGGTGTGTTTCACGACGTAGTCGTTTTTTGTTCTCTGTGACTGTCTCCCTTGGCATGTCATTTGCCCGCGCTTGAACCATCAACAGAGTTACCACATCGACGTTGTTTGTTTTGAATTTTTTGGACATATTTTCTTTGAGTCGAAATGTGAATGACACCTCCTGGCATGACCTGGATTTTCGATCAATGTGGTGGTTGCAAGATAGATGTATCGCCATCGGAAAATTGATTGTATATGTGAAACGTAATTTGTCATCACAGTTAGTTGTAAATCAAATGTATGAATACATGTGTTATAATACTAATTATTTGGGTATTATGTATGTATGAAAAAATATAAATATGTATATATATATATATACATAGTAGATATACGTGTACATTCATGTATACATATGGAGATTGAAGTGTTGGTGAAATCCGCAGTTTGGCATCACGGAGGCTTCGATGCATCGCACCAGCACATCCCGCTGGACCGGTCACCATCAGCGTGTCCTTCGATGGTGGTGCCACCTGGTTGGAAGGCGAGGCTACCGATCTTTTGGGATCGTTGCAACGGCGCTGGAAGAGAAGGGAAAATGATTGGTTCAGAATGATCAGTCAGTTTTTTCAGGGTAATGGCTAGTGCACACTTGTTGATTGAACAATGGCTGGTTGACAATCATGAATTGTGGTGGTTTGACGAATGTTGATTGTGGCAATAGAGTTTTCGTGTCAGTGATGGGTGCATCTTTGCGTGACTGGGTGACAAAGTAGCACCGCATATGGGGTAATTGACCTTCTCCATTGATTTTGTGAATTTCCATTGATCATATTAATTGCCACAGTTAACGTGAGTACCATTGTAGTTTGTACTCACTTTTGGTTATTATTGGCAAATATCAGCCATCATTGACAATTCTCAACCATTGGTTTCCATTTTCTATTGTTATTGTGAAGCATCATTATTTTATACTATCAACCATCATTAGCCATGTCCAACATTAGCCAAGTGTTCACCAATATCAACTATCATTCACCATTCATCAGCCATTTTGTCAACTATCATCTTATTATTTTAATCTCATCAACCATTCATCAACGATTCATCAATCGTTAATCATTGCCATCCACGGTTTCAGATCTCCAGCGATGCTCAGGGCCCACCTTTTGGTACTTTGACGCTACGAGCTGCGCGGGGGGCTACGGTGCCTTGGTTGGCTACCTGCTATGCTACCTGTGACCGGTACCCACCATGGGAGCAGAGATTCACCGCTGCTGCCGTGCTGTTGGTCGCCACTCTTGTGACTCTCCAGGCATTTGTGTTCCTGCTGATT
>VSDK01002984.1:1356500-1391222 GCA_009767595.1 Symbiodinium kawagutii | reverse complement strand
TGCGGACGGACCCATTCAGGCACTGCGCTGCGCTAGCTGTGGAACAGGGATGTATTCAACAGGGCCTGTCAAGACACTCCACAGGTCAGCCACACGCTAGCATCAAGACAAAGGACCGAGTACACCCTACTCCAATGGGTGCATAACCAAGAACCTGCGACCGAATACGAAAATGCGAGATACAACATCCAGTGGCAATATTCTCGTTGTTGCTCAGTGATGCAGGGCTCTTCTTTGGCAAATGCCAGTGAGTCAAGATAAGCGCGGGAAAGGATCATGTTTGGGTACGAATGAAGGTTCATTTCTGTTGGTACCAGACATGAGTAGGGGATGCTGGCTGCGGGGTGATGATCATTGCCACTTCGTTGATGCAGATTTCCCTATTGGTACCACTGCATGGTCGCAAAGAAAGTGCCGCAGGTTGAGCTGGGACCGCGATCGGAACGATCCCGATGCCTTGCTCTCAGAGTAGGAAATGATTTATTTCGTGATTCTGTTAATGATAAGAGTTTGCTGTTGGTTAATGGAGTGATTATGGTTGGTGATGAATGGCTAGCAATGACTAATGATTCTTAATGGTTAATCAACTTAAACTTGGTCTGTAGGGTTGCGAGGCAAATAGAACATGTTATTTGATTTCCTCTTCACCAAGCAACATATCGAGGATAGCACACTGCTCAGTTCGCCCTTGGAATTTTGCCGCCAAGGGTGGTGCTGGCTGCGCGTAGTGAGGAGCCCAGCGACTGCTGGTTTTTGTTCGGCAGGGAAGAAGGGTCTGACCGTTCAGTGCTGAGTCGAAACAGATTGAAACAAATCATCAGCCGAGCGGCTCCATAAGATCCATGAGCACAGGCATGTGTCTTGCATGGGAATGTTGCTTCTGTCTCCAACTGGATACCGTCCTACCCATCACCAACAACCAAGCACCTCGAGAACTTTGTAGCAAATCGCTCAGCCCGGCCAAGAGTTTGTCAATGATCCAGAGGAGCTATTGAGCGATTGTAAAACTGGTGTTGGTTTACGGCATATAGTGTTGGTATTTTTTTGCCATACCCAAAAACTGCCATAAACCATCGGTTCTGTTCTTTTTGGATCTTTTTGGCATCTAGGAACAAGCCCGCATGGTTTCACGAAGAGCTAATGCTGTTTGGATTACCGAAATGAACTTGGTGAATCAAGATCTTCCCTGCAGCTGCTGTAGCTACTGCCAACTTCTGAAAGAAATCATCTTCCACTGCCTTCCACCTGTCACTAGAAAGCTAGTAATGGGAAATCTCAGATCAGTGGATTTCAATTTCTTTCCTCAAAAAAGCCTGCAGATGGTCTCAAAGTGTAGCCATCGCAGCATTGCTTCAGCCGCCTGAAGCTGTGTGCAAAGAACCTGTAGTGCCACTGTAGTGCGGTGTGGTGCCTCCAGATTTTAAAGAGCGGCACGGAGTGGCACGAAGAATGGATGTCAACCGGGACTCGCTCAAGACAACTGACCTTGTCGCGTCCAAAAAATGTACACGGCTGGACTTGGGGAGTTTTGACGATGGAAAACTGGCACTGAACAGAGAAAGCTGTCTTCATTTCCTGAGAACAGCTTTCAGCTCCAAGATGCGAATGCAGAAAGCTGTCTTCTGTGAAGCAACGTTTGATCTTTGTGCCAGGTACGTTTCGCAAGCATCACTCTCCGAGACTGCTCCACTGGCAGCCTTTGAGCATTTCTGCTGGTCCAAATTGATGAGATCATATTGGATCAGTAAGTTGGCATGAGCTGCACACATGATAGGAGATCCATACGACGAACTAAAGCACCAGCTAACTTTGTCGCAAAATCGAGGGTCTATAATGTGGATCTGCACATGATCTGAGACCAGACCTCCGCCTGATTGACCTTTGTAAACGCTGATGCATGGCCTGAAGCCGTATCGGCACCTTTGGCGAGAGGCCAACATGTGGACCGATGAACGGATGATCAACAGATGATCAACAGATGATCAACGGATCATGACGGATGCTCTCAGACCCAATCAAAGCTCAACATCGCCACACTGCTTTCTTAAATTTTCAATAGATTGTTTAGTCATTGATCTTGAATCATGGATTAAGATGACTGAGAAGTAGCGCTTTCTACACATCTTCAAGAAGCTTCAAGAAACTTCAGCAATTTCAGCATAAGAAAAGCGCCTGGAACCGCTTCGATCGGCATAGGGTGACGCGTTGCCGCTGGAACGTTCCATGCGCGCGCTGTCGCCGGTGCCACCGCCTCGCCCTGGTGTGTGGTTGCACAAGCTCCACTTGGAGGGTGTACCTCGGAGAGCTGAGGGTCACAGGTGGGATGGGCTGACGGCTTTGAAGATCTTTGAATCAAGCAATGACGGTTGATGAATGTTGATGATGGTTTTTCATGATAGCAATGACCGTGGGGGTTGATGAGGGTTGAATCATGGTGGAATCATGCTTGAATGATGTTTTATGCTTGTGAATTGTGATTGATAATCATTGATAATTGGCAAGAATGGTTCATGGTTGAGACGGACCAACCACGGTAGTTAGACACACACTTGATCACTTCAGTTATATACCCAGCAGATCGATTCTAGACTAGACTAGGCTAGAGTGGACTGGACTGGAGTGGATTGGACTGGACTGGACTGGATTGGATTGGGCTGGATTAGATTAGATGATAGATAGATAGATAGATAGATAGATAGATAGATAGATAGATAGATAGATAGATAGATAGATAGATAGATAGATAGATAGATAGATAGCTAACATGTGCTAATGTTAGCTATATAATGATAGATCGATAGATGGATAGATCGATATATGGATACCTTGCTAAAATGTATAGCACCCGGGTAGCCTACTGGGGACTGGAAAAGCCTGCTATCTCCTGCCAGCCATTTGGATTCCGAGGTTACTACTCCAGTGCCCTTTCAAGGACAAGTGCTGCAGGTATGGAACGCCCGTGGGCCGTAAGGCGCCGTAAGGCTTGAGCACTCATAGCAATGGATATCAATGGACATCGATGGACAACCCGTTGGTGGTTAAAGGTTAAAGGCGATGTTTCGCAAGGAGCTGGTCCATCAGAAGATTCACGCCCCCTCTGCGAGTAGGCAAGGGCGTAACCACGCAATGATTCCTGCTTAACAGCAATAGTCAATAAGATTGATAGTAATGACTGTAATGACATTCTTTACTATTAGCAGGAACAACTAAGACAGTAGAATGCACACTACATAATGCATCATGGTTCAATAATATGGTAAACAAACAATAGCCCTGCGAACCGAATTTGTACCATATCCACACGGCAATAAACAACCAATATTGTTAATTAACAACAATGACTGCCACAAAGTACTACTAAAAAGCATTGTTACAGTACCATTCCAGTCATTAACAACCGCCTTTATTAACCATGTCGCCATTATTGACCATGTTGCCACTGTTGGCCATGTTGCCACTGTTGACCATGTTGCCATTATTGACCACAACCATCATTGTAACTACCAACATCTATTAGTCATGTTAGTATGGCCCCCAACAGTATCTATTGTTGCTAGCCATTTTAGCTGTTACTATATAACAACATCTATTTATATCTAACAACCATAGCTGTTTCTAACAACCATGCTTAATCAATCATTGTTAGTAACCACCATGGTGGTTTCTTATGTTGCCACCATCAACCACCGCACCGAAGCGACGTTTCCTGGAGGAGATGCTGATCAGCTCACAGGCAGCGAGCAGAGTCGCAGGCAATGTCTCAGGGGCCTCCTGCAGAAGGCAGTAACGGGGCAGGACGTGCTGCCGCGTCGTTGATGGTTGACCACATGATGGCATCAACCGTTCAGCAACAAGCCCTGCAACAAGCCATGAATGCCATGAGCGGTCGATCAAAACATGATGTGACTCAGTTCTTTGATTTTGTGACTTTGATGACTTGAGTTGATCGGTTTTGATCGTTGGTTCGGTCTTGGTTGGGTTGGAAGTGCCATGGCCAGGAGCTATCGGCCGAAGCCGGAAGTCGCTCCTTGGCAAGGCGGGGGCACCGCTTTCTCAAGCCAGAGGGGTACCCCCAGTTATCATCCTTAACCATGTATAGGTATTAAACCAACCAGTTGTTGGGGCTTCCCTAGTTTGAGAAACCACGATGTATAGATATTTATTTTATGTATTTATCGATTTACTTATTCATTCATTTATGTATTGTTTGTTTGTTTGTTGGTTGGTTGGTTGGTTTGTTGGCTTGTTGGTTTGTTGGTTTGTTGGTTTGTTGGTTTGTTGGTTTGTTTGTTTGTTTGTGTGTTTGTTTGTTTGCTTGTTCGTTTGTTTGTTTGTTTGTTTGTTTGTTTGCTTGTTTGTTTGTTTGTTAATTTAATTCAATTTGTTTATTTACAAAAGAAGCCGAAACGTACAAATTCATAGGTCCTGGGTTCCCTAAGTATACATACATATTTCGTATTATTTGTTATGATGACTATTCTTTTTGTCATTGAATGGTATTATAGATGAAACACAGATAGCATGAGTCAATCTTTGATGCAGTACATATGGTATTATCTGGTTTGTGGTAGATCCAAATCCTTTCCATTCCGCATATTTGATGGTAATTCGTCCTGCTATTGATGGTCTACATGGACAGGCCTCAAACTTGCTAGCTCAAAATGGATGGTCTCCCACTCGATATTGATCAATTGCGTGGCTTATTTGCACACCTTTTTTGAACAATAGCCAGGGGTGGTCACTGCGCAAGCCTGGTCAGGCTCATAAAGGGTTGTCCCCATGGCCAACATAAAATCGACAGACTACCCACACAGGGAACCCCAGCAAGAGCCTTCCCACCCACCTAGGTTCCTGGACAGATAAGATGAAAGACAATGGGACATGCAACATGAGACAATGGGACATGCAACATGTTCATATGTTGATCATATTTTTATTTGTAAATCTATACTGTTGTTATTATACTGATAAAATGTTGCATATGTAATCATATGCATATGATTTATTTACACAATCATACATGCATCTTGAAGCTGGCAGGCACGCTGAAGGCGAGACCTTAAAATTGAGTGCTCCTTGGCAGCTTCAGCACAGTGCTTTGCCAAAGATCTGCGCTGGTCGCAGGGTACCTTTCGTTGCATGACCCCGAAACAGTGACCCCTTTTGGTGTCACAAGTCTCTTGAATCTGTCCACGTTTCGTTTGGATCTTGGCTCCCTTCAGGAGACTCACATCAACTACATCTGCGAGGGGACTTCAGTGCCGATTATTCCGCTGCTCCTTGCAGACGTAGTCTGTGAACCTGCGAGGCGAAACCCGCAGAGTTGACGCACGGCCGAGCCGAGCTTCACGTGACATCACGTGACATGGTGAGTTGTGGCAAAGGATGAAGTTCTACTGACCTTGATTTGATGAGTGGTATTTTTGCAACCGTAGGGATGTTGATATCAATGAATCACAGCAATTTGTGACAAGATTCGTGAAGGTTTGTGAAGGCTTAAGTAAGGGTAGATTTTGCAACTGTAACAGGTGCAGTTTGCGATTTGCAGCCAGTTTCAACATGTTTTAAGTCTTGTCGCAGGAAACGCCTCGCATTTGGTCGAACTGAGTATGCAACTCACGTGGCCACTTGCACCGCACCTATCCCCTCCACGTTGGAGCTCCGCTGACGATCCCAAAAAGTCCCAAAAAGGTGGTGTCCTTTCAGCGGTTCCACGATTGAACCGATGAGGGGAGGGGATGGGGAGGGGATACCATGGTGCTCCCCACGGTGCTCCCCACGGTGCTCCCCACGGTGCTCCCCACGGTGCTCCCCACGGTGCTCCCCACGGTGCTCCCCACGGTGCTCCCATGCCCCCATGGTGCTCCCATCCTCGCTGGTTCCTCATCGGTGACCGTGAAACGAGGTGCTTGTGGCACCACGTCATGGTGAACTGGCGGACAACCCCGAGGAAAGCTCACAGGTCTGGCTGTTCCTTGGCACAGCTGAGGCTCAGTGGTGAAGGCGCTTAAGGATGGGGCAGCAACCAACCGACAACTAACAGTCACTGACAAGAACCAACGATGACCAACAAAAAGAACACACATCACCAACACTAACCATCAATGATCAGCAAAGATCATTAAAACCAAGAATAGCCAACATAATTGCCGCTTGGATGAGCAAGGGTGATGATTCTCCCAGCTGGCTTTCATGGTTTCGTAGCACTCAAGGCCATGGAAACTGCTACGTTGGGATGTCCCCATGACCAAGCTGGCCGGTTCAACTCTAAGTCGTGCTTCAGCATGATGGGTTGATGTTGGGTGGTAATGGTTAATGCTTAATAATGGTTGGTTCATTCAAAGATAGCCAGTATCTTCACCTGTAGCTGTGATAGTTTCGTTTCTGAGGCATTTTGGGAGCTTGCAAATAATTTGGTGGCGCCGTGGTAGTGCCGTGGTAGGCCTGAACCACCTGACCCACCGGGTGACCCACCGGGTGACCCACCACTGATCTCCAGCAACCCTTGGGCCACGGCTCACCCTGACCCTCGTGGATCGGCTCCGTGACTGTCAGGCTGTGCATTGGTAAGTGCTCCGAACCGGAGCTGATGCCTGGCAAAATGCAGTGGAAAGATGTGCAGCTGCTTGTGGCTATGTGTTTTCTTGGTGTAGAAATGAGACAATTTCAAACAGTATAGAGGTATAGTGATAACTAAAATTGAACATATGCATACTACATAGATATACATATGTATTCTACATATGTATATATATATGTACTTGTATCTGTATATAGATATATATCCAGTATATACCTACAGTGTATACACATATACGTACATAGACGTCAAGTTACCATTTGGACTATCAGCAGTATAGCAAATCAGTCGACCTTCGTTAGTATCCATCAGTCTTTTTGAGCTTGAACATCCTGTGACGCAGCTTTCGCGTTGAATCTCAGGACCCATCTACTTTTTAATCTCAGCAGACGTGGGGCTTTGCGATGGGATGTGAAGCAAAGCTACAGTATTACTAGTAGGACCCTGCGCGTCACAGTGTCCAGCATGAATTTCAAGCCATGTTTCTCCGTCGCAGGAAAGTTTGTGGAATTGGCGGACAGGGAGCTGTGCTGTTCTCAGCTCAAGCAGATTGTTGATGCTTAGTCTGATTGAATAAGGAGGTAAATGCTGCCTAGCACTTGTTAGAGATGGTCAAAACTTAACCTGGTTACAAGGATTCATATTTTGAAAATAATTCATGGGTTGTTTCGATGGTGCATTGTGTGACAAGGTCTTCTGCGGTACAGCGCGTACCCCTACACAAGACGTGCAACTTGGCTGGCCTCAAAAACTTTACTTAACAAGATAATTTCTTGCTCTCTCTCATATACGTAGAACATGTGGGGCCACGGCAGGGTTCTAGTGGGAACGAATTCATTTCGATGACAAACGAAGCGCGTGGAAGTCTGAGGCAACTCATCATGAAGGAGGAGACGCAATTGCTTGACGTACGAAAAATTCATCAATTCGATAAAGCAGCGGTCAAGGCCAGCCTCTTATTGTCCTAGCACTGACAGCCATGCTGACTCCGCTTTTTTTCCGTGTTTAGTCTCCTCATCTCTACTCCACTCTCTTTCAGTTTAATTTAATTAGTCTAGTTAGTTCAGACTCTCTACTCCTTCTTTTCCCCAAATTCCCTCATTCACTCCTTCATGCACTCACCATCTCACCAGCTCACCATCCCATCATGCGACAATCACCATCACCAAACCTCATCATCATCATCATCATCATCATCATCATCATCATCATCATCTTCATCATCATCTTCATCATCATCATCATCATCATCATCATCATCATCATCATCATCATCATCATCATCATCATCATCATCATCATCATCATCATCATCATCATCATCATCATCATCATCATCATCTTCATCATCATCATCATCATCATCATCATCATCATCATCATCATCATCATCATCATCATCATCATCATCTTAATCATCATCATCATCATCATCATCATCATCATCATCATCATCATCATCATCATCATCATCATCATCATCATCTTCATCATCATCATCATCATCGTCATCATCGTCGTCATCATCATCATCATCATCATCATCATCATCATCATCATGATGCAGGTGTCAGTGCCCAGATCCACAAAAAAGGTCGGTCACTCCATCTCATTCTTCCACTCACTTCCTAATCCTGCAGCTGTTTCCTCTCACATACTATGCAGCTACATCGGGTTTTAGCGTCCTTTGGCTGGTGTAGTCTTGGCCACTTTGGGGCATCCCAAATTGAAAAACATCTGTGGACTCACCAGTCCTTGCATGTTTATGTCCTGTGTGCATGTCACTGCATTGCGGTGAAATATGATGCCATGATTACGAGTGTTTGTCGCCAGAGGTTTGGAATTCAAGCAATACTAGTGCACTACGATCGGAAGTTGGCTTCCTCCAAAAGATGCAACTTGGCAGAAGTGGCAGTGGCAGCTCATTTGGCGAGTGAAGTTCATTGCTGTATCAGGTGCGGCCATCCGAACGTCAGCAGCCTGCTGGGAGTGTAGCTTTGCTGCAATCTGTGGGAGCTTTGCCTCGGATGTGAACTGGATCACATTCTTCTGCTTCCGTTGTGTCCAGTGGTCCAGGTTCTGTGAGCTCGGAGATGAGAGCATGGCACAGAGAACCCAATGGGTGACAGTTGTGGAACTTTGTCCAGGTGGCGATTTGCTTCTCGATTCCAGTTATTTCCAGTTATTGCATTTGCAAAATTTTGCAAAACACCCAAGGGGACCCTTTTATAGCATTTTCCCAAAGGAGAGATGACATGAGATGACCAGACTTGGAAAAGAAATTCAGAGGCAGATCAGATTGGTTTCTGTAATCTTACTTGGAGAAATGATGAGCTTTAGAGACTGTGCACGGGTCTCAACATGATGATTCCTTTGTTGAGCATGGTCGCTGGTGATTGCTGGTGATGGCTGGCGATGGCTGGAGATGGCTGGCAATGGCTGGTGATGGCTGGTGACCTGAGGTTTGACCTGGTCTCGGACGTCGCACCTTGGTTGAAACCCGATGGCTGTTGGTTTCGGCGCAGTTTCTGTGAACTGAGGCCATCCAACAAGAAAATGCGATGCAGATTATGATTGGCTTATTCTCTGCCTTGATCTATTTGCTCCTTGGACAAGAATCAATAGGATGCCAATGATTTTTGGTTGGTCCCTTCTCTTACCCACTTTGACCGTGCTAACACGGAAAAGGCAGTAGGGTTGTACTGCATACGCATCATATGTTCGTATCATACTTTGTACCCTTCAATTTGGTTGGACTCTTCTTTGGAAGAATTGCAGTATATAATTTTAAGCATCATTTCCGAAGGAACCTCAACAAGAAAAGACAACATGGACAGATCACGCCAACGCAAACCTTTCAACATATTATTGCGCTAAAAATGTTCGCCTGCAATGCCTACACTTGTAAGATCTCATGTACAGCCTTTTGGACGTGTAGATCTCCTTCACATGACTTTTTCTTAAACACAAATCAATGTCGAGTGCCGCCGAGGCATGCTAGCAGAATTGTGCACCGAGAAGCTGGGCTGCAAATGCTTTCCTTGACCAAAAGTATATAGTTTATTAATCGTTTTATAGACCCATACCATGCACATGGCCAGTTGCAACCTGGGAAGTCTCATCAAGCATAGATAAGTCATGATAATTCCGTGGTATCCAAACATGTAACCACATGTAACCACCACATTGGGACCCATGAATTGTACCACGGCCTCCACAGAACTCTGGCTGCAAGGACGTCAAGGCAGAGAATGTGGTTCTCCATGGAGAGCGAGCTGTGCTGATCGATTTCGGCATCGCATCTCGACCACAGAGATCTGGGTGCTGAAGAAGTTTTTGATGATTTTGGATTCAGATGGATTCGATTTCTGGGATTCCGATCGTCTTCGGCACCTTAAGCGGTTTGGTTTAAGCCGAAGGGAGAAATGCTAACCGCCCCATTCGCAGAAATGGTTCTAAAACCACACTCAACTTACAGCAGTTGGTAGCCAGTTGGCCTTTAGACCAGCCAATTCTAGGAAGATTATTATAACCCAGATAAGAGTTACAACTACATATATGACTGGATTAGCAAAATACATGACAACAAAAATGACTTAATGCTTAGGATACATCCTACAGCACAGCTTACAGCAACTTACAACTGGTCTCAGCCAGGCGTGCAATCTGGACGATGAAGTGGCGATGAAGAAGCGAGTGGGGTCACCTGGCTACGTGGCACCGGAGATCATCATGCACAAGCTGTACAACGAAAAAGTCCCTCAGCTCAAATCACAGCTGATGGTTCCTGTTTTGATTCAATGCTATGGCCACAACACCATGGGAAATCCATAGGTACTACATGTTTGCATTGGCTACTGTGGTCATGTCAATGGTTTTTGGGGCTGGAGAGTGTCCCTAGAGCGATTTCTTTGCTCAATGCTGTGTGACTCCTCTGCATGTTCCTGAAGTCTTCCTGGTAGCAATCGCTGAACCGGCTGGCTCCAGCGGATGATGCACAAGGACAATTTAGCCAAATGAATCATTGTGAATCAAGTCATTCAGACTGACATCTCCTCATTTACAAGTCGATAATTATGCAAGAAGCTGCTTTGAGAATTTGTCACAACAGCGGGTGTGTGTTATGGATTTGTGCCCTGCCATGCGAACGGGTCAGGTTGATGTTTTTGCAGCTGGTGTTATTCTATACTTCCTGCTGCGTGGTAAGCTTCCATTCTCGGCAGATTCGCAAGAGGCAACGCTTGAGCGGCTCGATAGCAGCGAATGGTCGCGGAGTTAAGAGTCAAGGGATGGTTATCCAATGGATCAGTCATGGCGATGGCCATCATTTTGGTGAGTGAATTGGTGTTGCCCTCGGCGGCCAAGGAGAACCGTGAAATGCGATGTGTCCTACGTTGCCAAGCCCTTCGTGGAAGTGTCTCAGGGGCTGATGGATCTGATGAGAGTGACGCTGGCCGAGAGTGGCAGCTGCCATCCCAAAGTCCACGACATGCCATGGGAACTGAAGCCAGTAGCAACATGACAACCAGTGACAACCTGAATGCTTCACTTACTTCAGCTTCACACACTTCTTCACCGTGGCTGCGTCCCGAGGACAATCAACAAGGATCCTCACTCGCGACCAAGTGCCTTTGAATGTTTCTACAAGGTCTATTCGATGGCAAGCCCGGAAGTCAGGACACAGAACACGTGAGCTGATACCGCGTAGACTTTGACCGATCCGCCGATCCACCCGGCAGGAGTTCCGAAGCCTTCCAAATTGCAAAGATGGGCCTGGCAACTGGGGCAGATGTTGTGAGTTACGAAGGATAATACATGTATATGAACATATATGGATCTATTAGTTGTGGTCGCTAGATGTAAGTAATAGACGATGCTCATCCGATGTGAATCCCTGGCGGATACCGATACTCAATGACTTTGACCAATTTGACCATGGCTTTTGTGGTGTTCTGGCATTTGTGTCAAGCTAGGAGCAGCAACTGCAGCTAGGTTAGTGGTTCAAATTGTGCCTTGAGATTGTCCACTGGGCTTCTCCAAGTCGAGTCGATTTACAGTTTCGAAAATGATCAAAGTGCCGCATCAGAGAAATTTGGCGCAAACCGAGGTGCACTTACAAAGTCTCCAAGGAGAAGTCAAGAGATCAGCAAGACCTTCTGACTCCAACTCTTTGAGCCCTCCTGGTTGCTTGGTTGCACATGCCCAAGAAGGGAACATCCACTGTCAGGGAAAATACCCCCCTCCCATTGGCGATAACAGAGTGGGTGTTCTCGAAGCGAAAGTTTGTGCAAATGGTCATGGCAAAGCAACGGAACAAAGCAACCTTGATATTCGAGAACGGGTATCCTTTTAAAGATACATTGATAAGAAGACTCGGACGAACATAGAATTCCAACGGAGTCAAAATCTTGCCACTGGGGATTGTCCAGCCATGTTTTTTTCGGCAAGAGCGGCTGATAGTTTGTTTAGAACATTGTATTACCCACTCGTATTGGGGCACCATTCTTTTGCAGGACAAGTAGATGATATTTCATTGCTGGGGTATAGTCCCGGAATGTCCCGGACAAATTAATGACATTTCTGAATTTTGAAAATGTTGCAGAGCAACCACTTCTGAGAAACTGGGATGCATTTTCTGGAAATTTGGAAACGGTGTGGTCATAAGATTGCCGTCAACGAAAATCAAAAACGTGTATTCTCAAAGAAGAATAAACAAAAGAACAATCAATCACAGTCCCTCGGGGGGGAGGCAGAAGATCCAAATTAATGAATCACCCCGATTTTTGCCATAACTAGCTGGTGGTCACACCCAAATGCACAGAGCTATGAATGTGGATCTCCCATCATTAAAAACACATGCACACAAAAACAGGGCAGTCTCTCAGCGTAAAAACCTGATGTCCCCCCGAAATGTGTTTTTAATCCGGGAAATATAATGGACATGTTCCATCCCTGAGAATCGAATCCCTGTCCCCGAAAACCACATCCAAACAACTCCAAGAATGTGGTCACCATCTCCAAAGTACAGTATCAAACATGCGCTTGAAAACCCCGAGAGTAACCCCGAGAGTAGAAGCCCCGTCCCTGAGAAGTAAAGCAAACCGGTCGTGAAATTAAGATCCTCATGCCATCCTGAAAATCCAATCACAGTCTTTGAAACTAAGCCCCTGGCCCGGTCGCCAAACGATCGAATACCTGTCCCCAAGACTATGTCAGGGTTCTCCAAAACCATTTCCTACGAATGGAATCACCCTACCCAGAGCAAGTCCCCTTCATATCCTCAAAATAGTTGTGAGTCTTCGCACAGCCATTGCTTCGGCCCAGATCGCCGCAAACGATTCTCTGGAGAATCTGCAGTATCTCCATCTGCATCTGCATCTGGGATGTCTTGGACATCATCCTCCTATCCAGCAGAGACTGAGCAAACGGAGAATGATCAGGAGAATGGCCACTCAACATCTTTGAAGCTTGGCGATGCAAACACATCAGGATGTGTGTTGATGTCTTTGCTATGCATGTATTTCCGATGTGAACGTTTTATGCGGTGTATAGATTTGCTTCTGAAATGTCATCCACGCTTTTGCTTAGGAAAAGGCAGACCAAACACAAACTTTCAATTTTATTGAATTCAACAAACGTACGGGCTTCGTAACCCTGGTTATGAAGTTGTTAGCAACCATGAAACACAAATGGCTCATCGCAAATTTGACCAACGCATCTTTTGCTTCGAAAGTCGCATGTGTCCGATGTGACCAACGCAGCGCAGACCCAGGGCCGACTTCGAAAAGTCTGCGCGTGACGACTCGCTGGGGCCATCGCCGAGAACCCGTTCCAGCTCGGGGAGTCGCTGAGCGAGTTGGAACCCATTCGCAGAAGAAGTTTGACCGACCAATGTAAGAAGATGTAAGAAGATGTAAGAAGATGTAAGAAGATGTAAGAAGATGTAAGAAGATGTAAGATACCTAAGGAAAACCTATAGGATTATAAGATTTAAGATGCCATTAATTAAGATACCTATACGGATATTAGTCTAAGAATTAGGAATCAACAAGAACTAAGAATTCCAGATGAAATCCCTTCTATTTCTTGAGATTCCATACGTATATATAAATACAATATCTATATATAGATATAATATATGGGCCGTAGGTGAAGTCTGCATCCCTGGGCGAGATCCATTCCGCCAGGTGTGTGGCAGCTCATCCAGGGAATCCAGGAGAGGGGAGTGCTGGATGATGAGCATGACATGGATGAACCATTCAATGGCTATCACCATTCAATGGTTGGTCAATGGTTGGTCAATGGTTGGTCAATGGTTGGTCAATGGTTGGTTAAGATTAACCATTCAATGACTAAGTCATGACTAATCGCATCCAACGCGTCCAACGGATTGATGTGCATCCCATTTCTCTTGGATTCTCACAAACGATGGTGAATGATGGTGACGAGTCATGATACTTGATGGTTGGTGAATGGCTATTTTTGGTTGGATCATGTTCAACAATGCTTGATGGTGTTTAATGATGGTTGATGATTAGTGATGATTTATGGAAGATATACAACAGTTGATGCTGGTTAATGGTTGATCCATACCATCCCAGATCTTCCAGTTTTAAGGTTCAGAATTTTGCCCTAAACCTTGCATTCATGTAATGACACTCTGAAGCCCGTCACCATGGCCATAATTAGCAACCATCGACCACCTTCGCCGTCATTTGCCGCCATCATCAAGCATCATGAGCCATCATCAACGGCTAAGTTTTCTTAGCCATCAACCGTTGCGCATCAACAAAGTAATCATCATCTTATCCATCACTAGACTTCGGCTCCTGCACCATCCGCTTTGAGGAGCTACCTGCAGCTGCCATGCGACGTTTTCGTCAGTCATCTCTCAGCAATGAAGAATTTGCTTGATGGTTGTTGCATGTTTTTGATTGACTCCTGGTGTTAAATGGTTGATGAACGGTTGACGAATAGTTGATGAAGGGTTGGTGAACCGTTGACCAATGATCGTTGATGAATGATCAATAGATCAATAGGATCCAATAGTCATCACAGTTGACGAGTCAATAATATCAGGATGCTTGTTCTTCGTCATCGATCATTTGTCGATCATTGGTTGATCGTTCGTTAGCCAATACCGTCAACCATTAACTGTATATGGTGATCAGTCAATAGACCATCAACATACCACCTGATCATTCGCAATGGAACACCGCTGGTGATCATCGGCCAAGATTGTGATTCGTACTGGGGTCAACCATCATGAACCACCATCACCCATCATCACCTTCAAGATCATCAGCATGAGTGAGAATGATCCAGTATTTGCGTCGCAAGATTGCAGGATTCTTTCTCACCACTGCAATTGCAAGATTTTGCGCGCTCTAGAATGTAATTGTTCGTGAATTTCTGAAACAGTCGGACGTTTCTTTTTCTGAGCCTGCCTTACGTCATCTTTCTTTGTGAAAGTTTTGCGAAGGAATGGAAACGCTGAAATTCATGCCATGGGGTTGCTTGGGGTGATCTGAGGCTCTCCAGTAGCACTTCCTTCACACCCGTCCGGCAAATGTGCAATGCGGTGGATCTTCCTAAGGCAAGTTGGCGAGCTCGAGAGGGGCTGAAAGGGGCTGAACGCTTTGGCAAAACTAAGGCTTTTGAAGCGAGACTCTGATTTGACATACCTTTCAGTGGAACATGAACATTTCTGCCGGAGCTTTGCATTGGTTGAGCTTGCTGTTTTGCAGTTTGAGGACTTGTCAGGAAAGGTACCACTGGTATTCCATGGTATTCTGTTCAGAAAGGATTTGGAATGTGTGACCCAGGGCCTTGTCATTGCAGGTTGCAATGGGAATGATGACGCCTGAAAATTCTTGCGTCACTCAGCACAACTGGAAAGGGTGGGGACGAATCGACCGCTTAGTGAAAACAACGCAGTTTCAAGTTGGTGTTCTATGTGTTCTACTTGAAATTTACCAGTTTCTGCTCAAAAAATTGAAGGTGAGGCCAGGCCAAACTGAGAAAAAAGGAAAAGACACAAACATTGAACAGCAGGCGACCGTGCATTTGTTCAGACACGTTCCATGGCATCCCATGGCATCCGTCTTTCATTCTGTTTCGATCGGGGTCCCAAGGAGTTCTCTTCCATTGCTGAAGATCGATCAGATACAATAACTTTGCAGCCAGACTCTGCATCTTGGCAGATCAAACTGCAGGAACCAGGTTTCCATAGGTTTCCACAGCTTCTCATGGGTGTTTTTCAGGGTGACATCTTGAGTCTCTCAAAAAGTCCTTCTGAAGTTCGGAAGTGTCTTGTCCAAGACTTTCGAGGCAACATTGTCCAAACGTTCAGCGACTTCACTTCCTGTGCCACCTCAATCTGCACGACTTTTCCCCGTCGCACGTTTGCAGAGTGGCAGGGGAAGGAGTGTCCCATGTGTCCCAGAAGTGCCGCAAGATGAAATAATCACAGGTCAATATAACCGCACAATTTAACGTGAGCACTGCGTGTGAGTACCATTGTGATCGCAGGAAGGCAAAGATGCCGAAGGGTTTTAAGGTTGTCAGGTGGAATTCGGTGGAAGGACTCAAAGGACTGGTAGATCGGATTGAAAGCTTTGGAGGGGGTGAGCCTCGAATCTTTTGTCAAGGTCATCAAGTATGATTGACCAAAGCACTTAACCGACGACCATTGTGAACCTGACCATCACGCAAGTTGATAATTGTTACGAACTAGTACTATAGTGATTAATCAAAGCTAACAAAGCATGAAATAACCAGTACTGCTTTTGATAAATCTTATGATACCAAGGCATGATGTTGGCTGTTGAGTTCGCCGAGGAACCATCACCATGGCACCTTCCCAGGTTGGAACCCACCGGCGGATAGCGCTTTCCTCCTCTCCCTCGACGAGTCCGGCGCATCGGCGCATGGATTCCGACGGTAGTGAGAGGAGCATCGCTTCCAGTCCCTGTCGACCAATCAGACGACCGTGAGTTTTGTCGATTTTTGTGGTGATTGGTCGTGCTAAATGACTTTGGTGATTGTCGACAATTGTCATTAGGACGATGTATTTGACCTTTTATTCATTACTTGGCACTGCATTACATTGCATTGCATTAGATTACATTACGCACGTACATAGATGTGCACAGGATACATGATCAGCTTTGAGGATAGTTTATGTCAGAGGCACAGACTATTCATCAAGAATTCATGTATCACAACCTATTGTACTGCATCCATGAATAGTATAATTGAATATCATTGTTTGATGCAATATGTGGAAATATCATGACATGTATATATATAACATAAATAAATAAATAAATAAATAAATAAATATATATATATATAACATATATATTTATACATAGCATATTTACATATATATATATAACAATATATATATATATATATAACAATATATATATATATAACAATATACATATATATAACAGTAAATATATATAACTATATATATATTGTTATATATATATACATAACATATTTACATATATATATATATATATCTATAACTATATATATGCACATAGCATAAAACTATAAATATACATAGCATATATATATATATTGCATCCAAATATATTGTATCATCATCTTAATGTATCATCATGTCATGTACTGCCAAGCCTGGATGAAGCGAACCACCCCTGGTTCATATGGAGATCCCCATGGATCCCCCAAGATTGCCTCCCCTTAAAATGCCAATGTTCCCGAAGAAACTTCTAGATGCTCGCTTCATCCGGGGTTGCTGAATCAAGGCAAGACCTGGCCGTCCGAACACGTTTTGCATCAAGTCATGGGGGATAACAACCAGCAAGGCACAAGGAAATGTTGCTCAGCCATGATTAATGATATTGCCGAAGGATGGTGAGGCTTGTCGGGACTATGCGGTGTTGATTATGGTTTGGCCGTGTTTGGTCATGTGGTATCCCCCATGAAGATCACTTGCAGCCGCCGGCTTGACCGTGGACGTACAGATCCTGCGGTCTTTTTGAAAGTTCGAAAATCCCTTGAGCTTCGAGGGAAGGCTCCGTGGGAAGGACGACAAAAGGAAGGAACCGCCCAAGGTTCCGTCGAGTTTTGCTGAAGGTGAACCTGTCTGGGCCGCAGGGTCCATCCGCTTAGTCATCCATTCAACTTTTCGGTACCGTCATAGCTTGGCACATTTTAGGCATCATGGCACCCTTCCTGAGCCTCTCAGCATTGTCCAGCACAAGTTTGCCTTGGACTGGTGAGAGCCGTTGTCCTACGAAATACCGCCAGACTTACAGTTTGAACCAAACATTTTTTCCAAACGCATCCAGATTTTTTTTAGCCTTCAGTTAGAACAAGTGACACACTTCGGGGGGATAAGATGTTCTAAATTCATGTTTTTGGATGTTCTAACTGTGGGGTCCACCAGCTAAATGAGCCTGATTTTGGAACCAATGGCCAGGGGTAAACATCAGCCATAATAATGATATACATTTATTAGATTAATTTCAACATATTTTGATTGATTTCAATTGGTTTCTCTGATCTTGTTTGATTTCAATTGATTTTGATGATTTTGATTGTGTTTGATTCATTTCAATGCATATTAATTGATTTCACATGACACAACAACAAATAAAAACATATACAACAGCATTCAAAAAAACATAGTATTATAAGGAGACTCAAATAATTTTTGATGTCCACAAAAACCTTCCTGCCCTGCAGGGCCCTACAGTTAGAACAAAACCTGCATAAATAAAAACAAATCAAAACAGATACAACAATAAATGAAAGCATATACAACAGCATCAAACAACCCATAATAGAAGGAGACTTGGATTATCTTCGATGTCCGCAAAAACCTTCCTGCCCTGCAGGACCCTACAGTTAGAACAAAACCTGCATATATGAAAACAAAAAAGAACCTACAGCAACAAATGAAAACATATACAATAGCATCAAGAAAACCCATAACATGAGGAGACTCAGACAGTTTTTGATGTCCACAAAAACTTTCCTGGCCCGCAATGCATAAATAAAAGCAAGTAGAAACAGATACAACAATAAATGAAAGCATATACAACAGCATCAAACAACCCATAATAGAACGAGACTCGGATTATCTTCGATGTCCGCAAAAACCTTCCTGCTCTGCAAGGGCCTGCAGCTAGAACAAAACCTGCATGAATCAAAACAAATAGAAATCCTACAGCAACAAATGAAAACATATACAATAGCATGAGAAACAAACCCATGATATAAGGAGACTCAGATAGTTTCTGATGTCCACAAAAACCTTCCTGCCCTGCAAGGCCCTACAGTTAGAACAAGACCTGCATAAATACGAACAAATAGAAAACATACAGCAACAAATTAAAACATTTACAGTAGCACCAAGGAAACCCACAATGAATGGAGACTCAGATAGTTTTGGATGTCCACAAAAACTTTCCTGCCCTTGCGGGCCCTACAGTTAGAACAAAACCTGCATAAATAAAAACAGAAAAAAGATACAACAACAAATGAACACACATAGGATGGCATCAACAAAAACACCTACTATGAGGAGACTCAGATAGTTTCTGATGTCCACAGAACCTTCCTGCCCTGCAGGCCCTACAGTTAGAACAAAACCTGCATAAATACAACAAATAAAAAACCTACAGCAACAAATGAAAACATATACAATAGCATCAAGAAAACCCATAACATAAGGAGACTCAGACAGTTTTTGATGTCCACAAAAACTGTCCTGCCCTTGCGGGCCCTACAGTTAGAACAAAACCTGCATAAATAAAAACAAAAAAAAAAACCTACAGCAACAAATGAAAACATTTACAGTTGCACCAAGAAAACCCATAATATACGGAGACTGAGATGGTTTTGGATGTCCACACAAACTTTCCTGCCCTTGCGGGCCCTACAGCTAGAACAAAACCTGCATATATAAAACAAAAAAAACGTACAGCAACAAATGAAAACATATACAATAGCGTCAAGAAAACCCATAACATAAGGAGACTCAGACAGTTTTTGATGTCCACAAAGACCTTCCTGCCCTGCAAGGCCCTACAGTTAGAACAAGGCCTACACTTAAAAACCTGGAAAATATTGCGTTTTCGCATTTTTGTTCTTGTAGCTGTGGGATCGCCTCGTTTACTCTGACACCTCAATTTTTTTCCCTAAACTTGTTCTGACTGTATGTCCGGCGGTTTACAAAGTTCTCGAAACTATCGCAGTTGATCTCATGGATATTCCAGCGATCAACTGTTTGAAATTCAGCTTTTTGACGCTACCTGCGACCAGTTTCAGCGGAAAAATCATTGGGAACGCGCAGCGAAGTTGTGGTGGAAAGTTCGTTTATCCAAAGCTTGGTACATCTTGGCTGGTACACCAGTAGCAGTTCCAGAATTGGTTCATGGCACTGCAGTTGGGAAGCTACACAAGCAACGACATTGGTTACCAACTGTTCAACCAAGTGAAACTGAGCCATTCCAATTCCCAAGCCATTAACCAAACTCGAAAACTGGTCATGAAGTTTCTGGCTTATGAGTAACCAATCCGTTCATGTCCATTCATGTCCACTTGTTTTTGCTCCCGCTGTGCCAGGTGAATTGCAGCTGTAGCAGTGGTAGCTGCCCCAATCAGGGCAGTTGTTTGTCGCACGGGCCCCGGTGGTTCACGCAGCCAATGTGTGCTGGAGTTGGTGCTGCGCTGGGGAATGGTTGATTGATGTTGATTGACGGTTTGACAATGATGGTTTCTCATGGGGAGACAATAGGATTTTCTATGGTGATGGTTGATGATGGCTGATGATGCTTGATGATGCCTGATGATGCCTGATGAAGATTGATGATGCTTGATGATGATGCTTGATGATGGTTGATGATGCCTGGTGATGCCTGATGATGCTTGATGATGCTTGATGATGGTTGATGATGGTTGATGATGATTGATGATGGTTGATGATGGTTGATGATACTTGATGATACTTGATGATGGACGATGATGGTCTATGCTGGTTGACGATGGTTGATGATAGTGGATGATGTTTGATGATGCTTGATGATGGTTGATGGGGGACTAGTTCATGAAGTCGGTTGAGAATGGCAAACAATCACGGATAGTGAAAACAAATACTTGGAAGATACCAACTTTATCATATCTATTGCATCCATGATAGCGATTCCCCCCACCACCATCCAAAAATGGTATTTTTTGACGCGGAAGCCATCAATAAGTTAGGGTGAAAATTGCACCAGTGACATACTTGTGGCAGGGCACGGCCATCATTCGGACCTCGTTGCGTCACTGAGGTATCTGTCTTGGCTTCGGACGCGCTATGGAGTGAAAGGCCTACGCATCAAGTGGCTGTGGCTTCCAACAGGCGCAACTTCCATGGCTTGAAACTCGACAGATGGTCCTTGGGACGCTAGGAATCGACGCAAGATCTGCAGCCCGATTTGGTCCGCCCCAACTGGCTCCATCAGTTCCATGGCACAGAGCAAATAAAGAGGGTCATTTTAGCGTAAACCATGGGCTTCGATGGGCTTGGTTCATGTTGGTTTCTGTTGGTTTACTATGATGGCAGCTTTTACTACCTGGCTTCATGGAAAATGGAAACTATCACAGCCTATGACACGGTTTTGAAGCTGATCGATTGGCTCTATGCGCTTCAAGTTTCTAACATCATACGAAACTTCTGCTAGGAAGCAGGCAGGTTATGTGGGGACGGATCAATGCCAACCATCAACAAAATTGGTGGTTACTCATCCTAGCAAAGACTGGTCATTTCTTGGACGTGAATAGCCAGGGGTACAGGGGCCCTTGACCAAGAGCCATATCGCGCTTCGTTTGTCCCATGGCGGTCTCTGATGCACAGCGCAAAGTGTGTCCCTGCATGGTGGGACCGGTTCTTTGTTGCTCGGAGCAGAATCTAAGATGTAAAGTCAAAGAACAGAAAAAGAAGTTGAAATAAGCAGAATCCAAAGGCAAAAAGCAGCAAGATGAAGCAAGATGAAACAAATTGCAATGACGGAGACGAGGGAAACAATTTTGAGATCCTTTGAGCTGGAGCGTGGCGAGGTATTCGAGCAGAGCTACAGCTATTCTTCGCTGTCCGTTCGTATCCGAAAAGCAGGGTTGAGCGACGTAGCTTGGCACATCTTTGCTTCACATGTTTTCAATTCAGTAAATGTCAGCACAAAATGCTGGACTGATGCGGAGGCAGATGTCACATCTTTGACCCTGGCACTTCGATCTTTCATCGAGAACAATGTAGATCCAAAACTGCCCCTTCACGTTGAGCCGCTGGGACCTGAAAGAAAGAAAAGAATTGGGAAGTAGGTCGCAGACGTTCGCTGTATAGTTCGCTGCTTGATTCTTATGACACTAGCAATGAAGCATGTTGACAATAGTAGTAGCTCGTAGGAGGTAGTAGATACATGTAGCTGCTATGTAGCTCGTAGCCAGCCTAGTAGCCTAGTACTTGATGTCATGACGGTGCTATGAGAACTGCATCCTGACCGACCTGGAGGTTGGATGCTTCAGAGAACGACCTGGGAGATGGGTCGATGGCAGCTGTGCTGCAGGTCTTGGGAGGAGGCGACGGATGTCACGAGATCCGCAAAATGTGAGCGACTGAATGAAGAAGTCATGCCACAAGTCTATATTTAATGAGAGGGGGACGCCCTGTGCCCGTGGCATTTCCAATAGAAACACTGATTTTTTGAAAGTTACAAAGGTGCAGTAATCTAATGCTTAATGTTAATATTCATGTATGCATATGTATGTGAGGCTTTGTAATTGATTTGGTTAAGTGAGTCTGTTAGTTTTTTTGCATGCCTTGTTCAATAGGCCATCATGTCATTGAATGGAACCGAAATAAATAGGCTATACAGGCATTAAGCAGGCCCTAATCAAATAGGAGATACAGTCATCAAATAGGCCCTAATCAAATAGGCAATAGCTAAGTAGGTCATCCTGATGTATGCCTGAATTCAAGAGGCCGTAGTTAACAGGCTACAATTAAGTGTGACGGCGCAAGACTAAAAACACCAAATAATTTGGACAAATGCTGGTACATGGTGAATTCTCCTGCGATCTTTAGTGTTTCTGGTGTTTTTGTTGGTGAATAAATACTATAATATCCTCTAATCAAATAGACCCTAATTAGAGTACCTACACTTAGATACGCTCTAATTAAATAGATTCTATTGAAATAAGCTATACCGCGCTTAAATATTCCCTAATGAAGTGGGCCATAGTTAGAAATGTGATATTTAATTATGCCGTAATTCGACAAGCCGTAATGAAACAGGCAATAATTAAGTCTGAAAGTGCGACACCAAAAACGCCAAAAGCACAAATTTGGATTTGGGGCGTTCTCCAACCTGTCCTGAAATCTGTTTCGTTTTCAATGTTCTTAGTATCAATTAGGGCCTATTTATTGAGACTGAGTCTTTAATTAATCATTTGACACCCAGACCACTGCGTGTCAATTGTAGTCATTTAATGGGATGGCCTCGCTATCTAATTGGAGGGGCCCTATGTAATTGACACCAAAAACACCAAAAACACCAAAACCACTAAAGAATTTAAACAAATATGAATACTTGAGAAGTTCTCCTGAAATCTTTGGTGTTTTTAGTGTTTTTAGTATTTTCGGTATTTTTGGTGTTTTTGGTGTTTTTGGTGTCAATTGTTACCTATGTATATGTATATATATATATATATAAATAAATAAATAAATAATGGGAGGGACCCTATTTAATTGACACCAAAATCACCAAAAAACACTAAAGCATTTGGACAAATATGAGTACTTGAGAAATTCTCCTGAAATCTTTGGTGTTTTTGCTATTTTTGGTGTTTTTGGTGTCAATTATTACCTTGAGACCTATATAATGGGAGGGGCCCTATTTAATTGACACCAGAAACACCAAAAACACCAAAAACACTAAAGAATTTTGACAAATATGAGTACTTGAGAAATTCTCCTGAAATCTTTGGTGTTTTTGGTGTCAATTGTTACTTTCATAATGGGAGGGAGACGATTTAAATGACACCAAAAGCATTAAAGAATTTAGACAAATATGAGTACTTTAGAAGTTCTTCTGAAATCTTTGGTGTTTTTTTATTACCTACTAAATGGGAGGGGCCTTATTCAATTCACACCAAAAACATGAAACACGCACGGGCGCACAGCGTCCCTTTCTGTATTAATATAGAATCATGCCAGGAACCCCAAAAAAAGAATCATAAATCATGCCAGGTTAACACATGAATCATGATGAATCATTCAACGAATGTGCCGATCCAACCATTGGAATGTCAACACCGGGACGCTTTGGCTTCAGGTTATGGGGATTGTGTTTGCCAAAATGGTGAACCATTATCATCCATGATCTAAACATTCGTTACTTGAAGAGATGAGTGATGAATGACACTTAATTGGAGGGTTGTCAGCTGAGCGATCAAAGCATTTTCTGCGACCAAAACAAGCTCTTGGTGGCAGGTTCCACATATCTTCGCAGCCTCAAGCTCTACAAAAACAGGGTGCCGCGGCTTTTCTTGAGGTCCCAGATGGGAAGATTTACACGGGACCCTTTTCACTCATGGTTGCAGCCAGGGTCTTGCGTGGATTTTCTCATCAATGAATCCAGCCCAAAATGTACGATACCAAAAAAAGGTGGTCTTGTCAACAAACAGATGATAGCCTTTCTTGTGACCCACATGTCTTTGGAGTCCGCGTGAGCAAGAACAAATGGTTTCCGCAAAGAAACGCTTTCAATGTTGGGAAAGAGTCACCCCCACTGGCGAACAACCTGTTAAGTTTGCTTGCTTGGGGAACCAGGGTGGATGCTGTGCAAAGAGAAACGAGACATAACGAGACAACACACTCCTGGACCAGCATTCCATCTGAGGTTTCTGATCAAACGTGCACTGCCCTTGCCAAGATGCTGTGGCAACAAAATGAAGCAATCGAGGAGAATGGATGTAGGATGAGCCAGGAACGTTCTTGCCAAAGTCGAAACTAGTCTACCAACCATGGAACAAAATGGGTAGAACATCCCAAGACGGACAATTCCGCTCATGTTGTGGGATGTCAACAGGCGGTGATACAAGGTGGTTTGACGCAACCATCTTCAAACTAGCTGGGTGGACTCCGGAGTGAAGCCCTCAATGCGTTGCTAGACTGTGGATGACAGGTACGAAATCACATTCCTGTGCGATTCGTACAGTGGAAGCCATAACTGATCTTGCGCCCGTCTAGAAGTCGTTGGTATCCGAACAAATATGACGGCCGTGGTTTGAGCTTACAGAAATTATTAACCCGGATTTGTTAGTTGATTGATAAATGAAAGATCTACCGTATTGGTAGTCTTGACCTTCCAAAATCATTGACAATTCAATCAACGTACTATGCTTCACTTCAACAGTTGATTCAACATTTATTTCTAATTGATTATGATTTCGACAGACTCCATAGAATCTTCTTAAGCTTCAACAGTTTCCAACAGTTTTCACTTCAACTGGCCACTGAAAAATCCGAAGCCGCCCCAGGAGATGCACCTGTCGCACAACGAAATCGGGCATCGCGGTGTGGCCACGTTGCTCGCCGTCCTGGCTATGCATCCCAAAGATGCATATCCTCGACAGGTGGAACATTTGGATGAGGCAGATATGCTGAGGTGAGAAACATCATGTGATTCATCATATATGCTTCACATCATGAGTTGAGCATATTGAGTTGGATCAATTTGTATCCATTAGTTGGATATTGTTGGATCATAGTTGATAGTATCCATTAGATCATAGTTGATGCATGTTGATGTGCAGTGATCCAATGGTCAACTAACAGATCGAAACAGCGTGGGCTTTTGGCTGCGAGGCAATCCCCTGTTGGCTACGACTGGAGCACAATCAGGCAGCTTTCGGGTTCTGCGCTTCCACATCTTTCGTGCTCTGCAAAGAGTTGCGAAAATGCAGATCATAAATATGGATCTGTCATGATGGGTCAATACTGACTCTTCTGTTGGGGATAAGCACATGTTCACATGTTCACAGGCTAGACTGCCCTGGCAAGGCAACCAGCATCGAACACCTGCTATCTGCCTTGCAGAAGGAGAGGGAAATGCAGATGTCTCAAGCATCGCAAATTCTGATGCTTCTCATGGATCAGAAAAAGTCGTGTTATGTTTTTAAGAACCTATGCTTTGCACCCAGCTGGGCATGGGGAAAGCTGCAGGGATGCCCCATCAGCTTGGTGCGACGCTGGGTGTATCCCCGGGGTCGGTGACATTGTTCGGGATGTGTTTGTCTTGGCTGTGCATGTTACTGGTAACTCATGGCTAATCAAAAAAATCGTACACGATTCACCCTGGTCGGCGGAAGGTAGTCATGGTCCGGAGGCATGGTGAACAATTGTCTGTCATGATCAACATGTGCAAAGTCACCATAGCCATCATTAATCACGATGACCAACAAAGATGGAGGGGGTCGCGCCCTGATTCCTGGAGAGTTTCCTGAACTCTTCAATGTAGGCAGAGATTGTCGCAAATTCGTATGAGAACCCATGAACTGGTTTTACACACCAGTTCAGCGCACTACATTGAGGAAAATCTGGTAGTTACCTGGCTTTGCTATGGTTTGAGTCTAGGTTTTGTTTGGGGTGACCTCAGTTGACTGTTTCCTCAATTGTTTTTTACCCGCGTTCCAGACATTTGCGCAATGACCATCGCAATCCATCATTGACCATCATTGAACAAAATATTGTCGGCATTTACTAGTCTAAGGATTTCTAAGGCATATTTTCCATAGCTATTGCGGTTATTTACCTGTCCTTGTGTCGATCATTCACCATCATTAACCGTCCTCAACCATCAGCACTAAGCATCGCCTAGAACCACCACCCAAGCCCTTCACCCAAAAGCATCACCATCAACCGCCACCAGCAACCACCCCCATTAACTTCCCCCATGAACGTTCCCATTAGCCATTCCCAGTAACCATCCCCATAAACCATCATTAACCATCCCCATAAACCATCATTATCCATCCTCATTCACTTCAGATCGAACTCGTCCGCTTCCCATAGGACCCCGTGCGGCTCCGCTACTGCATGGCCCCTCGCAACGACGGCGCCAGTTGCAGCGCCTTCAGATGCTCAGTGGCTACGGAACGAAAGGACCCGTGGGACCGCCACGCCGTGTGGGTCCTGAACGAACGATGGTCCAATTCCTTCGCGGGGGCTGCGGTTGGTGCATGACTAGGTCAACAAGTTGGTGAATGATTAGGCGCATGAGATTGATGATAGGTCAATGATTCGGTTAATGATTGGGTTGGTGGTAAATATGGGTTCACAAATAGGTCAATTGTCAATGATCATGAAAGATCGGCATTTTTGCGTAAGGATGGGAATCGATGGTTGTTGATTGATAATTGATACAGAGTAGCAACAATGATGGTTGATCATTGTCAATATTGGTTGATCATGGCTCATGATGGCTAAGAACTGCTAATGATGGTGGGTCTCGCTCAATACTGTTGGAATAGTGAGCAACAACAATAATCCACTAATGGGCTTTTGAATTGGTAACCCAACAATAATGGTTGATACTCTGATTTCCAATGAGCCTGGGCTTTATGATGGTTAATGATGTTGAAATTGGCTTAGAGTAACAACACCTCCTGATGGTTGATGATGCCAATGATGCTTAAGAATACGGGAAAACATGGGAAAACGATGGAATGTCGACGTTCGTTGGAACCCTTTCACCATGGCGGAAGATCCAGCTCCCTGGGAGCCGAGACTTGAGGCGTCCCCATGGCAAGACACATTGGCTGCGCCGTCAGTTCTCCAAGAAACTGGCCAAGTGGGCTATCATGGCCGGTCAAGCCATGCCAAGTCATTAATCAGAGAGAGGGGGTGCTCTAAATCAATTGTCGTGGTGGTTTTTCCTACGAGTGAGGCCATTTTGAAGCATCACAAGTGTGGAATGCTGATGGGGCTGCTACTTGTTATGATCAATTGACGATCGATGATTCATGATCAATGATGATGATCATGGATAGTGATGTTGATGATAATTCATGACAAGACAAGCGACCCCACATTGGTTAAGAATTCGGATTTCTGGCGGTTCCGTGTCAGGAAGAGACGCCCCACGTGCACCTGTACTGCGTCAACAAACAGAAGGCGTGCCCATGGGTTTAGCCCAGTTGTTGGACACCCATGAGCTGAGACTCTAGCTGTCGGGGACATCGATTACCCATGAAATCCTATCTATTGACTCAGCATTGAGAATTCATGATTAATTCTTAGAAGCAATCATTCTTAACTACACGATGTCAACCAACCAGCAGATTTGAGGATAGCACCGGCGAGGGTTTTTCGACGCTGATTTGCACTCATTGAGATTACTTTCTCTCCATCAGAATCCATCAGATACCCTGCAGGACAATCCGGAACTGCTTGAACAACTTCAACTGGAATCCATGGTGCTGGCAGTGGCAGATTCGGTCGCTTGTCGCAACGAGCTGATGCTCAGATGTAGCTTGAGCCCATTTTGCTGCAGGTGGTTGCTTGGCAGTTCGGTCCACTGGAAACGGTGCAAGAGAGGCCCGAGCTTCAGTGCTGAAGCCAACGGTTGGAGCTTCGGACGCTGCAAATGAGTTTCAGTATCACACGAACCATTGTAGCTGTTACATGCCACCAACTATTCTTCACCATTGTTTCTAACCCTTGTGAACTAGTACAACCATTCTCAACAAGTATCAGATTATTCGCACTTACTATTGGCCATCATCTTCTGCAGATTTGTTTGTCGTTGACCAAGGCCTACTACCCAGCTGCCACCAACACCTTCAGCAGCCATCACCTGTCGCACTGTGACTTTGCACGTGGACTCTGCTGCTGGGTGGCACACAGCATATCAATCAACAACATCTTGCAACATCCCTTCGAATTGGGACCCCCCAGAATAGAGGTTTATGACTACTGATCATTCATCTTGGATGATTCGATGGTCCCTTTAGTTTAAGAAACCATGTCGCATCCTACAGCTCAGCGAGAGTCTGAGGACCAAGGAGCTGGCTTGGAAATGACGGCCTGCACCTCAACCGTATGATACTACCCAGCTGTCGATAAGCACCACATGATACAGATCTTGGGTGTGTTTGGCCACGGTGTACCCCAAAAACCTTGTGGATTGTTTTTTCTATGAAAATTGCGATAGTTTGACTGCTCTCAACCACAAATGAAATAGCAGGGAACACAACCATGGTGACTTTATTCAGCTCACTGCATGAGTCGGGATCCAAGCCATTTGGACACCTAACTCAATCCACAACTTAATAAACCGTCAATTTTGGAGTGGCAAAATCTTTGAAAAGTGCACATAGAAACACTGGTATTTACAAAAGTATTTACCGGATCATGGTCTGGTCGATTTTTGCGTAGATCATCTCCGGATCGATCCCACCAGCGCTGGCTTTTCATCGCCACCATTGAGGCCCATTCCTATGGATACCACGTGGATGAGGTGGAGGCAAGGACGAAGTGTCGGTGGGAGCACGTCGTTCAGCATGTCACTGCAGTGCATTTGAAATCCGCCGAAAATGAATGATTTGTTGATTTACTTCCTTAAAGTTTTTTCAAGTAAATGATCATTTGGGCTAGAAACCAGAGGATAACTAGAGCTATAGCAGAATTCCTTGATTTATGGTCTCCTTGCGTGCACCATCAGTCTGTACTCCTCTAGTTGCATGTTGTGATTTCATGCGATTTCAGGATCAGCCTGGTCAAGACCTGATGCCTGGAGATGTTTTGCCGGGCGGCACAGGCACGCTGTAGATGTAGGACATGACCTGGATCTCAGTTGCCTCGAAGTCATTGGAATTTGATGATTCGCTTGACCCATGACTTCTCAACCAAATCCCACCGGTGAAGTCCTGGATCCCAAGGCTAAGCATCGATGGCGAGGCTTTGTGGGGCGACCTCTCGGAAGATGAAATGAGTGAGGCTGGTGACATGCTTGACATGACGTCAAAACAGCACCAAGGGCCGCCATGACGACAGAATCGTCCATGGCATTGAACGGTTTTCCATGGTTTTCGCCCTTTCTTGGCGGTGTTGACATAAATTGGAAGACTTGGGATGAAAGAAATGGCCGAAGTCTCATTGAACTTGCCACAGGCTTTTGGACGAGAATTTGCCGATGGGGCTACTGTGCTGGTAGCCAGAGCAGATGAAGTGTTTTGGTGGCACTTGAGGCGTGTTGAAGGCCTTTGCATGAGTTTTTTTCCCCGCAGATTCTCATCTCTATTCACATTTTTTCACACTGCTAGCCAGCTGCTTGCACCGGGAGGCACCTCCCCTGTCGCAGTGATGGTTCATGCAAGTCCTTTCAGTAGCTGCAACCCCCCCTCTCTCTCCATTTAACTGTCGAACCTTTACAGACATGACTCAAGAACAAAAAGAGCATGAAAGGAACAACGAACTGGAACACTTCTTTTCTGCAAAGTCTTCCAAGTCAAAAATATGATGCGCCGATCTCTAGAGGCTAAGTGTGAGCACAGGTGAAAGACTGCCATCTTTGGCAGCCTTTGGGCTTGAACATCTCAAGTCGCGCTTCGACACTTCTTGCTGCCTTGAGGGAGGATCTAGGCCCTGAGAGCGACTTCTCAGCTGTGATTTGTGACCTTTGCGATACCTTCATGGGCAGAGTTTCCCCTAGACATTTTCAGTTGAGGACATTCTGATGAAGCACCTAGCCAGCATTCCCTTGTCCATGGGTGTCGTTGCGAAATGTTGCGAATGTTCATTGGTTTCGAGTCGAAGTTAGGGCTGTCTCTGGCAAGGCATCATGGGTAGCCACTTGGGAGTCTTGGTGGAATTGGATGAGGAGGCCGCCTCGGGAGGGTTTTACGACCTGATGTACCTGCTATCCCATCATTTAGCAGGCCTGTAGTTAGGAAATGTTGGGAAGTTGACAGGTGGTAGCGGTCAGCCATCATAATCGACTATTGCAGCCATGACTAGCCATTGTAATGGTTGGACTTATCTTTGTGGTACAGTATATCGTCATGATGGGACATCCCCTGACCAGTCAATCAAGCTGGGACTGACAGCAGGTGCTGGCCACAGTTCAACTGGAAGCGGATTGCCAACAAACTGTGCTGGTTCACACCACGACTGAATGCCGTAAAAGATACTAAGAAAGATACCATCATGTGATCCATATAGTGACATTACTTGGCATCAAGTGGATCGACGTATGGATTCACCCATGGATTGCCTGATGGTGGGGCCCAGTATCTTGCGGCAGCACCTCGTCGTTGGCTCACGCCAGGGAGCTGTTTGCTTGCGGGGCCCGGTGGCCTGTCAGCGTGCTGCCGCAATGGAGCTGCCCAACCTGGCCAGGCACGACCAGTCATGGGGATCAACCACTGCTGGGATCCCCATGTAACCCAAAGCTGGGTCAGGCACTTCGCCAACCAACAGTGGGAGAAAATCACCACAAAATTCACAGGGAAAACAACGACATCAAGGGTAGGTTTTGACCAATGGCTATGTGTAAGTCCCGCGATTCTCAACTCTTCAAGTGATACAACCTCAAATGACCCGCATGTACTGTAACCCCCATGATTCTCCCAACATCATCAACATCTAACTATTCGTGAACCAATTGGAATCTTGGGCGAGCGACCAATGGGGATAGACGAATTCCCATTTGCTAGGTTTTTATCTTGGAGTAATGGATGTTCATTAAGATATTCACTACATCTGTGGCTAGTGGATGGTGAATCGAGATTCTTCACTTCGATGTCAGTGAAATTTCTCCCCCAATGGCTGCAGGTTTTACTTTCCAGAACTGCGTGAAAGAGCTTGGCCATCCTCCAGTTGGGTGAGACTTGGCGCTGGAACTATGGTGATTGATTACTATCCATCAATATCCACAAGCATGGTTGGGTTATGCGTGAACATTGCCCATGGTTGGTTAATGCTTACTCAATGCCAATCACGATTGACATTGGCATGCTTGGTTAATGCTTGATCACATGGATCCACTGACACATCCAGCTGTCTTCGCCAAGGAAGGAAGAGGAAAAGCCCCATGCCCTGAAGAATTCCGCTGGAAGCAACTTGACCAAGTTCCGTCTCGTCATGGCAGTGAGCAAATTGATACAGACGTGTTCATTCAGGACAGCAGTGGGCGTAGTCAGTTTGGTATGATACATGGCAGTGGATGTAGTTTTTTCACGCGTACAGTTGATGGTCAATCAACAGCGCTCGTTGATGTTGCCTGCTGGTGATCCATGGAGATAATTCATTCGTACTGTAGTAATCCTAAATTACGGCTCGAATTTGTTGTTGGCATTTGTTGGCGATGGTCTAAGAGTCTAAGGGTTAATGGTGATAGCTATTTTCTGTGATTACAACTAAGGTCCATAATGGTCAATATCAGTTGGTTAATCAACATCAACCATTTTATTTACCAGTAAAAGGTTATCAGTACCATTTTTTCAAACTCATGTGCAGAAAAGATTTTGCCCATCCAATTGGAAGATCTTGGAAGATGTTTTGGAGGGTCCTTGAGCTTCAGGTGAACGAGTGGATGTGGTGGAAACCTACCGAGACCTGTGCCTTGGAGCTGAGCAGCGGCGGCGATGATCGTTTTGGTTCAGGTTTTGTGGTTGCAAAACTGGGGGATACTGGGGATGTATAGAGATACTGGGCTGGGGATGTATAGGACATTTTTTTCCCATGCCCATAGTATCTCTACAAGCGATGGTCATTTCGGTTCACTGCCATGTAGACGAAATTGGGATGGAAAACGACGTAAACGAAAGTGATCAATCATTTCGATACCCCGATGATGATGGATTCATCCTACGCCGATGCAAGGAAGCCGAGAGTGTTGGATCCATGTTGGGACCCAACATGGGCCCCCAATGATATGAACCCATATAAAGTATGAAGGATGGGTTTTGCTAGACTTTGCTATTGTTTGATGAATCGTGAATCAATCGTTCACTTTATCAAGTCAGTCTTGTCACTGCTTGGTCGTGCGCAGCGGTTGCTGTCCTGAGGACTGAATGGGAGAGCGGTCTCCGAAAACAGTGCAAGGAGGCATGGGAAATTCCTGCGCTGGACAAAGCAACAATGATTTTTGGAAAAGTGCACTCAGTGTTGTATCAAGTAAAGCAAATTAGTCAACAAACAGCCGGTGCCTCCCACAAACAGATTGTTGAAGCAGATTAGTCACATTGTTGTTTATCCGGAACTAACATAGACCCTCCCAAAAGGATATCCCACATGCGGAAACTGGTCATCCAAGCTCTGGGCAGGTGCTGGTGAATGATACCGAATCAGAAGCATCCTCTTTATGCATATCCACAATATGTGCCACGCGACTTCAATAATTGAATTATATCGCTGTGATCAGCCAGTTCAATAAACCATATCCAACTATGATATCACTAGTCATCACATGAACTGTCTATGTTTGATATCCAAGGAGTTATTCAACATGTGCTGACAACGACTTCCGCGCAGGATGACGACATTTTCGATGATGATCTTCCTGTGGAGCCATTGGAGGCGGATGCTTCTCCTGTTTCAATGATTGATCGAAGGTGCTTAATGGTTGATATGGTTGGTGGTGACATATGATGGTTAATGATGATTACGGATGGTCAATGATCATTGGTGATATATGGTCAATCATGGCTGATGAATGGTTAATATTTGGTTGATGATGATTCTCATGTGGTTCATGATGGTTGATGGCGGCTGATCACATGGGATCATCAAAAGCGAAAGGGAAAGGAAATACACAAACCTGAAAGGGAAGTTGTGTGGTCTATGATTCATGGGCGGTATTGCCCGCAATCATTCTCAGCTCATCTGCATTTTGGAATGCAAACGACGAATTTGGATATTCATGGACAACTCTATATTGGCAAGGGTGTGAATGTGTATCAATTCTGGCGGGAGGATTCATAGGAACCTTCTTTCTAGCTTGGTGTAATTGAAGTCACTGTATAGTCCGGGCGGTAGCGAAATTGTCACTGTTGAATTCGATGCTTAGGTACTGGTGAAAGAGCTTCAACAGCTTCCAAGAAGTGTGAAACTCGAAGCTACTGATGTGTTTCTATACTGAAGCACAGGGGACACTATATTCGCATATTTGGTCTATTATTCTAAGCCTCGATACCTTTACTCTGGATACTGATCATATTTAATAGCTGTGTTTGGTGGACCGACGTGGACCAGCCTCGGTATGTCCTCCAGGCTCCAGATGAAGGACCTGAGATTTTTGAAGGTGAGACGATGCTTCCGGAGCTGGATATGTCTCAGGGCTGCGGTTGGAGAAAGGTCACGTGACAACACTGCAGTGCACTGCAGCATTGGGGCAACGGTGAAACTCAGGTCCTTGCCTTTCAAGACTCTTGGCCGCGGAATATGTAGAGGGAGAGGGTATAGACGTAGGGATAGAATATGGATATAGAAGTAGAGGGATGAAGAGGGAGAGAGCGAGACACTTTGAAATCGATATGTTGAGATATTTGATGGTATCAGATGCAAATGACTGGCACATATTTCTGCAAGTTGGAGATGTGCCGAGAATTTTGTGTGTGGCTGGTTCAGCGAGGATGTTGATCCTCGTGGGCCTTCCTGGCTCTGGAAAGAGCTCTTTAGCTGCACGGCTGGCTGCCAAAGGCTACGACATCATCAACCAGGATACCTTGGGAGATCGCAACTAGGTCAAACACGGCGCCTGAGGAGTCCATGTTGATTTGCTTGTTTTCTTATGTTTTCTTGTGTGTTTGTGAAGAGTTGTAGGGTTTGTGAAGAGAAAAGGGTTTTGTCGGTCGAGGGTAAGGTTGGGCATGATGTGAAATTGATGTGGATCAAACCAAGTATCAACACAATAGCAGCTGTTCTGTGAAGGTAAGCTTGTTGAGGATGATTTTGGAATACTTGCAGTTTTCTGTTTGGTTTTGAGAAGAGGAGCCAGATGAACAGTCACTTACACCTTTGGTTGCTTAACCTTCTGGCTCATTTATGGAGGCCACTCGAGGAACACTAACCAACCAGTTCCATGAACTACGACATCCTATGATTTCCTGCT
>VSDK01002984.1:1342056-1356441 GCA_009767595.1 Symbiodinium kawagutii | reverse complement strand
CTGATGAGTATCCAACTTTCATATTTTTGTTGAACCATGACCGCGAGCACAGCACTACCCAGTCATGCCTTGGAATGTGCGGGCAGCCTATCCATCGATGAGCCATCAACCGTTGGTTGAGTATGATGAAGCATCCGTAACCCTGGTGAACCGGTCAACTGACCATCATTTAGCCATCAACTAACCACCATTGACCATCATTCATCATCATGTGACCAAATTTACTAGCCAATATCAACCGGCACTATGAACCAGCATGTACCCTTATGAACCTCAGGTCTTCATGGTTATTCGTTGATTAAGCATATTCTGATCAACCAACTAGTTATCATTGACAGGTAGTATCATAGTTGGTTGAGTTCAATCAGTTGAATATGGTTAATTAATGTCAATGAGTTGGAGGGAGATAACCAATCGTTGGATATAGCTTGGATATAAGCTGGTGATGTTCGAGCCCACTTAAGCAGAGAGAAACCATATGAAGCCATCACCATGTGGCGCCGCTGGCTGAGGCAAGTCGTGTGTCCAAGCCGCGAGAGATGCCTTGGCAGAGAGTCGTCGCCTGGTGGTGGATCGATGCAACTGCACCAGACTCCAAAGACGGGTGCCTGGATGGCAGATCTGAGCTGTGGAGATTGGTGTATGCATATCATTGATATATACATATATATATATATATAGATATTTATAATTATAGATATGTATGATGTATGTATATGAATATGTATGATACATAGCGGAGTCATGTATAGATTCATTGTTCATATGCATAACAATTGCGATTTGCATAGTTCGCATGAATTTTCGCTTTATGCATATAATGGCTAAATAGATTTACATGTTGTGCAGATTACGTACACATGGTTGTTGACCATCACGGTTGGATGGTCAGCATCAATCTCCAGCTTGATAGGTTCTTTAAGAGTCTGTAAGTAACCAGAATCAACTGCTTGGTGACTGATGGCTTAGAACAAGTTCTACTTGGGAACAAATTATGAAAGAAACAGCAGCACAGCCATTTTTTGGTAGGCTCATCAATGGGGGTTCCACCCTGAGGCAAGGAATGGTTTTGCAACAGTCACGCAAGAGTTTAACAGTTGGTTACATAGCTACATAGGGTGGAATGTTCATGACCGGCAGAGAACCTGGCTATTGATAGGTGCAGGAGATGGATTCGAAGAAACAACGGGCCAAAAGGATTGACATGTTTGCAGAGCGAGGGGCCGAAATGAGGGGCCGAAGAGACTTGGGCACCTCGTCAAGCTCAAACAGCCCCAGCAATGACATCACACTTCCACCAGTTTTTCCCCTGAAAACCGGTGCATCCTGAGGTTTGGCTGGAGCTTGCAAATGACTACGAGGTTGGAGCAGCTTCCAGATTGCAATAAGGTGATTGAATTTGAGGCACGGGTTGAGCTGCATGGATTTTCGCGCAAGCAACTTGCGAGCCTTTAAGGCCTGCATTTGGCTGGACATTCCAGAGGCAAGCTGGGATAGGTGTGTGGTTGTGTGTGGTTGATCGGATTGAATCCAAACAAAGCACATGCCACCGAGTATATACCTACCTTTCACTCGCATGTCGCAACATTTCATCAACAGTAGGGAAACTGATTATCATCAACACCAATTGGTCCTCATTGACATGCATCAATCATCACACTGGTCGTCATGAATCACCATAATCATCAATCTGCATTAGCCATCGTTTATCATCATGGATTGTCAAAAAGTATAAATCTATCAAGCAACCATCAAGCAACCATCAACCAACAGGTCTTACCTTCGCTCAGGAGACGTGTGGCGAACGCGTTTTGCAACGTTTTGGGCACCGCACTTTGCCTGCCGAGGACAAGAGCCTGGAGGCAAAGTTGGTGCTGTCGCCATGGTTGCGATCCTGAAAACTTGTGTTTATTTTGGTATTTCCATGGACTTCAACGGGTGGTTTACACACCGAAAGGGGTGTTTCAAACATGTAAACCGCTAGTTTTTCGGGGGTACGACCATTTGAAGCGCATGGAAATGCACACCTCGAAGAAAGAATTGAATCTGGTGGTCGTTTTTGCTTGGAAGACAGGGCAGCTTCAAAGTGTTTCCGCTGAAACAGGTCATCAGTGGCTTCGCACAACGGTTCGAACCACCGATGGAGGCCCAGTGGAAGGGGGCGGCTGCATCCGAGATACTACGGATAATGGTCACTTGCAGGGGTGTGCCAAGTGGATCCATTTGGGAGGCGTTATGGCTATAGAATATCCAGAAGGAACTTTTGCACCACCTATTGCGGAACTATCTGGAAAGACACATGGGATGTTTTGTGGTTTTTGAACTATCATGCGGATTTTTCCACTCCCAGATGATGCAAAATGATCAAATTAGCCAACGTTGCAGGTCAGATTGTTTCCGCCAGTTGTGCATGTTGAGCCAGAGGATGCAATCTCAACAGTGTGCCATGCATTATCCACATGAACCAGGCTATTTCCAGGTTTTCTGGAGAACAATCAATATTCTCTCCTCGAAAACAAATGCATCATTGAAGTGCAAGAAGCACTTACTCGTACCTGTCTTGGCTCCCAGATCAGCATGTTCCGGGTATCCTGTACCAACCGCATATGTAGGGATAGCAGTTGGTGCGAAGCCCGTCGCTGTGGCAGCGGGTAGCATGGAGTGGCTTCGTCGGAAACGTGGAAAGAGAAGCGAAACAAGAAACCAAAGTGTTTCGTCCAGTTGGTGGCGGACCATGTTCTCACGAGCCCGCGAGAAGCAAAAGGTGAAAGGAAGTGCAACAGCTGATGCGTACGCTGCAGATGATGAAAGCAGCAAGATCCCGAGAGATATGCAGGAGAGGAACGTGCATAAAGTGAGTAGAAAGGGTCTGCAGCAGGCCGATCATAAGGCTTCAATTTCTGCCAACCTTCGACATAGCGAGAGACCTCCACCACCTCCGCAATGCCCAGCTAGATGCCCTCCTGCAGATGGGTACTTACGGCTGGAAATTGCAGAGCTGCAGAAGGTGTTGGTGCACGAGCGAGAGAAATTTAAAGCGCAGCAGGAGCACCTTGCGGTTGTCGAGAAGAAGTTTGCGGCGTCGCAGAAAGCCTTGCGTGGCGAGGAAAAGAGGCGCCAGGAGGCGGAGAGGCGATGTGCATCGTTGCAGGAGGAAGTGAGTGCCATGTCAGAGGAGATTGCTTGTGAGCAAGAGAAGCGTGAGGCGGCGGAGGAGCGATGTGCATCCTTGGAGATGCAAGTGAGTTGCGAGCAAGAGAAGTGTGAGGCGGCGGAGACTTTGCTACAAGTGCAGTTCGATCAGTTGGCCGGCGAGAAAGAGAAGTTCAAAGCTGCAAACAAACAACGCGCGGCATTGGAAGAAGAAATCAAGACCGTCTCCAAGACAAATGAGGAGCTGAAAATACAGTTGCAAACCCAGAAGGGTATCTCCGGTCTGTGCCACTCCTTTTTTTGGCAATATAAAAGTGATGATGGTAGCTGGGCACCTTTCACGCCTGAGGCAACGGAGGAGATGCTCCAAGGGTACTTGAGATACCGGAGAAAAGCTCCTGACAGCAGGTTTGCCACCATCACCTCGGGTGGAGCTGCTCGCAGGGTAGATTTCCAGCTGATGCAACAACAGCATCTTGCAACACAGAAAGTGCGTGGCATCCGGCTCCAGGCTGGAGTTCCTGAGAAATGGGACACGCCTGCAGCTGATCTGCTAGTGCAAAGTGATGACTTGGAATGCCTTTACAAAGAGGTGAAGAACAAGGCAATCTTGAAATCGATCCAAAATGTTTTAACAAATACTGGACATGCTAAGGACAAAACGACAGACTGCCACTGCATGAGCAGGGCAAAAATCAAATCGGTGCATCGCATTGAGAATATGCGTCTTTGGCGCCGCTACAAAACCAGGTTGGCAGAAATGCGACAAGACCATGCAATATATGGCATTTCGGTTGGCTCTGCAGAGCTAGATCTTGACGGCCGTGGCAACGTTATGAAGAAGTGTCAACAGATTTTCGACAGTGGTGAGGCATTGGCTGCCGATGTTGACGAGAAAATTTTATTGCATGGAACATCCTGGGGCAAGGCAGATTTGATTGTTCAGGAGGGGTTTGACCCCCGAGTTTGCCAGAACGGTTTCTATGGTGATGGAGTTTACTTTGCCTGTGCCGCATGCAAATCACATCAATACACGTGTGAGGAAAATTGCAAATGGTGCTGCACTTGCAAGTGTGAGAGAACATTGATCCTTGCCCGCGTTGCCCTTGGCGATTCCTATGCTGCCAGTGAAACAAGAAAGGGCAAGAGAAGGGCGCCCCAAAAGAGCTCTTCCGTTGGAACCTACGATTCTATCGTTGTAAAGCCTGGCCCAGTAAAAGGCCATCACAACCCGAATCAGGTTCATCAAGAGTACGTGATCTTTGATCGAGAACAGGCTTATCCTTCTTATGTTGTGCAATACACCGTCTGAGAGAAGCCAGAAGATTTGTCTTGGAGAATTGTCATTTCATATTTTCGCGAAGCCTCCAAAAAGTCAAGGGTCGCTGCTGCAATTGGTGTGGCACATTTTGAAACTGGTGACATCAGCAGTTTCCAGGGTCAACCTTCGGTTAATCCCCTGGTGTGCTTCTACCAGCTGCCCCAGGCAGAAGGCTTTGTACGTTGGCGTATCAAAGATGATGGTGACTTGGAGGAGGCAGGGGTTGGCTGTGATCAAACCTGCGACTGATGATCAATGCAATGCTTAAGACCAAGGGATCACAACCGTAACCGTCACCTTAAGTCAACTGATGGTGAATTAAACTATTTACTATGTTTAACTATGGTTGACGGATGTTGATGGTTAGTGAGGTCCAAGGTTCAGTCCTGGCTCGTGCTATTGCTGGTTCATCTTGGGGCCTTGCGGATGGTCGGATGCCCTGCTGCCCCGGTGCCTAGGCCCTGGTGGAGTTCCTGGACCTGGTGAAAGAAAGCGAGGCGAAGCGAAGCAGAGCTCTGGGTTGGGAGCTTTGATCATTGGAGCGATCACCTTTGATCCATGAATTCATCGTGATAGATTGTATACAATGGTTCATGGTGATGATCAATGTATAAAGACAGCGATGATCATCACCTTTGACAGTTGGGAACCTTGAATCATCTCAAAACTGCTGTCGCAACACTTGCTTTGACTGACCTGATTCTCAGGCCACAAATTTGCTGTCGCTAGGCTTCGAGAACCTGATCATGGTCAACAGTTTTGCATGTTGTTTGTTTCGTTTCTTGTTTGATCATGAGATCAGGGTTTTTGTTCACCTCAAAGTCGGATCTTACGGTAGAGCTGCTGGTGAGTTGATCACCAGCTCCTATGTGCTCTTCTGCCAAGCCTACTTGGCTTCTTCCCTCCCCGCTGATCGCAAGGGTGTTCTTGGCCTTTGCAACATTTTCACCAATCATTTATTGTCAACTAACATGACTCTTGGCCTGTGTTTAAACCATTGCAGTTGCTAACCGCCTTTTGATCATTTGAAACCGCTCCTGACTGTTATCAACCACTGTTGTAGGTGGCATCCCGAATATTGTTGGTGATCAGCCATCATTTACGGTTGTTCTCCCTCATGAACCGTCATTGACAAATTGTTAGTCAACGAATCAGTCGCTGTTTCAATGTCAGGCTGGACGCTTGGCAGACTCAGAACCGGACGCCTCTGTGGCTGAAAGCGAACTGGGCAGCACAGCGATGCCTCCCAAGAAGCGGCGGCGCTTGGATGCAGAGGCTACGGGGCTGGAGCACCTGGTAGCTGGCAAAGTTGCTTGGTTGGATGTGGTGAATGAGAGATTGATAATGGTTCATGGTTGTCAATTACTAACATTACTAAGCAACCTGTCAACATTTTATCATTTAGCCATCATCAACTATCATTCAGCAACTTTAAGCATCATGAACCACAATCATTTGGCTTTAAGTAAATTCAGTCAGCTCCACCTCATTGACCGCTGTAACGACCCCTTCCCACCAGCACTCCCTGGAGGCTGCCGCTGCCGGCCGCCCCAAAGCTCTGGAACTTCACGGCCGCGCCTCGCGCGCGCAGTTCCTGCGAGTGCTTGGGACAGCGGACGGGGGGTGGACAGCCATGGTGAGGCTTAGAAGAAGTGGGTAGATGTTGGTAGTGGTTCATGATATGCTTTTGATAGGGAAACCATAGGATTTTTCAAGGTGTTTTTTTATGGCAAAGGATGGTTCATGATGGTTAATGATGGATTATTCAATAGGGAAACCATGGGATTCTCTATTGTTAATGATGGCTAATGATGGTTCATGAGGGCCAATGATGGTGTTCAAGATTGATTAAGTATGCTTGATTATGGCTAATATGATGTTTGATGCTTAATGGTTAATGACGGTCAACAACGGTCATCGACGCTCGATGATCAATCGTGGTTGATTTTCCCTGGAAATTCTTTGAATATATCATCCTTTGAAACACTGTTTCTTGGAACCAAGGACATGACTGATTCTACCCCATACTTGATGCTTAACTGTATGTCCAAGTACGTGGTAGTGATTCACTCGGGGCGGAAATACATGGCAAGAGTGAAAGATCACTATCACAGTACTGCAGGAGGCATGTGCAACCACTTGGGTACCAACGAGAATGGTGCAGACATTGACAAGGACGATAACAGCACCAAGCTCCGAACTTCAGGTCTTGCGCCGGCAGGTGGAGTACTACTTCTCAGATGCTCGGCTGGCAATGAGTTGTTGGCTGCTTCGGTGCATGAATTTGCTAACAAAACATGAGTGTCGAGAACTTGGGATTAGAAAACATGGCGGTTTCCACAGAGGATGGACACCTGTTGATCGTCGGATTATGGAATGAGCGATTTTATGAGATCTGCTGTGGGGATCATGTCCGCTCACATCTGCGATGAGCCCAGGACAAGAACATGAAACAGGACTGGTTCTTTCAGGAGAAGATTTCCTCGGAGCCGCAGCCGGGATGGCTGGAGATGCAGTGGATCATGCAGCTCAGCGACCAATAAGCCAGCCTTCGAAATAGATTTGACCACTTTGGAAAGTATCTGAACAACTCTGAGACATGAAGAATTCATGACGCTCGAACTTCCTCAGCCTCTCCCCGCTGGATCAGGTTGCTCAGGTTGCTAGTTGTCAGCCCATTCCTAAGCAGCTTACCAACCAGTTTATCAACTAACATTGATGGTTATTCTTCCCTATGGTCATTCCAAGATCTACATATATAGATTACATAGTTATCCCGATCTCATGTGATCCCCCTAGGGTCCAGGAGGCTCCGATCAACCATGACACATCCTGCAGCCGAGGTCTTGCCCTCGTATCGCCGACGTGCACCGTGCCAGTGAGATGGACGTGCTGGAAGCCTTGAAGTCGTCGACCCTGAAGGCGAGGAGCCAAGTAGATCATGGGTTGCTAGTGGTCAGCAAGTGGTTTTATGATGGTCAATCATCAGGGATACAAGTGATATGTTGGTCATTTATGGTTCATATTTGTTATATTTGGATTTTAGAAATCATTAAAAGTGGATGATTAACAATAGGGCAGAAGCAACAATGCAAGACAACCATTATGATTATCACGGAAGATGAGCAAAATATATAATGGTTGAAGGTGGTTACGGATAGTCTACTGATGGTCAACAAGCGGTGATCCATATTGGGTACTACAATCATGGGAACTACAACACTCATTACAGTCCTTAACCGCAATGGGTACGATTATAAGTGGGTAAATTGCTCCCTATATTGGCTGGTGGAAGCTATTGAGCTGGTAAAACTAGTGCTTTATTGATATGAACATTCCATTGATGCTACTACTTGGTACCTGCTATTTGGCTCTTTGGCTCATACCTGGCTATAAGGGCTAGAATCGGCTAGAACCCAAAGCTACTGGATGCTCTGGTCCCTCGCTTCGACATTGTTTCTTGCCGATTTCAGAATGTCAACCTGACTTTTGAAGAAAATCTGATTTTTCAAGGGAAGACCCATCTCCCAGCCTGAACGGCAGCTGAGTTTCCCACTACCCATAACAGCTTTTTGCTTCCATGAAGGAGGCGTAACCAGCTGTGTGATGCTGACAGATCGCTGCCAGGTGAGATGCTGACAGATCGCTGCGGGGTAAAGGAATTGGATGGCTGCCACTGGGTGGCACGTCCTCAGCCGCTCCCACCGTTGGAAGCGAAGCGACCGGAAGTGTTGCACCAGAGCGTCGATGGAGAAGAGGATGCCACGGATGCCGTTCGGTGTGAGGAGATTTGGAGCAGAAGCCAATCAAACTCCAATCAGATTCCAATCAATCATTATTTCCAATGCCAATCAACCTATCATGATTCCTATCATGATCAATCTATCATGGGTCCAATCTAATCTATCAACAGTATACGCCGATTGTACGCAATGATCAATCAAGATCTTTCAAGATGTGGTCTACACAACGCCATTTTTTAAAGGTTGGGTTCTGGAGTGGGCAGCACGGCTCCAGGACTATGTTGACATTGCTTCGAAGGGTGAAGATGCCATAGTGGAGGAGGCACGGCGACTCTGGGGTTTGCTCAGGTTGGCTGCAAACCAGGCAACAGCATATTGAAAAAATGTTTGATTTAGACGAGGAAGCAACCTACGATGGTCACAGAATCAGTCCCAGTTCTATTTGGAAATTCACGACACCAGCTGAGTCTACCCACAGGCAATGCCAAGAATTTCTAAATCATTGCAAATATCTTCCACCTCAATTTGCAACGTTGCTCAAGCTGAATTGCAATAGAAATCGACATGCAACAGAATGTAGTGCCCCGTCATTTGTTGATTTGGAAGCTGTTCTCGCGCGCCAAAGCTTGCACATTTGCAGGATGGAACTGCCGAAGCAAACCCCGAGGAGCTGCATGGTCAGCTGTGCCGTGTTGATTGACGCAGTGGTATCTCCCTGCTGAAGGCTGTTTGATTTATCACACTACGTAGAATCAAACTGTGGTATTAGTATCTGATGTAGTATTCAACTAATCTATTCATAGTATTTATCACATACTGTACACACACTGTAAGATATGGTGGTTTCTCAAAATAGGGCCCCACAAATAATCCGATATCCATGCATGCATAGTAATAGACCATTCATTTTGGGGATTCCCTATTAAGAAAAACCACCACAAAAGGAACCAGGAAAAACCACAAGCGATCCATTGCTGTAAGAGCCTCTGAATTGACGAATGGAAGCCGGTTGTGCTCCTTGGAGGAGGCCGACATCTCTGTCCAAAGACTTCGACAGGACATGGTCTCCTGTGGAACTGCTGATTGTTGGGCTAGGTATGGATCAATAAGAAAAGATACCAAGAAAAGGGTGAAGAGTGAAGATCCCGACAGTTCGACTGTTTGGATCTATTTGGTCCATATACCAGGTGAACAGTGGTTCGTTCCAGGGATATGAGCAGCCAGGGGTACAGGGTATTGACCGCCACAAATCAAGCCGATTGAACTCCAGGATGTTGCTGAGAGCGAGGGTTCGCAAGAAGAAGAGGAGGATTGGGATGGCTGCCGAACATGTGTGGAAACAGGAAAGTAAAAACTAGTTGGCCGTTTAAAACCTATTTTTTTTTCAGCAGATCTCTTTAAAACTGAATTGGTGCGGGAACCAATTGATTTGGGCGACCGTTTTGACACACAGCTCAGTGCCAGTTGCTGCACTGTAGCAGGAGGAATTGATGGCGGATCCATACATGTGATGCGTGAAAAAGAAGCGACAGCGGCTGAATTTGCTGGGTCAGCAGTTCTGCAGCAAGTGGATTGAGAAGTGAGAAAGACACAGAATTTGAGTGGACCGAGAAAACATGAGAACTGAAAGATAAGATGAAGTAAGTGAGAGGAAGAATGATGAGAAGAAGAATGGAGAGATATGGAGAGTTTGAATGGAGAAGTTTTGGACTTTGAGACATTGAGAGGCGCCCCGATGACCGACTACTCTGCTGCACCCTTTGATGATGGCATGGTGGGTGGACCTTTGGAGGAGCAGGTGCTGGGTGCCATGATCAGAACATCCCAACAGAGGTAGCTCTTCTGTGAGGATGTAAGCCACCACAGGTGGTGAAAGGACGCATAACTCCATGATGGCAACAAGAGATATGTCCCCAAAGTTGTGATCGTTGTGTATTGTTGTAATTTTGCCGAGTGTTATACTCACCAACACTCATGCAATTCCCAATTCTCAAGTTACCTTCCCCAAGAATTCTTGCTAGTTTCCACTTCTTGGGCATGGGAAATAGTTGACCGTGACTGGCTTCGTTCCCCAATGAGAACGACTGGCTCAATGAATCTAACTCCATCATTCTCAAAAACCCGACTCATTGAGTACAAGTGCTTCATTCAGTGGAAGCTCCGCTTTTTCAGATGCGGAAGGGCACCGGTTTTCCAGGTGGAGGCCTTCCCTGGCAGTGGAAGCTCCAGCAGCTGGAGGCGTTTCCGCTGCAGAACTTGCCAGGTGGGGCGGCTCAGGGAACTCCCTCGGGGGAACCCCAACGGAGTTGGGAAGGGATCCAACCGAAGGAGATCAGGAAGAGATCAGGATGACCATGTGGATCACCTGGATCAGATCCAGGAAATGTCAGATTTGGTCGAAGATTTGCGTTTAGAGTTGGTGCTGAGTTGCAAAAATAAGTTAGATCAAAAGCAATTGGAAACCAATCGTAGAAATTTGAGCTGAACAATTATAGATCACAGTTACCATAAATACAGTACCATAAATCGTCATAGTCATCACTTATAGATCAGTTATGTCATGTTATGTCTATCAGCATTTGCTGTCTATCCGACCTACTTGGCGTTTCGACTCTTCTTAGAAACCTTTCATCTCTCTACAGCTGGTGATGTATGGACTTTCTGGCACGCGTTCAGAGAAGCAAATGTCAAGCATCGTTCCGTGGAGGTCATGACGCATGCAGAGCTCATCGAGGCAGAAGCGGAGACATGTTCGGCAGATTGGGGTGGTGAGTCCCTGTTTGAGCCCATCTAACTGGCGGGTCCCAAAACCACGACACGGAGAATTTTTCATTGGGAAACCATCCATTTGGGGACCTGATCTATGGATCATATGCAGGTCCTGGCATTTTGCTGCCCCGAGTCTTGTCAGTTGCATCAGTTGCATAGAGACAGAGAGACAGAGAGAGCGCCCTTTCGTCCTTTCTCTCAAGGTTTGGCATTCAAAGAACATGAAAGAACATGGCAAGATGCAAAGTCATCAGTCAATGTGACCATTTATTGGGGTGTACACGAGTTCATCGAGACAGGATGAAACGGAATGTGTTGAATGACCACAACAGCCATGGAAGGTTGCCAACAGACTCCATCATTGCTTCAGTGTGATTCCTCACAACCTGGGTTGATCCCAGAGATGAAAGCGTCCTGAGTGCATCCCAAGCCATGGACAGCAGCTCTCTGCGGAAGTCTTAGATTTGAAGGAGCAACGGACTGCAATGGACTGCAATGGATTGTGAATCCTGAAGGAAGTTGTTGGATGTGCTACGTGTTTCACGTCCATCACGTCCCTTTCTTTCACCACATGCTCGCTTAAGGCCTGCGGTAAGCACAGCTACGGGGAGCAAGAGGCTGGCAACGTTTCGATCAGTTTCGCGGGGGTCACAGCTTGGTTTCTGCCAGTTCTTGTGCCGGGTCTATAGCTGCTGCCTCGGCGAAGCTGATGGATTGCTTGACGACGGCGTCTTTGACTCAGAACCAACTCCTACATCTGCAGACATTTCCACAGCTTTGGCGCACAGCTTTAGCACAGCTTTGGCGCTTCAGGACCACCAAGTTTCAGCTTGATGGCAATGAAGCGACTTGGAATTTCGAGAAGTCAAGTGGTGCTTTGAACTTTGATAGGTAAGAACTGCAAGTAAGAGAAACTTTTGTAGAGAGTCTCAAAGCTTTGCTTCCGAGGCATTGTTGCTGCTTGGTTGCAGAAGTCGCTGTGTATCTCAGAGCTCCATGTGTTGAGATCACACAATGTAGCGATGTTTTTGGCCACCCTGAGTCATTTGAAGAAATGCGGCTGCTACTTTGACTTCCAGGAGGTTGGAAAGGAGCCTGGCGAGACATTGCATGGTTTGGTGGTGCTTGAAAACAGGGCCGTTATGATCAATGATGAGATGTAACCAAAAATCACAGGAACATCAGATAACATGAGTAAGTTGACGACTTCTTTGACAACCACCTGGCAGAACTGCCAAGACCGCAATTAGCGAATTGCTTTGGTTGGATTGCGCCTGTTTGCCAAAGCTTTTGACAGGAGTGCACGTACAGATCGAACGAGTCTTTTTCGCACTACGCCTACACTCTGAGAGACCTTGGCATGGTTCCATGGACCTCCTCATAGGGTTTGCTGTCGAGGCAACCTGCATCTCCAGTCGGCACCAAACCCACACACACATAGGTGACTATCCGACATGTACGGTGAAGAGGTGGCGATATGAAAGTTGGATTCACATGCTTTGCTGACGCAAAGGGATACTACGTCAAAACGGTTTTCCCAAAGCTGACCGAGAGCATCCCAAGTTTAACTGTTCGCTCTGTAGTTTCACATTGGAGCCAAGGGATTCTAGTGATGCTTGGGCACTGTAATGAATTGTTAGTGGGTTGTTTCATAGCGTAAATCTATGTGAATCTACGTGGCGAGACTAGTGCAATTCCTAACAAAATGCTCAAAATGCTTACATTCAGTCGATTGACGATGGATGAACCAAGCTGCTGAAATCCCTCAACGTTGACACATGGTGACACATGGTGACACATGGTGACACATGGTGACACATGGTGACACATGGTGACACATGGTGACACATGGTGACACATGATGGCACGTCAGCAGTGACTTGGTTTGAGTCGCCAGGCAATGAAACACAAGCGTGGGGACCTTGGTGGACCTTGGTGGACCTTGGTGGATCATCAAGATTCGCAGCTGCTGCCCCGATGTGAACATGGCAGGTGTGCGGACGCATTTGACGCAAAAGCCTCAGGAATTCTGTGCTTGAAGCGTTTCGGTGAGAATGAAAGATAGTCCAGGTGAAAAATAAGTCGAGGTGATAAACAAGACGGGTGACAGTCGCGCTGCTGGACCACGAATGCATTCACACAAGTGTCATAAGATTTCGGCCGAAGATGCCGACGTGCCTATCACTTTGTAGGTGCTTCAAATGGATCAGGGTTGCATTCCATCATTGGCGATCAAGTGGAATCCTCCGCTTGCAACAAAACACTGAATAGTGACGAGTACTCTTCGACAGAGGTGTACTTGTTTGGTCTTAGAACAAGGGATAATTTGAGCAAAAGTTTTGGGGACGGCTTGAGCCCATGCTTCCAAGCCCATTTTAAATAAGACTAGTGCAACCACTCACATGCGTCAAGAAAATGAAGATGCTGTCCACCTGCGAGAAATATCGAGAAAAGTTGGCTACGGGTATGGCAATGGCGTTGTCCATTGAACATGAACTAAACAAAGCGAAGAAATCCTGGTGAAATCGAAGCGATATTGAGGATAATTCGGTGTCCCCTTCCCCATGGACAAGATCATTTGGGTTTATCCAGAAATGGTGTAACCCCCAAGTTGCTGAGTTTTGCTATGAAAGATGTGTTGTTTTTGGATGGCTTGGGGGCATATTGTTCAGGGATAATCCCATATTTCCCCAGGGATGGTAGTTGGTCCCCAATCAACCATAAATCAAGCATAAATCAACCATGCATCAACCATAAATCGACCATAAATCGACCATACATCAAGCATAAATCATTTCAACAAGCGCCACTAATCAATCCACCATTGATTACCACTTAAGCCGTTGACCGCCTAGCGTCGAGGCTTGGAATTCGCATGGCATGAAACCAATGAGCTGGTGCGGATCCCAGACGGAGCAGGGGAGATGAACCAACCGGTGGTCAAGGTTATGATGGTTTCTCAAAACATTGGGGTTAGTAAGGATTGATCGTTAGTGAATAATGGTTGAACATTGGGGGTAGGGATTTCATACTGATTAACAATGGTTGATCAGGATTCAGAATGGTGGATGACAACTAAGAAGAATGGTCAAACAACTGCTATATGGTCCTTTGTGCTGACGGTCCGAATTACGGCCCCGCAGGTTTTATGGTTTTTTACATGTTTCACGTGCGCGCGGTGGTTCCACGTGGCACGATGGTCACCGGTGTAATTGGGGTGTGGTGGGGCTGGGGTGGGTCATGATCTTCTGACATATCATGATCTTCTGACATACGTCCACGTGCGCGCGGTAGTTCCACGTGGCACGATGGTCACCGGTGTAATTGGGGTGGGGTGGGGTTGGGGTGGGTCATGATCTTCTGACATATCATGATCTTCTGACATACGTCCACGTGTGC
>VSDK01002984.1:1301925-1326737 GCA_009767595.1 Symbiodinium kawagutii | reverse complement strand
AAAGAATTATATTTTTTAAAAATTTAATTAATAATTTTTAAATATTAATTCTTAATTTATATTAATAATTAATTTTATTTAATTAGATATAATTTTTAATTTATTAAATATTTATTTTTAATTATAATTTATTGAATATTAAGATTTATTTTTAATTATTAATTATATATTTTTAATTATTAATTATTTAATATTATTTATTTTTAATTATTAAATATTTAATATTAATTATTAAATAGTTTTTATTAATTTTTATTTTTTAATAATTTTTTTAATATTTAATTATTAAATATTTATTATTTATTAATTATGAATTTTTAGTTATTAGTTATTAGTTATTAATTATTAAGTATTAGTTATTAGGAATTAGTTTTTAATTATTAATTATTTGTTATTGGTTATTAGTTATTATTTGTTGGTTGTTGTTTATTGGGTATTGGTTATCGGGATTATTAATTATTAGTTATTATTTTTTTGTTGTTAGTTATTGGTTGTTGGTTGTTAGTTTTTAGTTGTCGGTTGTTGGGTATTAGGTATTAGGTCTTGGTTGTTGGTTATTTGTTGTTGGTTATTAGTTGTTGGTTGTTGGTGTTGGTTATTAGTTGTTGGGTGTTGGTTGTTGGTTGTTATTTATTAGGTATCGGTTGTTGGTTGTCGGTTATTTATTGTTAATTATTGTTTGTTGGTTTTTGGTGGTCGGTTGTCGGTTGTTGATTGTTCGTTGTTGGTTATTGGTTATTGGTTGTTGGTTGTTGGTTGTCGGTTGTTGGTTCTTGGCTATTCGTTGATGGTTGTTGGGTGTTGGTTGTTGGCTTTTGGTTTTCCCATAGCCAAGGCATTGGCGGTACGAATTTTTCCGATTTTCTTTTAATTTTGGCATTGACCAAAACGGAACATGTTTTCAAGAATTTCTTCCGTGGAGAGTAAAATTTTCCGAAAATTAGGCGTACTGTTGCGCTCATGCATTCATGTCATGGCATTGTGCTTGCTGTGTTGTTCAAGCCAGTGTCTTTCCCCCTGTTGCTTTTATGTCAATAAGAAAATTACCACAGGGGGCAAATACTGCAAGTTACTCTGCCAAGTAACCTGAAAACGGCTGCGTCGTACATGAAACCGAATATCAGACGAATGTCAGAGCCTGCAGGTCGCCTGGTAACGTGATGTTTACTTTGATAATAATGTGTCAGTATTTCGCTATATGCCTTTAGAGCATGTTAGAGCTGAAAATTCTGATATGTATGTTAGCCAAAAAAAGCACCAGCCGAGACCCGGCGCTCCGAAATTTTCCCGAATTTTTCCGAAAATTGTTTGATTTTAGCATTGACCAAAGCGCAAGAATTTTCAAAAAATTTCATCCGTAAAGAATAAAATTTCTCGAAATTTTGTGCCTTTTGGACCAAGGTTAGAATTAACTATATTCGGAAAGGATAAGGCAGCCCAAGCAGCCCAGGCAGACCAGGCAGTAGCACAAGTCACCTCCGAGAAAAGAAAGAAAGACTAACAATTACCAAAACGGCCAATTTTTTAGAAAATTTCGGGGTTAGAAAATTTCGGGGTAATTATCCCGAAATTTTAAGAAAATTTGGCCGCTTTGGACAGTGTAAAGAATCAAAGAATTTTCGGAAAAATTCGGAAGAAGCAGTAATGTAAACCCGCATCCTAAGTAAATTCGAATTTAGGCCTTACCATTTTATTTAATAAATAAAAATTATACGTATATTAAAAAGAATAATAATAATATTAATTATACTAATATAAATAAAAATAAATAAATATTTAAATATATAAATACTAAAAATAAAATTATTACCCATTTTTAATATATCAGATAGTTTTTTAAAAAATAATATATTATGTTATAGTATTTTATAAATATTAAAAATACGATATTATCAGAAATAAAGGATACCAAATATAAAATGTTGTTAAAAATAAATTATTGCTATTATTAATTCTAGTTATTATTTTTATAATTATTCCATTCTAAATAACTTACACTTCCTGTAGGTTACCCTCTTTAGAAACTTCCGCCACCGCCTTGCGCGGTTACAATGATAATTTTAATATGTTTTTGCAGATATTTAAGGAATTGATAGATAACCTTATCTTGCAATAAGATGTGCAAACTACAAAATCATACAGCAAATTCATCGCTGGAACAATATCGTGCCATCCAAGAGGCTACACTTCCAATGACTCCCATGTTGCAGTACACGTCGCCAATGCAGGGCACCTTAAGAATCAAAGACCGAGGAACCAGCAGTTTATGCTCCATCTCATCCTACACGTCAAACGTGTATGGGTGTGTTCTCACTATGTGTAATGAATGTTCAAGCCTTCTGAAATTTCCCTAGGTGTTGAGCTGGCTTACAGCACTCAACACAGTTCACTCCGTTCAACTCATTCAGAGCCAAGGCACAGTGACACGGCGGTGATGTGGCAAGGGATCGGGGCTCAAAGCCAAAGCGACAGGAGGACGGAGAGGAGGCACCTGCAAAGCTACGGCCTGGTTGGTAATGGTTGATAATGATTTATGATGCTGAATGATGGTTGATGATGCTTAGTGATGCTTTATGATGCTGAACGCTGAATGATGGTTGATGATGGTTGATGATGGTTGATGATGGTTGATGATGGTTGATGATGGCATATATATGTATATACACATATATATACATAACCATAAAGAACCAACAGCAATATCAGGTGTTGGACAAAAAAGTCATGAAATGCCAACTTCAACTCCTTGGCCACCATATTGCAAACATCTTCATGAAAAATCCACGGTGATAGAACGGAAATAAGCTGATGCAAAGCGGATGCTTCACTAACCTTTCTGACCTCAGGCATAACAGGAGCTCGCACGCCATGCACCTGTCGCAGCAAAGCAGGGATTTCAACCCATCTGAGACCGCCTTCCTAGTTTCCAGCAAGAAATCGTCTTGATCAAAAATCCAGCATAGTCACTGGCAAAATCTTCAGTACCAAACAGTTAATTCCAAATTGCCATACTGCTGCATTTCCAAACTGTGATTCTCACTGCCACTGGCATGAGATTTGGCATTTACAATGTCAGTGATTTGGCATTTGGCCAACTATCAGAAACTATCAACGACAGCTCAACTATGACAGAAATTGCCAAAGTATCGACAACTCGCAGATGCCGAAGGATCAGCAGCTGAGCCTTCGATTTCCACTCCAGACTCCACGTCTGAACACCCGCCTGTAGAGCCATGGACAACTGCAACGATGCCAACGAAGGCCTGCTGAGATGTTCATACAAAGGAGCCTAATAACGAAGGATGGATGAACTTAGCATAAAATTATGATAAAGATGAAGATAAGGAAGCTAAGCAATCATAATTGTCTGAAAGATAAGGAAGAAGGCTCTTGCGTGAGAATGATAGGATCAAATCCTGCAATGAAACAGCAACCATAACCGCAATACACCTCGCTTTGGCAACCATGCTCCGTGACAGGCCTCCTCCAACCTTCTCAGTTCAGCCTCCAACGGCCCTACCCTACGATGAGGAAGAAATGCCTCTGCCTGGCCACAAGAGTCAGCAAGCCCCGAGGCCACCCCGTGGAAGAAGATCCCGCAGGGAACTTGGTCAATCTGAGCTTCGTGACACATGGCCATGGGGCAAACTACAAACCAACTGTCTGCTCGTTGGGACGTGCACCTCATTCCAGGGATATATCGACGCACTGTATGATGGCTTCAATGGTAGCCACTATGAAGCACTATGAACCTGTATGATCAACTGGAAATACAAAAACAACGCCATCATTGGACCACTTGAACCACTATCATCCACTATATCCACCATCCAGAATTCCCATTGGATGTCCCATTGAATGTCCAGTTGACTCCCCACATCGGATTCCTTCAGGCTGGTCTTCAGCACTCGGGCATCTGGTGGGCCAGGAGTCTCACCACACAAAAGCAGCTCGTTCACACCTGCCACTTGCCATGGGGAAACGACCAGGTCCCGTCCCTCATTTCAGCAAGTCACAAGGCTTTGGGGGGGATGGGGATGGTCAGGGTAGGTACACCACTTGGTGATATGATGCCTTATTCGGGTAGTACAAAGGTCAAAGCCCTGCCATGATGCTGAAACAATCTAAACTGGAGCTGTGCTTGATGTCAACATATTGTCAACTAACTACACTTGCACCTCCATTAAGTTCTTCAACTTGACAGAGAACGCATACAAGCTTGCATTGCCAACATTTGTTGGTGGTGCACCATCTTTAACCCACACCATTGGGATCAGGATCCATTGGCCTGCAGCTTCGCAAGTCCGTATCAAGCAGCCAACTTCTTGTGGACAAAGGCCATCTAAAAGAACCGTCAGCGGCATCCGTTGCACAGTCGACGTCTTCAACTCCTCTTCGGTGCGATCAAAGTTCCGGAGACCTTTGAGTGCTGCTTGCCGACCTCTCTGCAGTTCCTGCGAGAACAGGTGCAGTTGACGTGTTTTCATTGGCAATGCAATACACATCTTTGATCTTCATAACAGGGATTCCTTGAAACCTTCACAATGGAATCTGCCTCCACAACGCTTCCGGCCACACTTCGAGCACGCCCAGGCAGCATCGCAAGGCCCCTCTCCTTGAACTGTCGAAGATTTGTTGCACAGACAGATTTTGAGCCTTTCAGGCCATTTCATCATCTTTCCGAGGTGCTGTGAGAGAAAATGATTCATTACTTGATACACGAACTGGTACAAATGCCATATTATCTATATCATCTAAAATTGAGCTATTACCTTTATTATCACGTACTCACTTATTCACTTGTCAACAGGATTCACCAGCACAACGGTAGCAGAATCTTCTTCCCTCGAGTCCTCTGCATCATGTGGGTCCAAAAACTTCTGGACCAAGTGCCAAGCTTTGGGCACCTGAGCACAGCTACACTCGCGTCACCTTTCTGATCTTTCAGAATCTACTCATGAAGAAGAAAAATTATTTATTAATGATTAATATTAATGAGTGATGATTTGCTCATCTTATTTTGTTGAGAATGGAAGTCCATTCATGAGTGATTCGTATTTTCGACCATGGACTTCCAACTTCCAACGATCGCACCTGTGCTTTCAAGTCATCCACTTGGGAGGTGCACTCGCCCAAGTGTTGCAGTTCCCGCTGAAGTCGTGAAAGCCGTTCCTATTTCGGTTGGTCCCAGGGTCCCGTGGCGCGTGGGCCCATCTTGGTGCCATGTTCTGGGAATCTTGAAAAGAATTGGCATGAATTGGCTATATTTGGCTATGGGTCAACCAGTTAACCAACAATAATGGAGATAAGTTCACCAATAATAATAGTTGGAAAACAATGGTTAATGATGGGGGAACCAGGGGTACAGGGTTTTGACCCATAGCCAATTACTTGAAGAAACCTCAAACACCTGCGATTCAGTTGCCAAATACTGACCATACAGCCAACCCCTGAACCACAGACTGTTGGCCTCAGGAATAATTTGGATGCTCAGGTTATGGGAGGATTCCTGAGAAGCTTTGGATTTCTGTGCATCATGGATTTCTGGATGATTTCCTTGAAGAAAGTGCGAACTTCGACGGAAAGCGGCGCGAATGCCTCTGAGCGAACTGTCTGAGATTTCCCGAACTTATCATCTTGATCTACCATAGAGCTTCAGGGGTACATCCATGGCTATGGATACAGCCCTACCTATGCAGTTGGTATATTCCAACTATGATGTAAGTAGTAATTATTGCTCTTTATCCCATAGTATTTGCGATGGTCAATCTTTCCTAAACATTATCAACTGTCAACCACCAGTACTAACATTCATCCAGACCTGCCACTATCAACCATCCGGAACCACTATTCAACATGATCAAGCATTGTCAACCACAAGATACTAGCCAATGTATCGTTATGATCAACCATACAATAGCCAAGCGTTGCTAGCCATTGGCCACCACAAAACATTGCTAATCACTAAGCCAACGACAGATGGTTCGTACCCACCATAGCTGGGAACTGCGATTGATGCATATTGGTACTAAGCATTACAGCTAACATACAGCTAATCACTTAACCTTATCAACCACTAACACTAACCACTAAACACTAACTACTAACCACCACTAATCACCCGTAACCACTAACCACCACTGCTAACCGCTGCCAACAACGCTCACAGCTAAGGGTTAACCCTTCGCCTCACGCGTGGAACTCCATGTGCATCTTCGCACCTTACACGGCGAGGTTAGCTGAGGAATGATGGTTGAGGGTGATACTAAATGGTTCATGATGGTTGATGATGGCTAATGATGATAGTTGAAGGTGAAGCAATGAATGATTCGCGGCCTGTCTGTAAGATGAAAGGCAGCCCAGGTAGAACTGGAAGGCCAATCACACAACCAGCCAAAAGTTCCAGGACATCGGAGACCGTGCTACCGAGCTGCAAGATTGCGGCGGAGGCGCAAAGAGGTTCCTTTCCAAGCACAGGCGGAACAGAAGCCACATCTGTTAATTCAAAATCCAGGGGAAGAATTCGATAGTATCAAATGTCTGGTCGTAAACGCAGGGACCCTCAAAAGTTTGGTGGTTTCCCCCATCAAACGTCTTGAGGTGTTTTAGGGTCACCGCCATTTTTTGACCACCTTAGATACTGTGAGATGCCTCTTAAGCGTTTTGAATGCTTCAAATTGTATCTCAGCATGGTACTCAGTCAGTCAGCGACGCAAGTTTCAGGCGCAAGCTGTTTGTACAAAGAGATTCATGTGCAAAGATAGATAGACAGATAGATAGATAGATAGATAGATAGATAGACAAACAGATGGCTAGAGGGATAGATCGATAGAATTACCGAAAAAGATTCGGGGTAGATAAGAACTATAAGAACGAAGAAGGATAGATGAGAATACACAAAGAATTTAGTAGAATCAATGAGAATAGGTAGATCAGACTAGACTTTGTAGATTTCGCTGGCTGCATAAAGACATACCATGCATCCGCAATGTTTAAGGAATCTGCATCGTGTCCAAAAGTTGAGAAAGTCCTGGGGCGCCAGCTTCCCGGCTGCAAAACATTTCCGGGCAGCATCCCAGTGACACAAGTGGAGGGTCTCATGATGCGACATCATGGAATTGGGCTACAAGCTACAGCATGCCCATCATGTTGTGGGTGTACCGTACCCATCAATCAAGGCTCCACCAAGTCGTTGGTTTGATTCGCCCAGCCAGGATATGTACGACTTCATTGCCCCCAACTTATTTTTCTGTGGTCTAAGGTTCCCTAAAGTATATGGAGATAACTGAGATCACATCAATAGACTCCACAAATGTCCATAGATCCCATGCAAGCTCTAGTGAGCAAGGGCGACTTGTGCAGCCTGCGGCAGTCAACATTTCACTCAGCACCACCCTCAGATAGGGTCTACAATGTTGACCTTCAAAAGCAATGCCATGTGATGTTTGACAACAGTCAATCATAGCTAATGATCATGTTTCAAACCCTCTGCAAGCAATGCCATGAATCACCACTTTTTTGCGCCATCAAGTGCAATCCGGAAAACCCGCCCAGTGAATCCAGAACCGACAAACAAATAGGAAGTGCTGCGAGCCCAATAACAAAACTCCCAAGCAAAAACCTGAGTCACCAATTTCAGGATTCAAGTTCGCAAAACTCAAACACTTCAACCATCTGTGACCGTCTCTGACCATTTGCTTTGAGAGGTAGAGCCTCGCAGCAAACCTTCCAGAAATCACGTGACGGCGACTGAATTCTTCAACCAATGGGAGCCACAGCCAAGGTATTGCTGAGGCTAAGCTGAGCATCTGAGCAGGAGCTGCGGCTCCAAAGCTGTTAGAACTAGACGGACCACGTTGTGGCAAAGCAAACGACGTGTCACAAGGATTCACACGGTACAAAATGAATCAAGAGAAGGGTTCAAGATGGTTCAAGATCGTACAAGTGCCGAGATTGCCAAGCAAATCAAGTGGAGACCAATCCGATGAATCCGGTTCCCTCCGGTTCCCAGCTAATGCTCTGATGCTGGAACGAAGAATTGCACAAAACGCGAGGAGGACCTCAATGGACCTCCTCACCTGTGAGGACTCGATGTCACTTTGAGGACCTCGGCCGTCGAAAATGTCCGTCTCTTCGTCCAGCACAGCGTGCGTACATCTCTTGCGCACGAGTGTCGGGACGTACGGACGCTCGTACAGTGTGTCTGCTGTCACTTTCGTAGAACCTGAAGATGTCTGAAACATCTGAAGCTCTTTGTAGTTGCTTGAAGTCAAACAATAAGCATTGAGAAATTCTATGAAAATCTTGATGTTTTTTGAAGTCATGCATTCTTCAACCTACGATTTGCAGGGCCACACTGTCGTCCTGGCATAGCCCTTGAAGAGACATCACGTCTAACTACACACAGCCAAGCCAGACCCTTGCTCAGTCTGGGTCCGAAAATTGGACCACGTCATCTTGCAACACATGTTTTGAAAGGTCAAGTTCTAGGTTTGGCCAAAGATGCGTTCAATGCTAAAACATGGAATCATCATGTTTCAATGTTGATAAAGTTGCGACCAAGCCGACTTCCCCCTGTTATGACGAACAAAAGTCGTCCGGGTCGTCCGGATCGAAGCAGTTCGGCACGAAGAATTTCAGCTAGCATTGCCAGCTCAAAGCCTGTGTTGGTGCCACAACATTTGTTTCGTACACTTGCATGGAATATCAAGGTTATTCTTATGGCGATGCAGCCTGTTCCGAAATGAGTCAACGTCAAACAACAGGCTTCCCGGTGAAAGCCAACCTGTTCCGCAACACATCTGCACTCTGCTTGCCGTCTTGGCAGCTGCCCGGCCAAAACCTACTTGCAAGGCAATCATTGGCTCGTTGCTTATGAAAGGAACATCCCTAATGTGGCAGTACAGGTTCGATGCATTGAACAAGCAGGACAGCAGCTATCTATTCCATCATGAATGAAAGGTTCGGTTCATGGTTCGATACATCATTGCATTGCATCTTGGATCAACATCCGAATCAAGGTGCAAGTACAGCGCGTGATCGTACAAATGATTGTATACGTAGTGGGGAGCATCCACAAGCTTCAACAGTTGGAATCTATCTGATTTCATGATTAATAGATCAAATGGTCAACAACTAGAAATAACTCATTAAGAATAGTTGATCAATAATGAAGGAAGTCAACAAATCATAATAGATCAACATATCTGCATCATATCTTCTTTATATCTGTTTGATCAACTCTGCCGCGGTCAAAGCATCTTGTGCCAATCAGACCTGTGCAACGTGACCATCGTGACGATCAGGGATGGTCGAGAACGGGTAGTGCCGGTTGATGATTGGCGTAGGATACAACCAGCTGGCGATATGACTCATGATTGACCAGAATATCGCAAGACAATAGGATACAATGGTGTTCTATTCATGAGCAAGCTACTATATCTAACCATCTGACAATAGAATACAATGGTGGATCTCAGATCTGATCTCTTGGGTGAGGTTTCGAACGTGCATATCTCACGTCTTGCTTGTCGAGTTCTTAGCTAACGATATCTTGGCCAACTCCAGGGACAGGAATTATACTTCTGACAGTATGAAAGTTGTGTATCACATCCACACTTGGCCCTGCGCAAGCATTGCCCTGCGTCCGTAGATGGGGCCATGGTCTCTGTACTGGAAAATTTGAGCAGAGACATGACCAAAGTGAGCCCTGGCCGTGGCACTCTGACCACGTTGACTCACTATGACCGAGGATCATCGCTCCTCAGCAGATGTGAGCATCCTGCGCAGAGCTCAGTCGAGCATCGAGAACACACTTCCTCTTTCCATCAACACACTTCCTCTCTGAAAGATTGAAAGATTCGTGAGATCGAAAATGTTTTGAAGAACAATTGAAAAACTATGAAAAACTCTTTCCAGTTTCACATTGAACAGCATTTTGAAGATTTCTTTCACAGTTTGTCTGAGATCGACCCGCCTGGGCGCCTTGGCCCTCAATGTCCATCTTCCATCTTGCCTTCGTTTCCTTCCACCTGGCAATGGTCATCTCAACGGGGGCATCCCAACAAGGGCATCCCAACGGGGGCATCCCACCTCGGACTTCTCCACAATGCAGAAATTCATGGCCTAAGGCCAAGTGGCAACCCATCGCCACCAAGTGATCTTCGGAATTGGGCAAGTTTAGAACAGTTGGGAAGTTTTTGATGGCTGTTTTTGAAGGAACATGTTTTTGATTGATTTAGATTTGATGCAACTTGTGCTGTGCACTGACTTGATGTTGTATCGCGTCGTGTCCCACAGAGTTTGTCTGCTGATGCCATGGATTTTTTGGATTCTAAGAGCGGCGCTAATATGAGCAGAAGTATCTGCACTGTTGTGATTCCACCCAGCACCAGGATGAGTAAGCCTCGAATCGCATGATACCAAGATACACCCTTTGGAAAACATACTGCAGGAGAAAAGCTCAAATCAAATCTGGCGCAAATCGCTGAATCTGACAAGGACACTTGAGGCACAGGGCATGTGAACAAAAGGTATGAATTCAAACAACGGTTTAAATAGCAGGTGCAGGAGGATTGATGGACCTTTTATGGCTTGACTCAGCTCGCCATCTGGTTGATCCCTACCCTGATTGGTTTTAGTACATTGTCCCCAGCTCAACCATCAGCTAGTTGATCAACCATTAAGCATATTCGGCTGTAGCTCATTGCCAAAACCAGGTATGATCAATTATGAGGATGATGATGATGATGATGATGATGATGATGATGATGATGATGACGATGACGATGACGATGACGATGATGATGATGATGATGATGATGATGATGATGATGATGACGATGACGATGACGGTGAAGATGAGGATGACGATGAGGATAAGGATGAGGATGATGATGATGATGATGATGATGATGATGATGATGATGACGATGACGATGACGATGATGACGATGATGATGATGATGATGATGAGAATGAGGATGAGGATGACGATGACGATGATGATGATGATGCTGATGCTGATGGTGACGGTGACAGTGACGACGACGATGACGATGACGAGGATGACGATGACGATGACGAGGATGACGAGGATGACGAGGATGATGAGGATGATGATGACGATGACGAGGATGACGAGGATGACGAGGATGATGAGGATGATGATGACGATGAGGAGGACGAGGAGGAGGACGAGGAGGAGGACGAGGAGGAGGACGAGGAGGAGGACGAGGAGGAGGACGAGGAGGAGGACGAGGAGGAGGACGAGGAGGAGGACGAGGAGGAGGACGAGGAGGAGGACGAGGAGGAGGACGAGGAGGAGGACGAGGAGGAGGACGAGGAGGAGGACGAGGAGGAGGACGAGGAGGAGGACGAGGAGGAGGACGAGGAGGAGGACGAGGAGGAGGACGAGGAGGAGGACGAGGAGGAGGACGAGGAGGAGGACGAGGAGGAGGACGAGGAGGAGGACGAGGAGGAGGACGAGGAGGAGGAGGATGATGATGATGAAGATGATGATGATGAGGAAGAGGAGGATGAGGATGATGATGATGAGGAGGAGAATGAGGAGGATGATGATGATGATGATGATGACGATGAGGAGGACGAGGAGGAGGAGGAGGATGACGATGACGATGACGATGATGATGATGATGATGATGATGATGATGGTGATGGTGACGATGATGATGGTGATGGTGACGATGACGATGACGATGACGATGACGATGACGATGACGATGACGATGACGATGACGATGACGATGACGATGACGATGACGATGACGATGACGATGACGATGACGATGACGATGACGATGACGATGACGATGACGATGACGATGACGATGACGATGACGATGACGATGACGATGACGATGACGATGACGATGACGATGACGATGACGATGACGATGACGATGACGATGACGATGACGATGACGATGACGATGACGATGACGATGACGATGACGATGACGATGACGATGACGATGACGATGACGATGACGATGACGATGACGATGACGATGACGATGACGATGACGATGACGATGACGATGACGATGACGATGACGATGACGATGACGATGACGATGACGATGACGATGACGATGACGATGACGATGACGATGACGATGACGATGACGATGACGATGACGATGACGATGACGATGACGATGACGATGACGATGACGATGACGATGACGATGACGATGACGATGACGATGACGATGACGATGACGATGACGATGATGATGATGGTGATGATGATGATGATGATGGTGATGGTGACGATGATGATGGTGATGGTGACGATGATGATGGGGATGGTGACGATGACGCTGTCGATGACGATGATGATGATGGTGATGATGATGATGATGATGATGATGATGGTGATGATGATGATGATGGTGATGATGATGATGATGATGGTGATGATGATGATGATGGTGATGATGATGATGATGTCTATGATGATGATGACGATGATGATGATGATGATGATGATGGTGATGATGATGATGATGATGATGGTGATGATGATGATGATGATGATGATGATGATGGTGATGATGATGATGATGATGATGATGATGATGATGATGATGTCTATGATGATGATGATGGTGATGATGATGATGATGATGATGGTGATGATGATGATGATGATGATGATGATGATGGTGATGATGATGATGATGATGATGATGATGATGATGGTGATGATGATGATGATGGTGATGATGATGATGATGTCTTTGATGATGATGATGATGATGATGATGATGATGATGATGATGTCTATGTATGTTTATTCTGATCATTCACCATATATGGCTCTAGCTTTGCCTAAGCACGGGTGGTGACTCCTCACTGGCACCTCCTCGTGGTGCTTCCACCTCGTCCAGATTCCCGGTGGTGACTTCCACTGTGGGGGTCCACCAGTCCTCACGGCGAACACCACACACCACAGATCTGTAGATCTATGCGTATCTGTGTGATTCTGTGTGTATATAATGTACATTTCAATCTACACTCTTTATCTACATTGTTTCTCTACTTTGTTTATCTACATTCCTTGATTGTATTGTTTATCAGTTGCATTTATCTAGTTTGTTTATTGTTGCCAATGAATCATCAGTGAATTTTCGGATCAATAGTCAATATAGATCAATAAATCCATATAGACGACATATAGATCAATATCATAGACAATGCCCTTTTACAACCTACTTATTATAAGTTTCAAATCTTATTAGTCTACTCATTGCTCCCCATCTCAACTTCTCTGGGATGATGATGTTGCCCCAGTTTGGTGGAAATATGTTGGGATTTTTTTTAGCCACAAGAATCTTCATGTTGCTCTGAAGATACCCCCTTCTGAAGAGACACCCAAAGTGAGAGAAAGATTATGTACACCTCAAATTTCTTGAGCCAGGGTCGGTTGTTACAGGCGCCTGCACTTTGTCTCGCAGTGGAGCATCTACAAAAGCTGCGGCAGTTGCACACCTTGGTGCACCCCGCAGGCGCTGGATCAGGACAGCACAACGGCTGAGGTCAGAACAGCAGAACCACGGTCAGCAGCAGCGACATGACACAGGAGACGAGACTTGGTGAATCTCTCTCCACCTTCACCTGACTCAACTCATACATTTGTTTAAGCAAATCACAAGCCTTGAAGTCAGCACATCAACACTGGCATCAAAAACCATGACTTTTTCTATCTCTTCCAACAATCGATCGTCGCCAACAATCGATCGTTGAAGCATCACATTGAAGCAACCACAAACAACGATCGTCGCTCGCTGCCTCTCCGTCTGGACCGAGCTTGCTCTTCCACTGGCCAAGTGCCTCTTCGCCTGAGCACCAGGACAAGGAGCGCCAGGATCATGAGGCTACGCACAACATAAGCATGTCTGCAAACAGCAAGGGTCATCCCTAGGAGAATGTCAAAAAAATCGAAGTTTCTCCCTTTCAACAGAAGGACGCATGTCCGGAACTGCTCATAGAATTTTTGCAGGAACTTTTGACTCGCCAATGATGAAAGAGTAGCATGCCAAGGTTGTACTGTCTCGAGCCTATCCAAGCTTGGACACCAAAGCTATGTTTTTCGGACACTTTCACAGCTAAGAACCGGGCACCATCCCTCGAGGGTTAAGCCTCCTGTGAAGCACCGAATTTGCAACTCTGAAATTGTTTGCCGCTTTGACCCCTAGCCCTAGACATGCAGATCCACGGTGAAGTATCTCATAGCTGTGGCTCAATCGTTTCCAACACATCACCCACCCTGCCTTTCATTTCGGAAAGTGCTCACCTGTCCTGAGCTTTTTGGGATTGACAGTTGGAACATGTTGGAAGCAATCAGAACACAAGGCATCACAAAGCAACAAAATGCGATAGAAGGAGACCTGTGTCATCTACTAGAAGACTATAGGAGACCCTAATGAGATGTGTTTGGCTTTTGTGTGCGTTCCTTTTACGGAAAAACTTTCCAGAATGTGCCAGGCAAGGTGCTCGATCTCGAAAGTTCAAGAGGCAGCTTGGCCGCTGTGGTGTTTGTTAAAAAAGGCTTATTGGATTGGAACTAACTCCCAGGTATGTTTCTGCTGAGTCTAGTTGGAACTGCACACTCTAACCCCACATTGGCATACATTTCTTGATACGATTTGCTTTGAGCCAAACAGAATGCAGGCTTCATGTTGTTGCACACGAAGAGTAGATCAGCCTGATGTACATAACCACAGCATTTGCTCTAAGCTTTTTGGCCAAGAGGGACAGAGGGACACGCACCTCTGAAACATGTGGGGTGTCCAATAAATTACTCTGTACATGTTGAGCTTCTTTGAGCTGCAGGTATGATGCTACACGGCCCAACTTCAGCTGCAGGTTGGTTGCCGTCAACATGTCAACGATGTCTGGAGTTCATTTGAACTCATTTTGCTTGGCTTTTTACAATAAATGACCATCAAATACTGATCATCGTCTTTGCAGAAGGATGATCTCGGACTGCCCCTGCGACATCATCAAGATCACGAATGCATCTCGACATCAACCAAAGAGAAACCCATGCTGTCAATGCTGATCCGAGTGACGTATGCCCATGTAGTTGAGAAGCTCCAAACTGCTCCACGAAGTCTTCGAAACCACGGACCTTGGAAGGAAGTAAGATCTACGCCGCGAACAGTAGGCGATTCGGATCAGCAACGCAACAGTGGCAACTGTCGGCTAAAGTGAAGCAAAGTTCAGCAAGGTTCAGCAATAGCCATGGGTGGATTCCTTTGGCCAAGGCACTCCAATCCCTGTACCTGCAACAGCTGTGTCAGCTTGTATTGTTGACCTCAGAGCGTGCCCAAGGAGTGACATCAACAGATCTTGAATGAGCTGTGCACGGCTTCAGAGCAGCTCCAAAGTTTGCAACAATCAGAATGTCAACTATGATATGAGCTCATATGGGCTCCCATAATATTCCCATCTCCAAATTGCTGCTACAACTGCTAGAACTGCTACAACCATTCATTATTCATTATTATTGCTACAATGAAAATCGAAGAGACAGTTCACCCAGTCAGCCACCATGTTAGGCCACGGAACAATACGCGTCGTTTTTCTTGGCAATGGCCTGTGCTTCTCCCTGCGCCTGTGCTATGCCAGCTGAGCATGGAATGCCCCCACCCTGGACATGTCATGACATGTTTATATCGGTATAATCATCTTTATCATCATCAGCATCATTGTCGTCATGTTTCGCCATTATAACAAATATAACAAATAACAACCACAAGCTACACCAGCTAATGCTTTGCTGATCATTGATATTCATTGATAGTTTCTCTTTTTCAGAGGATGTTTCAGCATGCTATCATCTGCACTCCACTGGGTCGGACCTGGTTTTGCAGCTTCTGCACTGCCTGGTCATGGAAAGTGCCGCAAAGCATCTTGTCTAATGCGGTAAGCGAAGTGGGAGATAGAAAAACAGAGATAGAGAAACATATAGAATGCACATTTGGAGAATCGTGCAAATGTAATCTGCATATCATACGTTATCATACCATCATATACTATCGCTCAGATTGACACTCGAAATCAACAATCCCCTAGCTGGATCCCCCTGAAACTAACCATTGCTGTGATTTTCTACAACCTCGAAGTTACACTGCAAGCACCCGGTTCTGCACCTGTTTGGCCTTCAGCACTGCGGTCGCAAAGGTGACCTGTGATAATCTGAAGCAGGTGACAAGTCCCGGTGACCCCAAAATGAAGGCATGTTTAGACGAACCAATTTGGGTGATCGTAGTTTCTGAGCCATAGTTTCTGCTTCACAAGAGGTCTCAGTGAATTTTTGGATTTTGATTTCAGCTCATCTCGGTGCTCATTTTGAACCTGAAAGCAGCACCCCATTTTGGAGACACCGAGAGCTTCGATCTTCGGCAGCCTTTTTCGTCTCCTGCTCCAGCTTCGCGATTTGAATGTGCTGCTCCTGTACCTGGCGATAAAAATCAGCAGCAGTGGCACTGCTGTGCCGTGCCGTGGCGCCTGCGTCTCACGAATGGCATCTTCCTCGGTCTCCCCCGTGGCACGGCAACGAATTGGAACCCGGTGCGGCTGAGCGGCGAATGCATCGGGCAGGTGAACAGTGCGAAGTTGGAAGAAAGGCACCTGGACATGTCACCTTTGAATGATCTTTTGATTCATGTTTTTAGTGCAACTTGTTTTCAGCGGGTTCACCCATGTTGATTCATCTTTTGCTATCTAGTGTACTTTGTTTGCAACTGGTTGACCCACGTTAAACCACTAGTCACCAGACATGAGATTGTATTAAGCTACTAGAAACTAGTGACACCTAGTGACTAGAAACTAGATGAAACTAGTAACTATAGTAGTGGTTTAAACTACTGGAAATTTCTCAGGAAATCCTTGCGTCGCCTCTGCGAAGGCATGCTTCCGGAAGTGCTCCTTGGCTCGGCTGAGCCGACATCAGCAGCCATGACATCCTTCCGCTGAGCTGTGAGCGTCGAGTACGCGGTGCATCTCCTTGCTGACAAAGGTGCGATTCCTGAAAAAAGCGACAGCTTGCAGCAGTTGATCAGCAGTTGATGTAGAGTTTGTGCCAAAAATCCCCAATTTCTGTCGTAGTTGTTTGTCAATTGATCAGCTGCAGAGCTCCAGAATTTATGTCCTGAAGAAGAAATGCGCGTTGTGATGGGTGGTTGCTGTCGATAGCTGCTCAATGGCCATACGTACGAAGGTCTTCTCATAGTCCTCCCCAAGTGTAGACCACCTGATTGAGGGCACCACCATGGATCAACCTATGATTTATGTGCAATCAAAAAACATCAATAAATAATCATACAATAATCAGTTCTACAAATCAGACAATCAATAAAGAGTTCTAAACATGTTAGCTTAGGCTTGAATTAATCAACAAAGTAAATAGCATTTTAAGACTGTTTGCAGGTGATTGTCGGTCATGATCAGTCAATGAGACTCAAGTGTCATTCATCGACCCTGAAATTCGGTGACTAGGTGTGCGGCAAGGTGTACAATTGGTCGAACATCAACTGGTACTGGAATGAGACTTCCTCAGCAATCAAATGATAAACTGCACATTGGATTCAAAAAGAGTTTCCTTCACTTCATGTTGTTGAGTTCCCTCAGCAAATGGTCGGTCGGTTTGATAGCTGTGATCTGACAAGATCCCAAGGTTCAAACAACGTCAGAATGCACTACTTTCACTTCCAAGAAGCCAGATGAACTGTCAAGCCATCCTTTGTACGGCTTTGCAATGCCGGCCCTTGTTGTCCTTCCGTCCAATCCTGAAGAAACGAAATGGACTTGACCTCAGAGGCTTTGTGAATCAAAGATGTCAAAGCGTCTGGTACAGCAAGCTGCAGGCATTCACAGCTGAAATGTAGACTTTTCTCCCAAGATTGACTTCTTTGCAGCCAAAGCACCGTCCGAGGGAACTTGATGAAGCTATTGGTGATGCCCAAATAGTATCCTCAAGTGAAGAACTTGCAAACATCCTTCAAGGCTCAACAAAAAAAAGCGCAAATGTCACAGGACGCAGTGAATGAAAGCGATAAGAGAAGGTTATCACCAAGTGGCGGCCAGCACTGTATGGCTCCTATAGCAAGCCCACGGGAAACAAAGTCATTTAGCAGCGGCCAAAATGATCCTACCGTAACTGACCTGGAAAGTTGAGCAATGTTGAGCATAAACATATCCAAAAAACATCATAAGTTGTTTCTCTCTTTTTCCAAATTTTCAGATCACAAGATTCGCAGCTCGCTCCGCTCCTTCTCCACGCTCTCACTGAGGTAATTGCAGTTGAGACCATACTCCTGATACCTGGGCAGGGCCGGCCAGGGCAGCAGGCAGTTCACCTAGCGCTCCAGCGTTGGGTCCCCGGCTCCAGGGAATCAAAGCTCCCCAGGAAGAGTGACGTCATGGTGACGATCGCCACAACCACCACCGAAACGAGCCATGGCTGCATCTTCACAACGGTGAGTATGATCTAACCACGAATAAATTCTAGGCACTAGATACTCTACTAGATACCGATAGAGTCCTAATAGAATCCCATAGATACCTGTGATCCTCACAACACTTTTATTGAGGATGGGAAAACAGCAACACTTGTGGAATTGAGGATGGGAAAACAGCAACACTTGTGGAATTGAGGATGGGAAAACAGCAACACTTGTGGAATTGAGGATGGGAAAACAGCTGGCTGGCTCTGACTCAGAACGAAATTGTTGCCCCATGTGCTCGAGCTCGACCAATTGTGGCAAGTTGTGACGACAGTGCTGAATGAAGATCTGGATTTCATATCGTTAATGAATACCAAACCGTGATCCGAACTAGCCAGAGCATAGCACTTGCAACAAATGCAAGTGCATACAATGCACCTGTGAGATGGGAAGCTTCGAACATCATGAGCATCATTGCCTCTACATGTCATGACATTTCCATCTCACGTGTAGACATGACAGGACTTCTGGACTGCTCGTAACTTTTGACCATCCGCATCTCTCTGTGAGTTTCTAAGCAAAACTCCTGATCAGGATCAGATCTGATCAGAAATAACCTTTCAGAAACAATCGAAAATCAAATAAAATCGAGTGATACCAATGCTCCACCATTGCTTCAGGCGAGCGCAAAGAGGGGGCTGGGCCTTTTTTGGTCAGCGAAAAGTTTGATCCCGCGATCATCACGTGCCATTCTCTGTACAGGCACCAACTTCCCACGTGGGAACGGTGAATGGTGCTCACCTCAAGGGTGAATCCTGAGAGCTGCAGACATGCCATGACAACTTGGGAGGCAAGGAACTTTCAGGAACTTGGAAACATGTGGAAGGCAAGTGCAAGGAACTTGGGAAGCTTTGGAAGCTGCAAGTTCTACTTCTGGAAAAAGCTTCAAGAAGTTGTTTGGTGGGGAGTGAGCGTAATAAAATGGGCTTCTCAGTCAACCAATCGTGTTTGGGAGGCAGGAAGAGGTGGAGACAGAGGAGGAGAGAGAAGAGACTGAGAGAGAGAGGGAGATATAGGTCGGTCGGTAGATAGGTATTGCAAATGTGTCTTTCAGCTGTCTGATGTATGTTCAAAATGTCTATTTGACTCCCCATTAGTGCAGATATGTCCAAAACATCTGTCCACTCATCCCAGCATTCATCTGTACAAATAACATACATACCATACACATCTATGAAGTCATGGTGTGCACACTTGTGTTTTGATGTGTGTGTGTGCGAGGGCACTTGTCTATTTGTTATTTTTTGAACCTATCTCTCTCGCTATCCGTGCTTTCATATGTTTCCTCTTTGATCTAATCAATCCAATCGTCCATCTCTCTTTCAGCGTTTTTTGAACCTATCTATCTCGCTATCCGTGCTTTCATATGTTTCCTCTTTGATCTAATCAATCTAATCGTCCATCTCTCTTTCAGCCTAGCTTTCCATCTACCATCATCTACCCATGTGCTTGATCTATCAGTCTCCCCATCCATGCTACCTATCTCACTGACGATCTCCTTACCTTTTAGTCTGTACGTCTACGTCTCTAAATGTTTACTTACAACTGCATGGATCAATCTAGCCTGGCGAGGCTACGTTGAAAAGTGGAGGTAGTGTCCACTTTTGAGTCCGCAAAGGATATGAAAACATTCTTTTAAAAACGATTTTGCTGAAAGGCTGCCTTGAAAAGAATCCACTTCAAATCAATTAACTTCTCCAAAAGAAGACCTTGGCAATGCTATGAAATAACAACACGATTTCTTCTCAAGGTCAAGAACCTGGTTTCGAAGTCAATCGAAACAGACTGAGGATGACTTGGGAGGGCCGATTTGACTAACCCATGCTTTCATCATTGCTACATCATAAGTAATCCACACTTGCATACACTTGCCAAGTTTTGCCCCCCCCAGAAGTCATTTCGCATGTAAAGCGAAGAAGTCAGCACAAACCCTGCATGTTACACCAAGATTCTACTCTTAAATCCATTCTTCAAAAACTCGAGTTTTTGATATCTAGAATCTAAATCTCTCTTTGAACATGAGTTTGCGAGAACATCAGTGTGCACATCATCCACTTCTCATTTATAGCAAACCTACGACGACAAGGTCAAGATAAAACTGTCTAAAACTAAAGGAAAGGTGCTGCGTAGTTGGCCCAATCACCCCAGGCAGAGCCGGTCAAGCCTGAGTTGCAATGCGGAAACACCTCCATGAATTTCCTTGTCTCTGCGTCATCTACACTTCTTAAGTAGCTTCGTTGGTGGAAAAAAATGAAAAAGTTATCAAAGCGATTCTAAGACTTGTGTTCACAATCAATCACACCATTTAAAATACAATCTTATTACACAAATACCACAACATCTACTAACATCTACTAACAACTTTGCAAATCATCAAAAACATGCAGAGACTGTGTCAGGAAAATGCAAAACATGCAAAGCCTGTAATTAAAACGGAACTGGTGGAGCATAAATCAAGAGAGTTCAACATGACCATGCTGACCTTTGATGACTCAACATATGATGACATGTGATGGCATATGAATGCATATGACATTTCATGACGTGCGATGAGCTGGGATGACCTGCAAAATGCCTTTATGACCAGTATGCCAAGCAAGAAGCCATCTTGAAAGAACATCCCAATGATCGCCATCATGGCCAAACGTCCGTTCGCAAGTTCCGCCTGCAACTTGGATTTCTTTGCTGCTGGGTCAGAGACCTTGCCCAGGAAAGTAGGGAATCCAACTCCGTAGTCACCGGGAGTTCCGGACATGGTGGCATCCTTCATGAAGCCCAAGCCGTACTTTCCAGAGAAGAATCCAGATCCCTCGATCAAGCCAATGAACCACAGAATCTGGAGCCAGCCGAGCACCTCAACTACTGCACTTTCATGAGATGCAAATAGATATAACATGATCTAACATTCTTTAACATGGCAGGAACATACAGGAACTGATCAAAGACGGAAGTTGTTGGAACATGTGCAAACTCTGCGCATGCCCTGCCATAATTCGATACATCAAGAGTAAACAGCAGTATCAGTGCATCTTCAGTCAAGCTGATGTGTTCTTGTGATCAAGCTTTCATTTTCTGAGCTTCCAACTGGAACTTTGGAGATGGCCGCAAGACCACTTGGCACATCACTGAACTTAAGACCCAGAGATGGCGAGAGGTAGCCTACCAAGCTCTGTGAAGTGGAACTCCCAACAGTTGCGATATGGAAGAAACTTCAGGGATGATGATGATGATGATGATGATGATGATGATGATGATGATGATGATGATGATGATGATGATGATGATGATGCATCTCAGTACTGCAAGTTGAATTGAGTCTCAACAAAATTCATTCTCGCGCCTGGAAATTTGTAGTACTCTGGGACGATATAGCCCATGGTTGCGTACATTGCAACACGACCATGCTTGATCTCCACTGCTCGGCGTCTGTTGAATGTGGCTGCATCTGCGTTCGCGTTCAATCCGAGCGGATCCCAGTACCCGGTTGGTGCCTGTACACCCAGGGTGGTTGTAGAGACGCTGGCGCTTGAAGAAGAAGATGAAGACTTCGCCGCACCACCGAAGGAGCCGGCACCCATTCCTCCATCAACGGATCCAGCACCTCCCTTGAAGAGCACATCCTGTGTGGATGCACGGAGTGGTGAGTCAGCGTAGTTGGCCCAATCACCCCAGGCAGAGCCGGTCAAGCCTGAGTGGCAATGCCAAACCACGGCCATGAATTTCTTTGTCTCTACCTCATCTACACTTCCTAAAAAGCTGCGTTGGTGGCTTAAAAAAAAAGAAAAAGCTATCAAAGCGAGTCTAAGACTTGTGTTCGCAATCAGTCACACCATTTAAAATACAATCTATTTTTAGACACATATGCCACAACATCTCTACTTACATCTACTAACAACTTTGCAAATCATCAAAAACATGCAGAGACTGTGTCAGGAAAATGCAAAACATGCAAAGACTGTAATTAAAAACGGAACTAGTGGAGCATAAATCAAGAGAGTTCAACATGACCATGCTGACCTTTGATGACTCAACATATGATAACATGTGATGGCATATGAATGCATATGACATTTCATGACGTGCGATGAGCTGGGATGACCTGCAAAATGCCTTTATGACCAGTATGCCAAGCAAGAAGCCATCTTGAAAGAACATCCCAATGATCGCCATCATGGCCAAACGTCCGTTCGCAAGTTCCGCCTGCAACTTGGATTTCTTTGCTGCTGGGTCAGAGACCTTGCCCAGGAAAGTAGGGAATCCAACTCCGTAGTCACCGGGAGTTCCGGACATGGTGGCATCCTTCATGAAGCCCAAGCCGTACTTTCCAGAGAAGAATCCAGATCCCTCGATCAAGCCAATGAACCACAGAATCTGGAGCCAGCCGAGCACCTCAACTACTGCACTTTCATGAGATGCAAATAGATATAACATGATCTAACATTCTTTAACATGGCAGGAACATACAGGAACTGATCAAAGACGGAAGTTGTTGGAACATGTGCAAACTCTGCGCATGCCCTGCCATAATTCGATACATCAAGAGTAAACAGCAGTATCAGTGCATCTTCAGTCAAGCTGATGTGTTCTTGTGATCAAGCTTTCATTTTCTGAGCTTCCAACTGGAACTTTGGAGATGGCCGCAAGACCACTTGGCACATCACTGAACTTAAGACCCAGAGATGGCGAGAGGTAGCCTACCAAGCTCTGTGAAGTGGAACTCCCAACAGTTGCGATATGGAAGAAACTTCAGGGATGATGATGATGATGATGATGATGATGATGATGATGATGATGATGATGATGATGATGATGATGCATCTCAGTACTGCAAGTTGAATTGAGTCTCAACAAAATTCATTCTCGCGCCTGGAAATTTGTAGTACTCTGGGACGATATAGCCCATGGTTGCGTACATTGCAACACGACCATGCTTGATCTCCACTGCTCGGCGTCTGTTGAATGTGGCTGCATCTGCGTTCGCGTTCAATCCGAGCGGATCCCAGTACCCGGTTGGTGCCTGTACACCCAGGGTGGTTGTAGAGACGCTGGCGCTTGAAGAAGAAGATGAAGACTTCGCCGCACCACCGAAGGAGCCGGCACCCATTCCTCCATCAACGGATCCAGCACCTCCCTTGAAGAGCACATCCTGTGTGGATGCACGGAGTGGTGAGTCAGCGTAGTTGGCCCAATCACCCCAGGCAGAGCCGGTCAAGCCTGAGTGGCAATGCCAAACCACGGCCATAAATTTCTTTGTCTACACTTCGTAAAAAGCTGCGTTGGTGGTTAAAAAAAAAAAGCTATCAAAGCGAGTCTAAGACTTGTGTTCGCAATCAGTCACGCCATCCATATACCATCTACATCAATCTACACAACATCTACTAACAACTTTGCAAATCATCAAAAACATGCAGAGACAGTGTCAGGAAAATGCAAAACATGCAAAGACTGTAATTAAAACGGAACTAGTGGAGCATAAATCAAGAGAGTTCAACATGACCATGCTGACCTTTGATGACTCAACATATGATAACATGTGATGGCATATGAATGCATATGACATTTCATGACGTGCGATGAGCTGGGATGACCTGCAAAATGCCTTTATGACCAGTATGCCAAGCAAGAAGCCATCTTGAAAGAACATCCCAATGATCGCCATCATGGCCAAACGTCCGTTCGCAAGTTCCGCCTGCAACTTGGATTTCTTTGCTGCTGGGTCAGAGACCTTGCCCAGGAAAGTAGGGAATCCAACTCCGTAGTCACCGGGAGTTCCGGACATGGTGGCATCCTTCATGAAGCCCAAGCCGTACTTTCCAGAGAAGAATCCAGATCCCTCGATCAAGCCAATGAACCACAGAATCTGGAGCCAGCCGAGCACCTCAACTACTGCACTTTCATGAGATGCAAATAGATATAACATGATCTAACATTCTTTAACATGGCAGGAACATACAGGAACTGATCAAAGACGGAAGTTGTTGGAACATGTGCAAACTCTGCGCATGCCCTGCCATAATTCGATACATCAAGAGTAAACAGCAGTATCAGTGCATCTTCAGTCAAGCTGATGTGTTCTTGTGATCAAGCTTTCATTTTCTGAGCTTCCAACTGGAACTTTGGAGATGGCCGCAAGACCACTTGGCACATCACTGAACTTAAGACCCAGAGATGGCGAGAGGTAGCCTACCAAGCTCTGTGAAGTGGAACTCCCAACAGTTGCGATATGGAAGAAACTTCAGGGATGATGATGATGATGATGATGATGATGATGATGAT
>VSDK01002984.1:1269585-1298846 GCA_009767595.1 Symbiodinium kawagutii | reverse complement strand
GATGATGATGATGATGATGATGATGATGATGATGATGATGATGATGATGATGATGATGATGATAATAGTAGTAGTAATAATCGTGCTGACAAAGATAATTGTGATGCTGATAACGGTGATGCTGATGACGGTGATGACGATGACGATGACGATGATGATGATGATGATGATGATGATGATGATGATGATGATGATGATTATTAATAATAATATCATGATGATGATAATGATGATGGTGATGGTAGTGGTGATGATGGTGGTGGTTGTGATGGTGGTGGTGATGGTGGTGATGATGATGATGAAAGTGGTGGTGGTAGTGGTGGTGATGATGATGATGATGACGACGATGATGATGATGATGATGATGATGAAAGTAGTAATAATCGTGCTGACAAAGACAATTGTGATGCTGATGACTATGATGACGATGATGATGAGGATCATGATGATGATGATGATGATGATGATGATGATGATGATGATGATGATGATGATGATGATGATGATGCATCTCAGTACTGCAAGTTGAATTGAGTCTCAACAAAATTCATTCTCGCGCCTGGAAATTTGTAGTACTCTGGGACGATATAGCCCATGGTTGCGTACATTGCAACACGACCATGCTTGATCTCCACTGCTCGGCGTCTGTTGAATGTGGCTGCATCTGCGTTCGCGTTCAATCCGAGCGGATCCCAGTACCCGGTTGGTGCCTGTACACCCAGGGTGGTTGTAGAGACGCTGGCGCTTGAAGAAGAAGATGAAGACTTAGCCGCACCACCGAAGGAGCCGGCTCCCATTCCTCCATCAACGGATCCAGCACCTCCCTTGAAGAGCACATCCTGTGTGGATGCACGGAGGCCTGCCTTTTTCCCTCTCTTGGAGGCCACTACTGCAGCACCAACTGCGGTGACTCCCAAGGCCGCTCCACTCATTGAAGAACTGGCGGAGTTTGCAATTTCACCTTGGTATCATGGCAGCAGGAAGGGATCACTGGGACGGAAGCAAATCGGATTTTGTTTCGGAAGGAAACGATACGTGTATATATTTATTTATATATGTTTCTATTTATTTATACATTTATTGGCATATATATATATACATATGAGATTTTTGTATATACAAATATATATATATATATATATATGTACAGTATATATATATATATATTCATAGTGATATATCTCGATACCAGTTGGACTGGCATTTGTTGCTATGACCTGCATTGATTTCAATGACTTGCTTTCCACGCAGAAATGCCGAGCAATTCACCATTGCTGCCGCGGAGTCCAGCATTGCCTTGGCCTAAGTCGCAGGAGGAAGTGAACAAGAACAGTAAGAGGGTAAGTACCAGTAAGAATAAATAACGAAATGAATTGGTACCAGTAATACTACCACTGTAATAATAGGGTAAGTTGAAACAAAGAAGAACAATAAGAATCAAAATGAAACCGGTGTAAGTTGAAAAAAAGAAGAGGGGATTCCTCTGGACAAGTGCCAGTACAAAGACTCCATCAGGAAATCAATCAAGAGAGAAATCAAGTCCTCACATCATTTGACATCGTTTGCGAATCTCAATTGACATCGTTTATCTGAATACATCTGCAAGAAGTTTACTAATCCATCTCAAATCATCCAAAACTTGAGGAGAAGGCTAGGTTGAGTCGGTTGAGTGGGCAGCACAAACGCGCTCTGAGCGAGAGATTGCATCGCCATGGCCTCAGATCCAATCATCGCGAAACGTCCACATTTCAACCACCGATGTCCAAAGCACCAAAACGAATGGCCGTTAAAATGAAAATATCCATGTCTTTCCATTTGTTTCCACTTGTTTCCAGATCTGTGACTCAACTTCAAGGGATACCTGCGAGGAACAACCGTTGGATCAGGATAAGCCAGTTTGGGTGGCAACTCTCAAAAGCTGGCTGGTCACCCTGGCTCGGAAAATGATTGCGCGGAAAATTGACCCACTGGACCCACAGTGCCCCCTTCTTTTGAGCAGAAAATCAGGAATGTCTGGGAAGTGCCATAGCAAGCTACGAGAAGTGAATGTCATTGTATGGTGGAAACATTATTGCCACTTGCATTGAACGTATGAAATGCTGAAAAACTCCTCGATGCGTTTGAGAAAGCGTCCAGTGATGTTGCTGTGCAAGCATATTCCACCGCTTCAAAACTATCCCAAAAGAAGTGGCTTGTTTGTGAGCTGGTCAAGCCATCCGTAGTGTCAGGCTAGGTAGGAGCTCTCATGTTTTTTGGGAAGTTCAGAGAAGAAAGACATCCCACAAAGCTGAAGTTGGGGCACTTGAAACTGCCAATGCAATTTAGAGACGAGAGCACTTCTGGTCTCCAACTGCAACTTCGCTTGCAATTCCATTTTGGGTACATGGCAAAGGGGTCGGTCAACAAAGACTCAAAACAGGAACTTTCAACATCTTCGACCATCTGTGAAGTCTAAACCATCTCTTTTGAAGGAAAATGTCCTGCTATCACAGCACAGAAAAGCCTTTCATCCCACATCTTCGGGCCGACTTCGGTAATATCACGGGCAACGTTGGCCACATGTGATAGCTTCGAATGGGGCCCAAGCCACACGGCATGCCCTGAGATAAGAAACGAACAAACAAAGAAGCTGCCGAAGCTGCAGTCCTGGATCATTTTGCCTTGAAAGAGTGACCGGATCAGATCTGTTGTGCCTCTCAAATGACTTCAGGGCATGCGATGCAACGAGAAACAAGCCATGGAATACATGATTCCAGTGTGGTAGGAAATTGGTAGGTCGGTAAATGGTCCCACAAAAAATAGATGCTTGGTATGGTTGGGGCATGCATTCCACACCTTCTACTCCATGGCAAGCTTGAAACACGAGGTCATGGTTACACTGCCTCAGGCAAGTGTATCACCAATGTGCCTCAGGACTAAAACACGGTAAAACCACAAATATGCGCGTATATCAAAATATTTGTAGATATATACACCGTGGATGCTTTGCAACAATGATTGGTTTTTTTTCCAAATTAATCTGCGAAGGACCAGCCCACGCATCTGGCCGGTCAGTACGAGGTGAAGGTGTCCTGACAACCATTGCAGAAGAGCAAACTGTCATAAATATTCTATGTTTTCCAGTGCAGTGAGTCACTTGTCTGTGCAGATTGTTGAAGCAACATGAAATAACAATCGTATCCAACAACAGAGAGTGTTGTGATTTGACGTTCTTGAACAGTTGATACCGCATTTTTGAACAATCACCGACGACAACAACAACAATTACAATCGACAATAGCCAACAACAGGTAAATATCCAACCACATCCAACCACTAGTCTTGAAAGATGTTAAGTTCCAAGGCTTGCAACCCCGTGTTAGAACTCACCAGCTTCTGCGGTCCAGCCGATAGCATGGGGTCAAGCTCCAACGATGGCATTGAAGGCCTGGAGCTGGGAATCGATTGGCTGTGACATCATGTGACATCATTTATAACTTATAACCAGAAATTCAAATGGTTGGTACTATCAAATCGTTCTTTGATTGCCCATGTATAGTAAGAAAATAACCATTTGGGGGCTCATCTATTCTAAGAAACCACCATTTCAACATTTCAAATTTCTTTGAAACAAATCTTGTTGAACACATCCTGGCGCTTGTTGATCTTGTTGTTGTGATTGAAAATTGACATGTTTTTTCAATGAAACAATTGTTTCAACAAAAATAAATCCTTGTCACAAATGTTGTGATGTCACTAAAGTTTTTTCACGGGCTCGGTCCATGGAGCCTCGAACACCATTGCATTGATAAAATCACGGAGTAGCTATGAGATCTAGAGGAATCACAAACCCCATAGCCACAAGATGCTACATGTAGATAGCTATGAAGTCATATCAAGTCCATTTGAAGCGACAAGCCCATGGGTCTCGCCTGCTTGAACTCCTTGTAGGTAATCTGATAGTCTCGTGACTCAGCTGCCTCAGTTCTTGACGTTGGACATTGCTGTGCTCCAATCACCCAACAAGGATCCTACCTATGGTAGGCTGAGCAAATGATAAATGTCTCAATTGGATATCTTTAGGAAGTTACACATATCTCCACCGTATATCCAAGATTATCCAAGTAATCAGCATACTGATTTCGCAGCCTTCGGAAGATCTTGATCCAAATCAACGATCTGAGGTGATCCCCACGAGACCTGGCCACGACGTCCCCAAGGACCTGGCATTTGGATCGTAGATCAGGCGCCGTTCCTTCACCATCTTCTGATTGTTGCCCGACTCAGCGCCATGACTTCCACTCAAGGTAAAGAGATCTCCAAGAAATGATTTGTATTGCCTATCTAAATGCATATAGGCACTCATATATAAATAGATCTATACATATATGTCATTATATTTATCATTATATTATATGTCATTTAATATATGCATATGTACAAAGAAACCTTGTTTCAATACCGCAACATGCAGCGCTCAACGGCTTCGTGCATCATAGAGGCATAGTAAACCTTCTCGTGCGAGAGCCAGCAAGAGATATCTCCTGTGACGAAACTCCTTTGCTGTTTGTGTAACTTCTCGACACGGCAAAGGAGTGCAAAGTGGATGCCGAAAAGCTAAGTGCAGATGTCACAGCTTTGATCGAAACTTAAATCGAACTCACTCAGCCATGTCCTTTTGGAAACCCATCGATAAACTCCGGAATCTCGACCTGAGTTCTCCGAGATTATGTGAGTCTCACTACTGAATGGCGACAATACCAGCAGTACTAGCGCAGCTGAGTAACACTCGGATCCTCAGCCTGCTTCCTTAGACATCCACACGAAGTGAACAGCACCGAATCTCACATCTGTGGCCAACCCCCGGTGCATCCCAGCTTCGCTTTTGCCTCTGAGATGAGCTCCTCCATCTCCTGCACAGGCTGTCAATATCTCACGGTAGTGCCATGGTTGAAGTTCGCCGCTGATGGATCTTGATGTCTCCAATTAAATGACCATCAACATACCATCATTCTCACAAGGATCTTCCACATGCACTGTGACTCTGTGACTCTTGAGTTACGATTGATGAACATAGTACAGGCCATAGATGACCGTAGCCATATCCATCCAAATCCCAGGTTCCAAAACTGACCGGTCTGCACGGGTCGTTCAATGGGACGGTCCCCATGTCGCCCGGTTCCCGCTTCCTCGTCAGTCAGGCGCCGTTTCTTCTTTTTCTTCGCCTTCTGCACCTTTGACTGATAGTGGTAGCTTGGATAGTGGTTGATAGCTTATAGAAATCACTAATAGGGCTGGTGGTTGATATTGGTTCTTTGTTAGGCAACAAATGTCCCGTGCTCGAAAGAAATGCAAACAAAAAGTACATGTGAATTGAAATATGTCGCTGTTTTCAAAATCCAAATGAAGGCACATCGATCAAGTCGAAGACTTCTTTCCTTGGGCTACAGCATCGCTCGGGCAAAGTCTGAAGTTTGAAGTCTGAAGTTGTGTTTGTATCTCTACATAAATCTGTGTGAGACATACACATGTACATACTTATAAAATATTTATGTATATAAATATATATCTGTACAGAAACACATATGTGATGCATGGATTCAAAAAACAAAAAGCACATCCTTGCACCCGCCTTCCAAACATGTCCATGTCTCCAACATGTCCTCTGCACAGCAGTGCAGTCAGGCGGCAGCAAGTTATCATCCAGGTCGTAGCCCAAAGATGACGTGGCCCTCGGGAGCACAGCCGTATGGCTTTGTGCCAATTCATGGAGGTACCCCCCCAAAAAAAATGGTTTCCTACTAGAATGATCATCTTTTGGTGGGTGATTGGTTACCCTATTTTGGCACAACATGCTCATATGGTTCTCGCTGCTTCTCTGTTGCTCCTGTAGTTACCACTCCGTGTGAAGATAGGTCTGAACTCCTTCTATATTACATAGCACTATGTGAAGATCTTTGCAAAAAAAGTCAACAACTTATATTGTTACTATCATGGCTATGAGTTTATCTATCAACATCTTATGTTTTTGAAAAAACCCGTCGTTTGTGTGTTTTGCCCATGTCATGTGTGTCACACTTGCGTGTGTGTGTGTGTGTGTGTGTCAAGTAGCAGCTATTTGCTGACGCCAAGTTTCGACTTGAACTCTGTGAAGGAAACTTTGCCGCTGCCATTTTCTTAGTGCCACATCAGATGCAAACATTGGTGCTTTCTTGGAATGGGGGTACCCCAAAAAATCCACTGTTTGTCATTTCTAGTAAGAAACCAACCATTTTTGGAGGTTCGGAATTTTTGAGAAACACACCATTGGATATCATTGCTATCTCAGGATGTCACAGTTCGCAAGTCACAAAAAAGACTCTACTGACGCAAAAAGTGCACAAGGACACACGGAAGCTTCATGAAGCATCGAAGGCACCATCCAGCTTTTTGAAGATGTCCTTAGAAAAATGGATGACAGATGGACAAATACGCAAAATATCGCAAAATAACATCTTGAAATTGAACTGTATTTTTTGTTGCCTGCAAGGCATTATAAACAAGCTATCACGCTCAGATTTCGTGACACTCGAAACATCCAAGACACCTTCAACTTGGTAGGCTTCTCGCCTACAAGCTGCCCCAAATCTGTTTTGACTTTGCTCAACTTTGCTGAGTCCAGAAATAGCCTCAAAAATCCCTAGTCATGATCATTGATAGGGAAACTAACCAGCTACAAATTATGCTCAACCATTATAGTTAGCTATCATTGACCATAACCGCATTATTAACCAACCATCATTATTCCTTAATAGGGAAACTGAGCAGATCCAACCAGCTACAGGGCTACACCATTGCTGTGCTCAGCACCTTCCGCAGGCGGCGTATCCTTCAGCTCCTGAATGAACTCCATGAACTCTGCCATTGCCTGGCTGCTGTGCGCCCGTTGTAAAGTTGGAGTTGGTTCTGAAGATGCCATCACTGTTGGAATATAAATGATGTGTATGTATGTATGTATGTATGTATGTATGTATGTATGTATGTATGTATGTATGTATGTATGTATGTATGTATGTATGTATGTATGTATGTATGTATAAATGTATATTTGTATATTTGTATGTATGTATATGTATATATATATGAGATATAGAGAAATATAGATAGATTTGTTCAAAATACATCATAACAACAATTTTGATATATAGATATACATTTTTCAATTAAATCCATTGATTTTTACATCTCTTAGATCCATTGATTTAGATTACAGAATTCTTCAATCTGTGCCCAACGAATTCTTCAAAGTTCCCAGCGCCTCTGCTGGTGTGGAAGGACCTCCGAAAACCTTTTTGGTGATCACCGTCGCCTGACCCAGTGGCGCAGCAGTTTCGTGCTTCGGCAGCCAGTTGCTGTTGCTAAACGGTTCCCGTTATGGTTGGGAATGCTAGGAGTAGCGAAAATCAGCGAAGTGTAGTCATTTTTGTCAAAAAATGTAGTGTATCTTGTCAATCTGTCGATTAGTGTACTCATTCGTGTCAATGTATGTGAATCATTTTGCAGTTGGCCTCTGAGCCGCCATGGAAAAGCCAACGGATGAACTCTGTGTAGGACACTCGCTCGTCGCTGTTGGTATCCTAAGCAAATCGAACATTACGGAGCCATCTGATCGGCAAGAAAAACTTACACGGACTCTCCCCACCGAGCAATAGACCACAACACCATGATAATCAAATAATCTCTGATAATCTATGAAAATCTATGGATAATCTATGATAATCTCATCAGTTCTTATCATCTGTTTAGGTTTAGAGTCAATCTGAGTTGATCATCTCATCAATTCTGATCATCGAGTCTGCTTTGCGTAGCCAAGTTGCCATGACTTTGTAGATCTTATTAACCTCGGCTTCGAGCGGCGCATCAATGTGCGAAGCGTCTAACACTGAAGGGTTGCCAAGGCGACTGCCAAGGTGACTGCCAAGGCGACTGCCAAGGCGACTGCGCCGAGGAGCATCAGCATTCTTCAAGCCAACGCCACACAAGGCACGTCGAAGTTCATCTGTGCTCAGTGTGCCTCACAAGCTGAGCAAGTCGTTGCAAGAAACATCGTGAAACATGCGATCCATGCGAAATCCCCACCGTCGCAGTTGGAGTCAAAGCGGTTGAACAGAGCTTGCAGGCTCTCCTGAGTACACAAAGAAAGGGAGAGATAGGGAGAGGCTGCAAATATGGGGTCTGTCCGCACTGTTCCCTCTTCACATGACTCAGAAAATGTACACAAAGCCAGATCATGCTACATCATGCTAAATCAAAAGGATGTCAAAAGGTTTGTTTGAATGGGGTCTGATTTACAAAGCTGCAAGTCATCCCACTGTGCCATGAAAGACACCAGGTATCCCCACCTTCTGCGCCCATTCTTCCAATGTGCCCATGCTGCTGATGTTGCGCCTGTGCACAGCATGAGCTGCAAGCTGCCCTGCACTTTTGGGAGGCACAATAAAATCCAAAAAACGAAAAAGGAAAAACACATGTTTTGAGAAAAAGAAGAGATAAATTCGGAAGAGGATCCAAAGAGGTCCATGACCAAAGAAAGAACAAAAATTGGAACAAATGGAAGATGGTGGAAGATGGATTCGGTTTCCATCCAATGTCCTCAAGATTCCCTGGGCACCTAGCACTGAGACATCTGGGAGAACCCAAGCAATCCACACCCAACAAACAGGACGCGACCTGTCATCCATGGTCAACCGTCACGAAACCGCGCCTCTGCCACCCCTTCACAAGGCGAGCTTGAGCCCGAAGCTGCCGTCACGAGATGGGAAGGCGATCGCCCCGTGCACCTGCTGTGCAAAGGCTCAACTGGACACAGACAAAGCATGGCAAAGCTGCACAGCTTTGGGCGAAAGATTTTTTTTGGAATCGCAGCGGATGTTCACTTCCAGAATTGCCACCTGGAACAATGCAAAGCTGCGCTGCAAGAATGTAGCTGAAAGTGGTGCAACTGAGGCAGCCCTTGACGTGTCGAATCTACTCTTTCACGGCAAGTGACCAGGCAGCTTTCCGCGGTAGCAAGCGGATGCTCAAAGCTTCACCTCAGTGGCAAGGCCTCAAAGTTCAATACATCAAACCTTCAAACCTTAAGTGCTCAACGTGCCAGGCTGAACAGGATCCAAGCTTGTGAATTCTGCCTCCTGATCCTCCTTGTGCTGCTGAGGAACAGCCATGGTCACTTGGCCACTCCCCGGTGGCAGCACAGTCTTTGTGTGACTCGATGATGGCACCTGCAGACGTCAGCGTTACGAGCCGCCCTTGAGCCGCCAGCCATGCAGCCAAGCAGCGTCGAGATGCTTCGTCCAAGAAGAGCTCAGCATGAAAATCCTCGGCTGAAGAATTGTCAGAGAAAGATGCTGAAAGAATAAAGAGTTGTCAGCAAGAATTGTTAATTGTCATAAAGAATAAAGAGATTAAAGAGGAAAGTGAAGATCACAACAAATCATTGAAAGGAAGGGAAAAGAGGAAAGAGGAAAATCCATGAAAATCTTGAAGCTGAAGAAAAGGAAAAGGAAAGAGGAAAGGAGAAAAGAAGCTGAAGATGACCGGAAGTCATCAAGGGACTTGATTTTTATTATCGCAATGATGTTTCAAAGGTCTGACTTGGCAGTCCTGAGACCGTTCCCGGACCCAAATGTAGTCGATCTTCTGGCCTTGCCCTGGAGTTTGGTCCTGAGCTGTTGCGATGTGTTCGTAATGAACACATGGTTTTTTAAACGCACACCAAAGTCACAACTTCTCCAAATTCTTCAACAATGTGTCCTCATAGGTTCCGTATAACCCTTACACAATATCTTTAGTAAAGATTCTACGTATATCATTTTGATAGATGTATTCATATAGTCCTTTTAGGATTCATCTTATGAATCTATTCGTGTTGCTTTCAGGACATCAGCGCTCCTGCTTGTTGGCCGGACGTGAGACCTGTGGAAGATCAGGCGCCCTGCGCAGGGTCTTGTGCCTCGGAAGGATTCTGGCGCTTGGTTCGGACAAAACACGTTTTTCATTTGGTGGTTTCTCCAAATAGGAAACCCGAAAAATTGGCTGGTTGACTACTATAAATGGCTCACATAGGATGATCTAGGGGTATCCCTGTTTGAAGAAACACCCATATATTTTCATTAAACAAAAGATCTTGGAAACATTGAAAATACTCATGAGGTGTGGTCAAAAATACTCATAAGGTGTGGTAAAATAGCCAAGAATAAATCAATGATATCAATTGGGAAAACACAAATTTTCTTGGTGCACCATATGATTCAGTGGGTGCACTTTGCGAGCAAAGGAAAACTGAGAATCAAAGCAAAGCCCACCATGCACTGAGTTGCGCACTTCCCTTCAAACGGGCAGGGTACAGCGCCTGGCCCAAAGAAACGTAGAAAAATCATGAAATCATGGCGGCGCTGTACCGTGTCTCGCTTTCAGCAGTCGTGGCTTACAAGCATTTCAAAGGACCTCATGTCGACACTTTGATACTTTGCAGCAAACAAAGAGATTCTTCTCAAAGTTGTCTAGCTCTGCAAGAGATAGCTGCCAGGTGTTGTTAGATGTGGCTCGGTGTTGCTACTGGCCTGCACTTCTCTCCTGAAAGTCTTCATTGAAGTCAGCCTAAACATGAAGCACACTTTGAATCATGGTGGAAGTCCTGTGAATCCTTGTTGGAAGAAGCCTTGTTGAAGCATTGTTGTGCGTAGTTCTACTGCACAGGGGACTCACGCCAAGTCACAGTGATGATCTCGATCTGAGCCGTGCCCTGTGCACCAAAGGCGCCGAAGGCATCCAGCTGCTCCTTGTTATGACCTGCACATCGATGCACAGCAAATTTGTTAGAAACATAACAACCCGAAGAAACACAACACAGCAAATCCTTTCACAACAAGACCGAAAGCTCTGTCAAACATCTGCGATCGATTCCAGTGTCAAAAGCCCGCAGCTTATACACCTGTTCCATACTTTCACAGAGTCCAAGTGACAAACTCAGGCCTCTCATATGGCCGTTGATCACGCGAATGCGGGCGCCACAAGGATGCTGAAATTCCACTCCTCAAAGTTCAAGAGCATCATCTGATAACGGATGCTATCTCTTTGAGGGATATCAAATAATGGAGCTGACGGTCGAAAATCCGTAAGCTTCAGATCAGGGGTATCTTTTTCCGAGCTGTGCAAATGCTTTCAGTGTCAATGTCTGTGCTGTTCCACGCCTCCAAAGATAACTCTGCCTCGTAGAAGCTGCAGACTTTACATTAAGATCAGTTCCCAAGACTTGGTCAACAACAAAACACTACTTTGTTACATCTAGACATTCGATATATATATATATATATATATATGTATATATGTAAACATGTTATAAATTGTTCTAAGATAATAGTCGATAATATTTTAACAACTGTTGATTTTGACAATATTCAAAAACCGAGACATGGCAATGCTGGAGCGCTGCTCGCCTTTGAAGTCTTGCTCTGACCACGACGGAGCAGCACAGATGCTGCTCTTCACAGCGATGAGGAGACCTCATGTGCCATGAGCGTGGCTGAAGGAAGATCTCCTTCAGCTGCTGAAGCTTTTTCTTAATCAGCTTAACGTCTAAGGAATCCCCTTGACTCATTTTGACTCATTCTTTAGAGGGTATTCCAAGGGGAATTCTAAGGAGATCTAAGGAGTGCCAAGGGCTTTCACAGCTGTCAGGGACTCAGCTCAAGACCATCTGGTGGGCGGCCTTTTTCGGGGTGCTTGAAGTAATGCGCCTTGTACCCCGGACCAAGATCCTTAGGTCACGCTGCTACAACAGCATAGTACAACGAGTTGACAGATTCTGTCTGTCACAATGTGTCACAGATCTCTGCCAGGAGTCAGCCACAATCCTTAGACGCTGAACAAGGAGAACATCCTCTTGCACAAAAAGGATCCTATTCTCAGTATGCCACAAATCCTCAAGGAGAACATCCTTATGCTAGAAATCATCATTGACAACTGTCTGGCACTGGACATCGATAGACCGAGTTAAGCTGAGCATCGAATCCGCATCGGTTTTCTCAACCTCTTGAAGACAAAGCACATCAAGCTGCGCTTGCTTCAAAATGTCCTTGGGCTCGGCCACACGCTTTCGATGCCCGTCACTTGACCGTTTTTCCATTGCATCTCATGACAACTCGAAAGCCAAGCGTCTCTCATTGCTGGCCACCTCAAAGCCCTGGCCAAGCAGCCAAGCGCCATCACTAAAGTACAAGACTATGGGTCCGTGGTAGATGTATCCAATAAATTGACGATTGCCCGGTGAAGAATCACCATGTTGGAAAATGTGTTGTGGTTGAGGACATCCATCCTATCTCCACTTGAGGTGCTCAGAACCTCATCCCAGTCCTGGTCCTATCATGCTCTGCCAACGTGCCGGGTGGTCCAATTGGAGTTGCCGTTGGCGTCTATACCCTGCTGCTCCTGGAGCGAACTGATGGTGATGTAAATCGCATGGTCGCTTTTCTGCCTTCCATTTCAGAGCATAGGTGGTGCAAAGCCTCAGGGGCACAGCAAGGCATACCTTGCATCCGTTGGAGATGAGACAAGTGGTAGAAATTTATGTTGACATAAACTTTGAGCTTCCAACACATTGTAAGAGCCTTGGTGGCAAAAACAGACAGACTACATTCTGGTTGGTAAGCCTTGCCTGTGTCCACGTTCATTGAATGAATCAATGCAAAAGTGTTTCTAAGCATATTGTACGCCCCAAGCTGCTCTGTGATACCCAATGGGAAAGGGCGAAAGGCACAAGCATCAAAAATCCTGACTCTCTGGCATTTTTAGCATTCTTTCTGAAGAGGCAAACACAAAGAATGTTTGTCCTTTCCCCGGCAGGTTCACAATGTTTCAACAGATCTCTTAACTCCCTAACTCTCCTTAAATCTATATAAATTTGTTGCTCCCAAATCTACTGCTCCCAAAATATTTCACTCTCCTGACAAGATATTTCACTCCTCTTCTGTTTTCAACTGCAGGTGACTCCGATTTGCCCCGGCAGTGGAGATCTTTCCCCCTTTCTGGGGCGGAAACCCACCGAGACCACAGGGGCCGCAGTCTCGCAGCGAAGTCTCCGAGCGAAGTCAGAACTCGCGGCAGCGAATTGCACAGATTTCACGAAGCGAACCACCCAGTATACTTTGATTCGAACCATACATTTTCATAGTTTGATTATGTCTATTTGTGATTTTAAATTATTGATGAAGTCTTTTGATTCGTTCATAAATTCTTGATTAAGTTTGATGATATTGGTTTTCACTTTTATCACATTTTATTTTGTATTGTTGATCTAAGAAGTCATTTCAATTCAGTAAAGGCAACTGCCTCGACATTCCGAAGCATCCGCACGCAGCCAACGCAGGTGTTGCTCTGCCTGCGCTATGCGCGAGTTGAACGCGCCAGCAGAAACTGGTGCACAGCTACCGCACCTAGTCGTCGAGCCCACATGATCCCAGCAGAAATCTGAGGATAGCTTTGCTGTTGCTCAAGCTGTAGGGACCCACAGGTTATGGATGGAATGTATTAGCTTTATAACTATATGGATGTTCTATAAGATCAATCGCTATAAATGATCAATAATAAACTGGATGATACATGGGGGTAGCCCTATTTTCAGAAACACCCATGTAGAGTTCATATAGACTTGCAATTGACGAGTTTGTTTGAGGGAGTTCAATTTTGCAAATTGGATTTGCATTGGAAATGCTGTTGGATTCACTGTCGGTGTCAGAGTCCCTCATTGCTCTGGTTGCTCTATCAGTTTCCAAGCCGCTGCCGAGTTGTGCACAACTTACAATGTGGGTTTCCCAAGCACTGTGAGAGCCAAGATTGGTAAATCTTTCTCAGATACGGTAAGAGCTTCTTATAGATACAATATCATACAGTATCATACAGTATCATACAATATCATACAGTATATCAGAAAAATATGATGGACTCATAGACCAGAACCGATTTCCACATGTGCAGCGTTCAACTGATCTCAAGATGCATCCGATGGTACCGCTCTCGTGCAGACCAGCTGCACAGAGCGGTCTTTTTTTCCAACATCTTCCAGTTTCACTCAGGAAGATCTGACCATATGGTGGTTTCTCAACATTGGAGACACCTGAAATCAATCCGAAATCATCCCACATGAATCATTGCTGAGTAATGAACCAACCGTAACTTGAGGGTACCCTATATCTTAAGAAACCACCACATCTGCCCAGGTTGTCTTGTACAGGTCTCCAATGGCCAGGTCAGGCTCCACCGTCTGGCACTCGGACTTTGGACGTTTGCTGTGCTCCCTGAACTTCAGATGACTTTGCCTTCGGGGAATCCAGAAGACCTCGACAAAGGAACGAAGAAATCCAAGAAATACAAAAGATGAACATGTCTTCAGATACAAATAAAAGATGAATGAAAATAAAAAAGAAATTCTGATGCGAAAAAACGAACATTATGAAATGAAATTAACATTGAACAGACAAAGAATCAGATGCAACAGACAAAACAAAATGTATATATTGTTTTGATATACAGAATGGAAAGACTGTGTCACTCTGTGTCAGATTCTGGGTCAGATTCTGGGTCAGATTCTGTGTCAGATTCTGTGTCAAACTGTGTCATGGTAGATCTTCCACTTCCCAACCGGAACCTCCAGCAGCAGCAATAGGATCTTTTGCCAGCGCAGATGAACCAAGAATCGAAATCATGAAAACGGAGAAGATCACAACACAAACTACCTTGGCTGCGAGAAACGAGTGAGATAGGTTTATTTGCCAATGTCTGGACATGCGCAAGCATCAACAGACCCTGCAGATCGCCAAAGTGTTTTCATCTTTCCCAGCGCTCTAGGACTGCGACATGCGGAGGTAGTGCCACATAGTCAGAGATCATGAGTTCTACTCCGATGAAGACCAGGATGAAGCACCTTGAGGCAGAGGCACAGGGCCTGGATCAAAAGCTGCAATGCCCACAAGAAATCTACGGAGCCTAGGTAGCCAGGTCTGAAAAATCTTGCCCACATCCATAGATTCTGTGTGTATGTGATCTTTATTCAGAATAGTCAGTGCAGGATGTACTTTAATCTTCAAATCAGACTGTCAGGATCACGCTGGTTCTCTTTTTTACATTTCCGATTCAAAGGAACTCACCTCCGACATTTGACTTCTGCCAAGAATGTCAAGTTCAGTGAGCGGCGTATCATGAGTTTGCCAAAGGCACAGGCCGTATTTCAGCAGACTGAAGATCTGAACCAGGTCTTTGATCACAAAAAACATCGCGCGTAACCCGAACATCCTTAGAACCACAAAATCGCATGGATCAACAACTTCGGAGGCCTCCAATTCTTGACAACCACCTTGCAAAAGTATTTGTCATGGATTGCTTCAGGTCTTCAGCATAACATGTAAAAGAATGCACAAAGATCCGTTGCTTTCCCGACTTCAACACTGCATCAAGTCAATGGTGCCCTTGCGGAAGAGTAACGCCAACACAGCAGAAGTTACGGAGGTCCAAAAGTCCGGGATTTGCGCTGCCTGTCCCACAGTGACAGAAGGCTGTGCATCCGCAATTTTTCCGTGACAAATTCCAAACTCTATGATCATCTATGATGGTTATATAGTGCTATTACGTGCTATTGAATTTAGATTTGGATTTGGATGTCCACCAGACATCCACACTGCAACATCATCCCTTCCGCCTTTGCACTCACACTGTCCTGAGAGCGTCCGTCACCACGAAGGGCTGTCAACACTCAACGTGCTGTTGAACGTGCTGCCAAGCGTCGAGTGCAAAGATTAGGTCCGTACACTCCAAGCCTTGGCCAAACGTAGACCTCTTTGGGACTTTCAAATGAATAAATTGAGTGTATACTTGCCTTCTTTCAACAAATGATTCATTGAGTGTATACTGTATACTTCTGTATACTTGATCTTCAAAGAATGATTAGTTACTTATACTGATACTGCAAAAAATGACTAATTACGTGAATTCGAAATTACAGAAATGCCAGCGAAGCTTGCAACTCCTCTTAGATCAGCTGAGCAACAACAAACCACTGGCAAGAGCAGCGTGAAAGTCAGCTTGTCCTGTCTCCAGATGACCAAGTTCCCCAACTCCTGGGGCAGTGCGTGACTTCGCTTCTGCAAGCAGAAAAGAATGAGGTCTGTGCGAAAACAAGAAGAATGCCCAAATGCCACGGCTAAGAAAACAAGGACTTTTCCTTTGCAAACAGGACTCAAATACACATTTACAGTTTTGAATTGTGTTTTCTTCCTTTGTCTGCTTGGGCATTCCACCTCCCAAGGCTTCCGCATGCCTTCCGCAGTACCGTTGCTTCCGCCAGGTCACTTTTGGGATTTCGACGAGCTTCCAAGAAGTTGTTTCGAGTTTTTGATTTTCTGAGGAACCTCATAGTTTCCACGCACCTATTCTTTTTCTTTTATCTTTAGGAAGAGCTGGAGGATCCAGAGGAGCCGTCCAATTGCTATGGCTAGAGGAGGAACCAGGACAAGATTCAGGCTCAACCAATCCAAATGGCTACAACGTGGGGGCTATCGATCACCTTTTGAGGGAGCTCGTCCTCATGCTTCTGCGAAGCTTCCGCGGAGCTTGCCCCGATTTCACCAGACATAAACCACTTTTCAAGTAGACATTGGAGATATCATTAGATCCTGTACAAATTGAACCCACTTGAGCTCCTAAGTAGTCGATTGTATCAATTTGAATTTATTACAATATCAAGTACAGCACCATGTTTTTTTGAAATCCGACGTCATTGAGATTTTTGTTGGTACATGATGATGCTGCAAAAAAGAACACCAGAAATGGTTGTCACCTATCCTTTAAACGAGCCCTGCAACCAGATCAGTATTTACTTCACCTTTTCAATTCAGTCCGTTCATACCACAAGAATTGATTGGATGCATTTAGATTTTGGATACAATCATCTGGCTTCAACCCACATGAAAAACATCAATCAACCAACCAAACCTTTGTTCATACTGGGGCAAGCAAAAAATGCTTTTAACCACCAGCCAGTCGTACATTCGTTCCGCAAATCTTCCACGAAAGAAACCCGAAGCTTTGACCCCTCGAAGCATAAACATTCTACACAATTCAGAATTCTGGCGAATGAAAACTTTAGCACCTAAAAGACAAAAAGGGTTCACCGTCTGCCTTTTATGGCATTGTATTATCATGAAATCATTCATGTCATCTATTAAAATAACTGAGATCATTTATTGCCCGTAAAATGTAGCATTTATACCATTATCAAAATGTGTGGTTCCTTTGTTTTTGGAAGGCCTTCAGGGACTGCTTCAGCCTTTCAGTGACCGGGCCGTCCTGGTTTTCACCGTAGCCACCAATGAGACGATCCCCAAGGAGTGATCGTAGTGACTTCACCGGTTCCTTCTCTGCCAGTTCCTCCCGTCCACGTCAAGATGGGTTGGTTGATGTCATGGTTGATATCTGCTGGATATTGGTAATGGAATGACAATAGAATAAGAGAACAGAACAACAGTAGATTATAGCGATTATCGTGTAGAATAAGAATATTCTATTCTCTTGAACAGGATAGGACTATAGAACAGAAGAATCCACAGAACTTCCACAACTTCGTCTTTGAAAACAAGTCGTAAGAACAAGTCTTTGACTAGGACTAGGAATCATTCTTTGAAGACAAGTCAAAGCTAAGTGGAAAAACCCTAAGAATGACACTGAGTCTTTGGAGACAAGTCGAATAACGCTAACTTGACAAGTCAAACTAAGTCACAAAATGATGATCTCAGGCGTCCTCCTCTGCCCCTTCGTCTTTAGCAGCTTCGATACCACTCCTGGCTCGACATGGTTGCTGCTGTGTCGTCCATCCCCCGCCATGACCAGTGTCACATGCTGTCACCGAGGCACCAAATCAGAAAGCCACCGAAGATAAAGCGCATCCAGGTGACCAAATCCAGGAGTTGCCTGGCAAATGGATCTTTTGATGATGTTATCATCGATGATCATCCATGTTACGAGTTGAGACTTGGCTCAGGATGACTGGACCCCTCTCCGCACCAAACCCTGGAGATGTCCGGATTGCGGGTCTGAATGCTGGGCTGTTTTTCTGCGCAAATCGAGGACGTTGCGTCTTCCGCAAGGCTTCTGCGAGCGGTTTCAACCGCAGCTTGGAGTTGTTCCAGGTCGTCAAACTAATCTGTTTGGGATACAAAGAGAGAGGGGGTATCTGAATATTCAACTGGTTGACACCTCTCATTAAAAATTGTTTGCTGCAATGTCCAGGGTTTCAATTCAAACGGATCAGAAACCCATGGAGCTGTCCTGGTATGATCAAACATGGAGTTTCCACAGATCAAATGATCCACAGTTTGGACATCTTTGACAATCGCGTGCATTCTTGGACTCCGAGTTGACATTGCACACAGTGCTTCAGCAACGCAGCCAATACGCAATATGCCCCCCCAGTCCATAGTAGCAGCATGCCAACATACATTCCACCGTAAGAAAAGTGAGAAACCAATGAAACCAATTCAGAACTTGGCAAAGGCCAGGCAGAGGCCATCGAAGTTTGCAAAAGTCGAGATTCGATCAGTGGAGTTTGTCGACGCTGTAGAGTTGTCTGCATTCGATCAGGCTGCTGATCTCTTCTAAGCTGCGGCGCTGCGAAGGCATGTCCAAGGCCATGCAAAGCTGCAGCAAGGATTGCCCACCCGAGCAGTCTCCGTTTGCAGCTCGGGAATTTGCGAGTCATCCCTAGCAAAACATAACACTTCTTGAGCAAAACGACCTGAGCAAAAAGAATGGTGTTAATTCTAATCATCTTCAAATGATTCCTTGCCTTACTTCCCCTTAATATTCCTTATAATGCCATGGTGTTCCTTGACTTCTCAGTTAGACTCGGAGATCGAAGCACAACAACTGACTTGTGGTCACAACGCCCGTTGAAATGCGCCTCACAACCGCGAAGAGGGTGAAGCGGAAAGCGACTGCACCCAGAATGCCCAAGAAAAGCGCCTCGCGAGTCATACTTATTGAATTCAATAAACGTGAAGACATTTCAAGACCTAGAAATGAGGAGATAAAAAAACGTGAATGCTTTGTATGTTTTTAATTCAAATACAGTAGGTGAATTCTTTGAATGCTTCCGACTTTTCACACAAGCCGAAGCCATCCCCAGACATTGATCTGCCCTTCGGCCTTGTGGATCACTTCTGGCGGTGTTTGGTAGAGACTGAAGATCAGGTGAAAGACAAAGAGGTTGTCCATGGACAACAGCCATTCCTTTGAAAGATCAGCTTTGATATCTTTGAAAACTCATTCCTTTCAAAGATAAGAATAATTACTTAATATTTCTTAATAAGAAGAGCCAGTCTTTGAAAGGACCTCTTCTCTCGTGAACCCAAGCTGCTTATGCTGTGGGTGGGAGCTTGTGCCTGTATATGCCTGCAACCTCAATACCTCTCGCTGTCGAAAGGACACGGTTTCCCATTGGAGCTGTGCAATCGAGAAGCCAAGACATATCCACTGCACCACTGAACACCTGCGCTGAAACCCAGGGTAACCAAGGCTGCTCCAACATCAAGGGACCACTCTGTTGAGAGTTTTCTGAGTTGCAAGATATTATTTGGTGAGCCAGGGACAGAATTCTTCATGATGAATTTCCACTGGGAAGTGCTACAACAGGCCCTACGGCCCACCACAGCTTGACGCATGCCAGAAATGCTGCACTGAAGAGTTTCAAGAGAATCTGAGTTGGGGAAGCGTGACATGTCTTTACTTGGGAACGTATGGTATCAGTTGAACAGCTTGTCATGCAATGAATTTGACGATTTGACTTTGGACTCACATCAGCTGGTGATTTCCGGCCTGCTACAGAGCCATGCCGCGCAAAGATCAAGATGTTGTAACCTGAAACAAACCCAAAGAAAAGAGATGAAAAGAGCAGAGTTTTGAAAAGTTTCGACAAGGTCTGAAGCATCACCACGTGCCAAGAGGACATCACCAGGGCCATCCAGGGCCATCCCAGTGGGTCGTTGCGTCGAGTTGCTCATGGCCACCAAGCCCCAGAAGGCAACCAGGGCCAAATGCGGTCGAAGCCCAGAGACGCCGAGTCTCTGCAGCACAAAGTAGTCCACGCACCTAAGAAAAGGAGAGGAGAATAAAGAGAATATGGGAGCATAGGGAGAAGAGAAAAGAATAGAAGAAAAGAATAGCATTAGAAGGAGAGAGGGAATATGGGAGAATAGGGAGAGAATGAATAGAAGAGAAAAGAATAGACAAAAAGGGAGAAGAGAATATGGGAGCAACACAGAATAGACTAGAAGAAGGAGGAGCAACACAGAATAGAATGGAAGAGAATATGGGAGAAGGAGAGAAGGAGGAGGAGAGGGAGAGAGGGAAAAGAGAAGGAAGAATAGAATAAAATAGAGGGAAAAAATCGGAGAATAGGGAAGAGTCATAGAGAATAGAAGAGAATAGAAGAGAGAGAGAGAGAGAAGCAGAGCAAAAGTCGAGAGGGGTCTCGATGAAGAGAAACAAGGACAGCAACGGAATTCGCTCTGAATCTGATGCATTGCACTGCACACATGTTCACACTTTGTCTAAGCGCATGGCACTAAGCTGATTGTGAGACCTACGAAGAAGCCCTGAGAGCTTTCAAATAGCACTGCTGTTGGCAAACGAATTCTTCCATCTCCTTACTGCTGTTTGCAAGATCCAGTTCTCATTTACCCTAGTTACAATGTGGCCTCTAGCTACATGCAAAGAGAAGAAAAATCGGAACTTCCCTGCCTTGTCCTTTTTGGACCAGTGCACTGGATGCAGCCGGGCTCTTTTGACAGTGGTGCTGTTGGCAATGGGTTCCACCTGGCAAACTACACAGAGACATCGCATCGCTCTGTTGATGTTCCAAGCCTCTTCACCAAAAATGTCTTCGAACCATCCTCAGTGCATTCGATCTGGTGCGAAACAAGGGCGAGCGAAGCATGACTACCAACTTAAGGCTACACCAAACTGATTCAAGCAGCCCATAGGTAGAATCATGTAGTGGATCCATGTCCCAAGTAATAACCGCAGACTGCAATGATCAACCCATGATCCACCACAAATAGCTGACACTGACATGGTCAGGTCGACCAAGTCTCCAGTGGCTTCAGACATTGCTTCGGCGCGTGAAAGCGACCTACAGGACGACACCGATGGCAGCAAAGTAACACGACAGCAGCGCAGCACAAAGCCCCAGACTCATGAGCTGCTCTGAAGTTCTGTCTGAGCGTGCTATTTGGCTGAATCTGCCAGGAGCGTGTGCACAATGAAATGCCAAGGCACACAAACACTGAGATCCTAAAAATTCGGCAATTTTTGGCGAACGGATGGTGACTGTTGACGGATCCCTGCCTTCAGTCCCAAGAGTCCTACATTGCGCTGTAGTAGGCATGGGCCCCATGGGCTCTTGTGTCTTGCAGTGTATACCTGTCACCGTGATGATTGGCAGCAGTGCTATGTTACGGCTGTGCCAAGTGTCATGTCTGCGGTAGCCTTTTTCAGTCGCACTAGCGCCTCACTCAAGCTGCGAGGCAGCTATGCTAGCAGAGATGTGAACCTGAGGGTCAAGCCCTCTTCAACACAGCTCACCCCGAAAAGGAAATTAATTGTGACTCGTCACTTTCGTCACTTTGTGCTCTCGAACCAAGCGTTTTGAGTGACTTTGTGATATGAAATCGATAATTCTCAGTTCAATCTTATGAAAATATAAACATCTATATAGACTATAAACTACACTTATGTTGTCTTCAACAAAGACTAAATGAACAAAGCATTCTGAGCACAGCTGAGGCATTGAGCCGCCGTGAACTTGACAGCCGTAACTCTCTACGACACAGCAGCACATGCCATGAAGCAACGGACACGGAGGCGTTTCTGGAAGACTCAAGCCTTCTAGAAACACTTACGGTGGACAATGGTTGGGCCAGACTCATCGTACTCACCCTTGGAGATCCACATCTGCTGGAAGGTACTGAGGGAAGACAGGATGGAACCGCCAATCCACACACTGTACTTGCGCTCCGGTGGAGCAACTACCTTGATCTTCATGGTGGAAGGTGCCAAAGCGGTGAGCTCCTTGGTCATGCGCTCACCAATGCCCTGGAACATGGTGGTACCACCGGACAGCACCACGTTGGCATAGAGATCCTTTCGGATGTCAACATCGCACCTTGGTGGTTTGTTCACGTTCGTTGGTCCTTGCCAAACTCTAACTCTTAGGGGATATGCTCGGATACAATTTCATGAATTCGCTTGAATCCATCCAAATCCTAAAAAAAAGTGAAAGCCTGAAGACTTTGACAGCCACCAAGACACTTCATGATGGATTGGAAGGTAGTGTCATGAATGCCACTGGCCTCCTTGCCCACAAAGCTTGGCTGGAACAAGACTTCGGGACAGCGGAAACGCTCGGATCCCACGGTGATGATGTTTCCGTCGGGCAACTCATAAGTCTTCTCCTTGTCGCTACTCTCAGATGCAGCCTTCATCTCACTGTCAAAGTCCAGAGCGATGTAGCAAAGCTTCTCCTGGGGCTTTGCAGCATGATCCCAGTGCATTACAAATGGCTACAGAAAGAAGTTCTTAGATCTTGTAGCTTGTAGAAATTACATTCGAGAAGTGCAGAACGTTCAGAGATGCTTCATTAGATTATAGTTCTCCTTCAACGATTCAGTGATGTCTTTCCTTTTCCTCATGCACCACATCAAGTTGGCTCCTTAACATCTCTGACGATCTCGCGTTCGGCGGTTGTTGTAAAGGAGTAACCGCGCTCAGTCAGGATCTTCATCATGTACTCAGTCAGGTCTCGACCCGCCAAGTCCAACCGCAGAATGGCATGTGGCAAAGCATAACCCTCATAGATGGGCACTGTGTGGCTCACACCATCGCCACTGTCCATGACAATTCCAGTGGTACGACCAGAGGCATAGAGAGACAACACAGCTTGGATTGCCACGTACATCGCTGGCACATTGAAGGTCTCGAACATGATCTGAGTCATGCGCTCACGGTTTGCCTTGGGGTTCAGGGGGGCTTCAGTCAGCAGCACTGGATGCTCTTCAGGAGCCACTCGGAGCTCGTTGTAGAAGGTGTGATGCCAAATCTTCTCCTCAAAGTTCAGTGCTTTGAGAGAATGAAAAAAAAACTGACACATAGTGCAGTGGAAGTTCAGTGTTAGTTCAGTGTTTTGACAACTGAAAAATCTCACTTGAAACACGTTGGAGTGGTTTGAGAGAAGTAGAAACATGATGAAAAATCTGTTGGTGGCTGCCTGAATCCGCTATCCAAGGTTCCATATCATCCCAGTTGGTCACAATGCCGTGCTCAATGGGATACTTCAAGGTCAAAACACCACGCTTGCTCTGGGCTTCATCTCCCACATAGCTGTCTTTCTGGTCCATGCCCACCATGATGCCCGGCATCTTGGGGCGACCCACAATGCTTGGGAAAACAGCTCGAGGCGCATCATCACCTGCGAAGCCCGCCTTGCACATGCCACTGCCATTGTCAACCACAAGAGCTGCGACCTGTGCTGCCAAGTCATTTCGAAGCGCACCACGTGTTTTTGGGTTTACAACATTTTCCTTAAAGGGGTTGTCGATGTTGCCAGTGTGCCGTGCGAAAGCCGCATTGCTACCATAAATGGGGTGCCACCCTAAATCGTACCTACGTGATGATTTTAGGAAACCTCAAGGTACACCATTCCTGGACATGTTCGAGCTCTGGCCTCTTCGTCACCCATGGCTGAAGTTGCTTCACGAAGAAATTACAGCCGGTGCGTTTGAGTTGGCAAAACCGCTGCAGGCTCAGGCAGTCCGAAACATATCCCTTGAGCATCGTATTCCCTTCAAACATTGTGAATGTTTCTGCAAATCATCAACTCCAAAGATTGAAAAAGTGAAAGAAATTTCTCAATGCTGATTGTTGCAACAGCTTAAAGACTGACAAATTCTTCGCCTCAGAAGGTATGGCTGTACCTGAGCGAAAGATTTCTTTGGTTTTTTCAGCTTCTGAGGTGCTTTGAGATCGTTGCTGGAGGCCACCAAGGCAGGTAGGGCCTCAGAGCAAAGCGGGGCCAAGCTGGTCGTGTCGCAAAGGCGTGGAGACGCCGCTTCAGCCAGGGCGCAAGGACCCAGAATGCAGTAGAGGTAAGCTGCAAAGTCATGACCTGTTGAGATGTGCCAAGTGCAAAGCACAGATCCAAAACCAAACATGTAGAAAGCAAGAACACAAAGTGCAAAACGTGTAGCAAAGTGCAAATCAAAGCGCGAAGTGCAAAGCATTGCTTGGAGCCTGTCGACCAACATGTACTAGTACCGGACACGTGGATGCTCAGGCGCTTTAGCCCAAGGCTGCAAGGATTTGGAATCACAGAAAGGTGGTAGCCCTGGTGATGAGATTCACAGAGACACCTGGCGGCTCAGAAACTATGCATGATCTTGGAGGCATACTCCTGAGAAGGGCGGCACTATTACATACCGATGTACGTGAATATACATATATATGTATCTGTATATATGTATATGCATATATGTATATGTATATCTGCTAATACATTTATAAATATATGTCATATCTATCAAGTGCCGTCCAAATTTCTTGGATGCCAAACCCAGAAAGGTAGAACCAACCAATGATACAACAAAAAGACTATGACTCTGGAAGCACAGTCACGCGCCGCGGTGCCAATGTCTCAACGGCGATACGGTGCCCATTGGCTTCCACTGATAGTTGTCACGTAGCTAGAGTGGTGTGCAATCTGATGCAATCTGCTATTTGTCGATCAGCCCCAAGCGTTCAACTGGCTCACGTTGTCAGCGCTGGTGTGGACACCTCACGTTTGAGAGGCTGCAATGGCTCAGAGCGTTGCTGGACGGTCTTCAATCCTGGACAGTGAAACGGTACAGTAAATCTTCTGAATCTTCGGCAAACCTCCAGCAACTATACATGGTCTATGATCTATCCAGCAACTATACATTGACTTGCTATGAACAATGTAGATTCAAGGCCGGTACCTTTATGTTGCCTAACATGCTGCATGACTTTTCCGAACAATACAAGTGTTTGCTTCTTAATTTGCCTAAAATGTTGCATCCTGATCAAAAGATCCCTTCTTTGGGACTCTGATCGCATCCTTGGCTGTGGCATGTCACCGCTCCTGCCCACCAACGGGGGCCACATCCTTGGCCCCTGCGCCCTTGTCATTCACATAAACCTAGGGCTCCAGGGTGCTCCCGTGGCACACCCTGGGGATTGAAGATGGTCAATTACTACACTAAATTACACTACGTTACACTACTGTGCATGAGAGATTGAGTATGAATTTATATGAAATTATGGTCATGGATGGTCATGGTAGCTTCAGTTTGGTTATTGGTTCAGATCGGATGCTTTGATCCGACATGATTCAACTATGCACTTGTTGGATCACCAATCCCGCTTTGATGGCTTTTTCTTTTACCATATTGGCTATGACGCACGTGCTAACTTCAATCAAGCTGCTGCATACGAGACCCTTTTTCCAATCTCCGTCCGCAGGTTCCATTCGCAGTCCGCCTCAAGCAAAACGACTCACGAATTAATTGTAAATAGATGTTGGCATTGAACCCTGGAATCAGGAAAGCGATCTACATAGTAGGGGCGAAATGGGACACATCATCACTAAAGTAATCGTTCAGTTGGGGCTGTCCACAACATGTGATTTTGGGCAGCCCCAGCCATCCCTCAATCACCATCCTTAGAAGGAAAGCCAGTAGTTTTGGATATGGGAGGCATGGTGCGCGATGTTGGGTGCACAATGTGAAATCAAACGTGCTCAAACATACTACAGCGTACTATAAATCCAAACATATATATATATATATACTCGGCAGTTGAGCCACGCTGAAATTAGTCCAATGATGATTGTGCTTGTAGAAACTGGATGAAAACACGGGTTTCCACATGTTTCCATGGCAGCAAGCAGTTCTTGTCATGGTCAAAGTATGTCACACTGATTCTGTGCAGCAACTGATGGGGCCGTGAGCTCCTTGGGCACGGGATCCTCCATGGCAAAGCCATCATCGATGGTCACCTAGCAACATGAAAGGCCGCAGCGCCTGCCCTCTGGGTGGACGAACCATCTTGTTGAGGCTCCAACCCAACCGAATCCGCGAAAGTCGTCAAAGAACCTCGGAGACATGCGCCAAAGCGAGCCAATGCGAGCAAATACATGCCTTATTTTGCAAAAACTTTGGCAAACTTCATCTGGTGACCATCGGCCACCTTTGTCAATACCGGTGCTCCTTTCTACACTTCGAGAAGCTTCACCGTGCCAGTGCAGCGGAAGTTTTGTGCTCCAACGAACCTCGGGAGTGCTTCGGCAGCTTGGAGAATCGCTTGGGATTGAGCTTGGGAGGCGTTGATGTTCAGAGCCAAGGCACTGCATGCTTTCGGCATCCACGGCATCTTGAATGTTCACCATGCCTGGGACGCTAAACTTTTGACTTGTTTGACTTGTGATAAGGAGTCTGCTTGGTGTCTTCCACAAGGAGTATCTGAGGAAGTCAAGCAGCTTGGAACAAAAAATGAGACTCACAAGTCACGCCTCCACCAGCGAGAGTCAATGTCTTTGCTTTGAGACATGTCACTCTGCTCCATCCTTTCCTGGGAGCTAGAAACAAATTCTGGCTGCCACCCGCTGTGCAGTGGAAATACTGCTGAATGCAGCTGAGCAACCAGTCATCGGTGATCATCAGTCCAAACTCAACCGTCAGTGGCTATGGCCATTGCTTGCATCTCCGGCAACAGCTAACAATACATTCCAGTATCTTTTATTGTGCTGCCTTTGGCGGACATTCCCCTACCCAATTGCCGGTGGCCATAATCTGTTATTGTTTAGGGTGAAATTTAAACCTCCAGGCTAGATTTTGTTCCGCAGGGTCCAGCCCTCTTCCTGAGTGCGGCTTGCAGTACACTGTGTTGTCAACTGTTTCTTTTTTTACAAAACCAATTTTTGTGTCTGGCAATCACTTAAGAAGCCAGCATGGAGTATTTGGTTTGAATAGCCGCTGTTTTACATTTTACATGAATCATCAAGGTGTGCGCAAATTTGAATGAGGCCGAAGGGATCCGGCTACTCTTCAATCTTGTGACGTATTTCCTGGAAATTAGTTTTGCAAAGGATATGGAGGGAACCATGACGGGACAGGTGAAACATGCCATCCTGACCTACATCAATTCCCAAAACTGCACTCAACCGTTGGTAGATAAAGCATGAACGGACCCCACATGGAGATCCTGAACGACCTTAAAGGTCAACACATCTCAACACTAAGGTCAACCCCCCTTTCCCCAGAAAACAACGTTTTGTTTTGCTGGGGCGTCCCGGGGGTTCCCACAAAACCTATGGCAGTCAGAACAAAGTGCCTGAGTTCCCCATTGCATCTGACCATGTTTCACCATTGATGCCAAGTTGCTGCAGTCCTTGCTGTAAGCGAGGGAACCGGTCATCTGTCTGAATATTTTCCAGTGGATGAAAACTTTGCCCTTAGCGGCGACATCCCTGAGCAGTGCTAGTCGTGTTGTTCCCCTGAAATCGTCGCGACATCCCACAATGGGAGGTGGGACCACCAAAATTCTGAGTGGCTCTAAAACAAATGGTGTCGTGGCTATATGGTGATATCATGGTGATATTAAACATCATGTATCATGGGTTTATAGTTACATTCCATACTGCCAAGTTATATCATAATTTTTTCACTGCGCCTTCCTGGACATCCAGTGCGCATCATTTGAACGTTGTTTAATGATGAAAAAATTCATTAAACTGATTCAATAGATGATAATGATATTAATAATGATGATGATGATGATTCATGAATCATTGATCTATGATGCATCTTTGATGGTATGAGAATTATGAGCCTTCTTGTGATACCTTGTGATCTGATACTTGTCGCCTTCTCAGATCTCCTGCCAAGTTTCGCCTTTCACGATGCCCTGGCGGCACTAGGGAGAAGATCTGCAGCCGAGCAATGTAAGGGCTAAGTTTTATCCCAAATGTGTGTGGCATGCTATCTGCGCAACTGCGTGGGACATGGGAAACTCCGCCAAGCCTTCGCTGCTTTAAGCATGGCTCAACTGGTCATGGTGATCCAAACCACTTGATACGGCAACCATAGTTTCAGTAGTCAATTCTATAGTTAATCGGATGGTTCACCACCCAAACTGATTCAGCAATATATGCACTGTAACTCGTTAATCGGTTACAACGCAGCTTAGTCATTCTTTCACAAATAAGAAACACTGGAGTCACTAGAAAATGAATGTCGCACACTCAAAATAACACTAAAAATGCTGATTTTCAAATAAATTGCACCACGGGTACAACTTACAGTGCCCATTCTGGCACGCTACCATGCGCCACGGCAGTCTTCTGATCCACCGAGATGTGGCCAAAACCTTGCCATTTGTTGAACTCGATGACCTTGGTCGACTACAACCGAGCTGGTGGTTTCAAACCCTTAGAAACAAATTAATCAATCAACCAAGCAATTGTTAATTGTGGGGAACATGAAAAAAAGATCAAAACCACCAACCAGTTTTACAAGTAGAACATAGTTGAACCACTTGAATTCCAGGAAAAATGCCAGGAAAACCCCATGAATGATGGCAAACAAGCCATTTTCCTAATAATTTCCTGCAACCAAATTCCAACTTAGACAACCCAGGTTTCAGACCACTATGCCCAAACATCACGAAACATCTGCATTTGTATCCCCATGATCCAACAGCATGGGAGAGGAACGTGCGCTTCAACCATTCATTTTGACCGGTAGAAAAAGATTGTCTCGGCCTTGCAAGTACGCTTTGTTAAGCACAAATGAGGACACAGGCGTTGCAACCATCCTGCTATGCCATCCTAAGAAAAAAACAAGCGTTTGCTCAATCCCGTGTTCTTGTTCGCCGTTCCAATCTCTTAGTTTTGCTCATTGACTTCTGTCATGGGCAGGTTGGATCCCCTGCTTTGCTCACGCAACTCTTCTGAAACATCACGCATATCCATTTGAAGCCTTTTGCGCAACGAATGCCAAACAAATATGATGTCACACAAGAGAAAAACCAGAGCTACATCTTGGCAACAAAAAACAACAACAACAACAACAACAACAACAACAACAACAACAACAACAACAACAACAACAACAACAACAACAACAACAACA
>VSDK01002984.1:1246254-1269128 GCA_009767595.1 Symbiodinium kawagutii | reverse complement strand
ACCATCACCATCACCATCATCATCATCATCATCACCATCACCATCACCATCACCATCATCATCATCATCATCATCATCATCATCACATCATCATCACATCATCAACAATTACATAATTAGGTTGTCTGAGGAGTCGCGACAAGTGCAAGAGGCAGCTTGACTCGCCATTCCGCCAGGATGCTGAGCCCGTGTAACGAGCAACCTGAAGCCGCGCAAGAAGGTCATCCCGGTCCTCATCCTGCGCAACCGGTTGCCCCCGTCGACGACACTGGGCGTTCATCTGACCTTAACCCAGGATGGGCGCGCGCAATGTTCCAGCGCTATTTCAAACACAGATTGGAACAATCGCACAAGTGTGCGCTCACCTGCTCTCACAAATTTGCTCTGGGATGCGTTGTCTGATATGTGTTGTCGTTGATTTGTCAACAGTCTTTACAAGTGTTCATCGCTGCTCCTGTTATTTTTCAATAGTGCCCATGATGGCCATTGAGTTTTCCTTGGTTCCCTGTCATGTTTCCATCGTTTCCTGCACATTTCTTTGGTTTTGATTTCATTGTTTTTCTATGATTGTTATTGCGCTGTCGCTGGTCTTTATTGGTCTTTCCATCGTTTTAACACATCTTTATTGTAAGTTTCGTCAATTTTTCCTCGGTTTTTGTTGGTTTTTGGGACGAGGGCGATATCATAGCGTAAACGTCACCTCGGTTGCACCTTTACATGTCTGTAGGTTTTTGGGTTGTGGATTAAAGGCGGGGGACTAAGGGTCGGGGGCAGGGAAAGATCACAATGTAAACGTCATTTCGATCGCACGCTCAAATGTTTTTTCGGGCTTTGGGGTCGGCGATTAGGGGGATCATATTTCCGATCATACTGCCGATGGTCGCTCGCATCCCCCGGTTTGTTGGTGTTCGGGGTGGAAAACATGATGCTGCGGACGTCAGCTCGATTGCAACTTGCGGGCCGCAAAAAGGAAGACAACACCAGTTTTCAATCTACAAACGCTGCGTCTCCATGAACATGCTTCATTGATAGGAAAGAGAAATCAGATAAGCTGGATAGGATTAGATGGACGTAAAGGTTTGGACCAAAGGGAGAAAATAAAGCCGAAGGGTCAAATGAATTAGATGGAAAAGGAAGACCAAAGGTTTCAAATGCATCAGCTGAAGGAAAAAAAGGTGAAAGGTCAAAATCATCCAGGACAAATGATAAAGGAGACAAGCAGACGCGAAGATAGAAAAAACAATTGCGATAAATCAAATGGATACCGCTAGAAAAATACCGAGGCATGGGTAAAAGGCACGCAAAAATAGAAAGGAAGGGAGAGATAGATAGATAGATAGATAGATAGATCGATCGATCGATAGATAGCTAGACAGATAGATAGATAGATAGATCGATAGATAAATGGATAGATAGATGGATAGATAGAAAGATAGATAGATAGATAAACACATAGAAAAATAGAAACATAGAAAGCTAGAAAAATAGAAAGATAGAAAGGTAGATAGATAGAAAGATAGATAGACAGATAGATAGACAGATAGATAGATAGATGGATAGATAGATAGATAGCAGCTAGATAGAGAGGTAGATAGATGAAAAGAAAGATAGACACATAGAAATGAAAATAAACAGGTACATGATTAAAACGCTCGGTAATTAAAACAAAATAACAAGAGAGGTAAATAGATAGATAGACAGATAAATAATAAATGAATATAATAAATGCAAACAAACAAGCATAGAGAAAGATATAGATAGGTAGGTAAATCGCTAACTGCAAAGATAAGTGGAAAGATGAAAAGAAGAAGAAGAAGAAACAGATGAATAGATGGGTGGATGGCTGGAAAGGAACAAGGACAAAGGACACGCCATCACACAACAACATCAACCTTGCCACTCTGAGTTCTCTGTGTTGCCCCTGGCCCTGGCCCTGGGGTTGTCATTGAATCCTCCGTGGATTGCTCCTCCAAGTGCGGCACAGACGCGTGTTCAGAACTGCCGCAACTCATGGACCTTTTACAAGGCATATGTTTGTTGCCAGCTCTGCTAGCATCACTATCTAGATCAGCAAGCAAAACCATGCACCACTGGGATAGGCCGGGCTTCGCGATGCGCTCCGGTCCACGAAAACAAGTTGCGCACAAGCGGTGAAGCTACAGGCCATGGTCACCGTCAACTTTCGGGAAACCTACAATGTTCATCGGACACACTGAAATGCTCAGTAGATCAGGGTAAGACTTAGTCAGCCACCGTCACGGAAAACGCTTGCGGCATTCACGTACGCAGTTCCAGCATGGTCAAGCCGCATTGCTATCACAAACTGATTTTTTTCACTTGCTGAAAGACTACCTGCTTCTTGGTTCTGTGTGACCTCAACGGAAAAAACCCGGCGGGGTGGCTGCGAACCATCGCCGTCGTACCCTCGAACAGCATCGGTTTCAAACGAAAGAACCGGCTGGGATTGTTCTTGGAAATCCCACGCCAATGGAAAAATCATGGAGCGCGAGTCGCGGGTCACAACCTTGCACTTCAAGGTGAACATCATCACGAATCATTGAGCACACACACACACACATATACACACACACACACACACACTTGACATCCTACTGACTGTTCGTAATCTGTTGCGGCGGTCACCAATCGATAGGACGTGAACTTGGCGGCCTCTAAGTCCCTTGCTCAAACTTTAATGGCTTTAGCGGATACTGGTTTAAGACCCATATAACCTCAAAAACAATGGCTGCATGCCACTTAGTGAACCTGACCCATACCTATCCCCATATATCTCTTTGCATTCGTGGGGGTCCTAGGATACATGTTGCCATGGACTGTATTTTACCGCGCCTCTGGGTAAACTTCCGTCAGCCGCTCTTCGCTTCCGAATTCCTGACCGCTGCCATCGTCCTGACGAGAGGCATCCCTGATGGAGAAAGAAATTGTCGTGGTTTCTTAGTCTGCACAGGTGTTGTAGCCCTGGAGAACTGTCATCATTTTTTACGTATAGCCGTATAGCTTTGTTGATTAACCCTTCAGTTTTTCACCCTACCTTTATTTCTGGGGGTTTGCGGGCTGCCTTCATCGCTGTCTTTGTCACTGTCGCCCTGCCATTTCCACAGAAATTTGCACGAAGCTCCAATCAGATTCGTCGGCAATCCTTGTTCCGGACAAACTGCGACAAAGCTGCCTCAACTACAGCAACAACACGGCCGGTCAGGCTACTGTCGACTGCCACAATAAACAATTCATACAGCAACAAAAGATCGGCTCCGCTCCTGGAGCAATATGTTTTTCTCCAAGGCTTCGCTCAAAGCCTGGATTGCGGCTGCAAATGCTGGGGCCCATGTTGTTGGGCAGAGCTGTGCGCCTCACGATTTGCGAGGACAAGCTATGTGCTGCAGGGTACAGCGAGGCAAGAATTCAGGCGCCTACAGCAAACTCACAAGATCAACCTGGCATCAATCAAAGAGCACTCTGAGAGATCAGATTGGGACATGAACTTGGTTGGCAGCACGCAGCAGAAAGCAGGCGTTTTCACAAAGCCCGAGGGAGCCTGCACTTGGCTTCATGGGCATGGCCAAGGACTATAACATCGGTCCAATATGGAAACTTGGTTTGAAAATTCCAATGGAGCGCAATCGACGCCGTTGCAACTTCAAGGGGAGGTTATCATAAGACGGCGGAGGCGGAAACTTCAACGAATTCCTTGCATTTGGTTGCCTAGATAGCAAGCGGCCGCGGCGATATGCCACAACAAGTTTGTAACAAGTCTACCCGAAAGATTGAAATTTGTCATCGCTGCCTGCGCATTTTTCACGCTCGTCCTTGGAGTGATTTTCATTAATAAAGCTCACCCAGAAGCGATCGAGTGTAAATTTATTCGGTTTGCGCCAGAACTGACATGTGACTTTGGCTCAAGAAACGCTTGAAAAATGACTTTTGCGATTGCGCTTACGGATTATGTATACCGCTGGCTCCGCGCACCATCGCATGTAGCCCATCCTGTATCTGTTGACTGTAAATATGCTTTGTAGCCATTGTAATATTTGGTAACCATTGTTTGCGCTTGCTGGGGTAACTGCTGATTGCTTTCTGAAAAACATGTCTTTCACCCATTTGTTGATTGCGATCCGGAGCCCGTGTTCGGACTATGTCCTCATTTTCTGACCCAAGTTAACTTGAAATACGTTAAATGATGAGCCCCGAGCAAAGCAGACCAAATAGAAACGGAGCAGCGACTATTCCTGGATCTTTCTTGACGATTCAAGACGTTGGCTTCCTCATGTCTTTTTTGGGGGATATATTAACAGTTGGTTGGTTGATTGATGAATCTGCTTCTAAGGATTTGAAACCACCAGCGCGGTTGTAGTCGACCAAGGTCATCGAGTTCAACAAATGGCGAGGTTTTGGCCACATCTCGATGGATCAGAAGACTGCGGTGGCGCATGGTAGCGTGCCAGAATGGGCACTGTAAGTTGTACCCGTGGTGCAATTTATTTGAAAATCTGCACTTGTAGTGTTATTTTGAGTGTACGACATTCATTTTCTAGTGGCTCGAGTGTTTCTTATTTATGAAAGAATGACTAAGTTGCGTTGTAATCGATTAACGGGTTATAGTGCATACGTTGCTGAGTCAGTTTGAGTGGTGAACCATCCGATTAACTATAGAATTGACTACTGAAACTATGGTTGCCGTATCAAGTGGTTTGGATCACCATGGCCAGTTGAGCCATGCTTCAAGCAGCCAAGGCTTGGTGGAGTTTCCCATTTCCCACGCACTTGTGCAGATAGCATGCCACCGTAACAACCCGAAACAATAAGAAAATCAACTAATATGCATAATTCGTATGAGCCACACATGTTTGGAATAAAACATAGCCCTTACAAGTTGGTTGCGCAGCACCTACCCCTTACACTGCTCGGCTGCAGATTTTCTCCCTAGCGTGGCCGCCTGCCAGGGCATCGTGCCCGGCGAAGCTGGGCGGGAGATCTGGGAAGGCGACAAGTATCAGATCACAAAATATCACAAGATATCACAAGGCTCGTGCTTCTCATACCGTCATAGATCCATCAATAAAGAATCATCATCATCGTCGTCGTCGTCATCATCATCATCATCATCATCGTCATCATCATCATCATCATCATCATCATCATCATCATCATCATCCTCATCATCATCATCATCATCGTCGTCGTCGTCGTCGTCATCATCATCATCATCATCATCATCATCATCATCATCATCATCATCGTCATCATCATCATCATCCTCATCATCATCATCATCATCATCATCATCATCATCATAGTCGTAGTAATATTTCTATTGGTTTCAAAAATACGAATACAAAGGCGACCGGGCCAAAGCAGCAAAACCTGCCAGGAAGCTTTTAAGATATAGAATGCAATGCGGTTGCAATCACCTTTTGCTACTTGGGAGGAAATGCCAGAATAACCAATTCTCTCTCGCTTAAAAAAAAAATGCTATTCTAGATTGTACTAGTTGTGTATACGTCATTTCCCGACAGTTTCATATTCAGAACGACTCTTTATATCACCAACCAAAAAACAAATAGCAGAGCCCTCCGATATAAGATATCCGATCAACCAGAATCATCCACCTACAAGTTGCTTTTCATTGGTCATCACGAACTCATTTTTCCCCATCCCTGCAGCAGCAACATCCACCAGGCCCCATGTTGCAAAGAAGCATTGGTTACCATTGCAAAACATCACTAAATATGATCAACCATCACTAACCCATCATTAAACCTCATTAAGAATCATTAACCATCATCCACCATCACTCACCCTGTACTAACCTTCATGTACTATCAATAGCACCAGCAACCCACCACCAAAGTGTGCGCACGGCAACGCTGCAACAAGTGGCTGTTCCTCGAGGCGATTCTTCAGATTATCCTCATCGCCAGGGGTCCTTCCGGAAGAGTCTCAGAAAATTGTCTTTTTGTTCATCTTCCATCAGGGCCCCCACAAGAGTCAAATGTCTTTGGTTATGTTCTCGAGGTTTTTTAGGGTTTTGTTAACCCCCTTCCCAGCCCCAAGACTTCTGGATTTTTGTTTTGTTGCTTTCTGTTTTCTCAATAGGGCCCTGCCCCAAGAGTCTCAGAATTAAATTCGTAATATTTGAACAATAATAAAAACACAAGAAAGCATAATCAAAAGATAATTACATCGGTCAAATCTAGGGACATAACTAAATAACATTTAGTTCAATAGGCCATTATCAAATCAATTATATTCTAATAAGGCATATTTAAATAGACATATGTTCATGATTGACAATCAAATAAGCTTTAATTGAATAAGTCAAAAATAGGACACAATTGAATGTGGTATATTCTTAGAAACCCTACTTGCAGAGGGCATAACCAAGTAGGCTAGAAATAGGACATACTTAGACAACACATAATTAAATCGATACTAATTGAATAGACACAGTCAAATACAGAGCAAAATCAAATAGGGCACAAGTAAAAAAACGTAAAAATAGGACATCATCCAATAAAGCAAATCTAGGGGAATACTTAAACAACACATAATTAATTGGGCAAAATATAAACATAAGTATATATGGCATAATTACATAGAAATGAATTAATAGGAAACAATTAAATAGACCATAATTCGACAAGTCATAATCAAAAACAACATTACTAAATAAGCTAAAATGAAACACGTACGATACAATTAAATAGCACGGAGATAAAACAATATTGAATAAGGAACACACAGGGCACAATTTGGACATAACTGGCATAACTCAAAATCGAAGCCAAGTACAGGACACAATTCAATAGGTATAACTAAATTGACATAATCAATTAGATAGACATGAATGAATATATATATATATATAATTAAACAAACATAATTAAATCGACATAATTAGACAAACATAATTAAACAAACACAATTGAACAGACACAAAATAAATTCAATTAAGTAAGCCCAAACGTAGGATTAATCAAATACACATGAATTAACAAGTCATTGCAAAGCTAAGCAGGTCAGCCATATGGCAAAAATCGATAAATCATAATCAAATGGGCCAAGAGTCAACATCAAATAGGCATAGCTAAACATGCTAAAAGTGGGGGCAAAATTAGATAAAGCATAGTTCAATAGGCCATAATCACATAGGGCGTTATTAAATAAGGTATCACTAAATAGAAATATTGCAATGGTGCACAATTAGGCTATAGATGACTAGGCAATCATGCTTTGTTAATTACTGTGCTACAACACGTTTGTTTCAGCCACCGATGCTGTTAAGCGCCCCGCTACAGAAACGAAAATATGACACAAGCATCAACCTCACACGATTCATGCATTTATTGGCAAAGACTAGGGCCCTGTCTATTTGCTGGCAATGTTGTAGCCTAGCGTGGAAGCTTGCGCACCGCATGCGCAAAGCCTTCCAGAGCAAATTGCTCACACCGGCTTGCGCCGGTGGTGTTTTTGCCCGGCTTCCTTGGTGCAGCCCGCATAGTCGAAATGATAACTCAATCTACGGTAAAGCCGTATGATTGGCAGGTAAAACAAGGGTTGCCTATAGATTTTCCCAACCAAATGAAACGAAGATTTTTGTCTTGCCGAAAGACCATCCCTGATCGTGATCCACCAAAACCGAATTTGTGCCTCTGCCTCTCGCGCTTTCTTCAACTCATCACGCAACGAAGTCCTTGGGAACAGCGCAGGTGCAGGACACTGATTGGGAAACTAAGGCACCCACAATGTCAAATCATGTTGGCTCATCATAGTTGGTTGAATAACAAAGATTGTTGGCTGCATTGTGGCCATTGATCCCAAACATGGTGCTCAAAATGCGCTCCATGAAATCATAAAATCAACTGCTGGTGAGTACTTTGCACTGGTGTTTCAAGATTGGCGGTGCAGTTGCCATGAAGAATTCAATCCCCGGGACGTTCCACTTTCGTCAGCTAACCTGAAAGTGGAAAACCCACCATTTTTAGCTTGTTTACCTTTAACAATAGTTTTTTTTTTAGCTTCCAGGTTAGCTTACCAAAGAGTAGTGGTCGGGTATTACCAGCAGGTCATTACGAAATGAGTGGCTTGCTGGTAGCATACAGGTGAAGAAGAAAAATCACCTATGAGAACAATACACCCATGAGAAAGGCAATCAGCAACAACAAAACACCCATGAGAACAAAACTGAAAGAACAAGGAGACCAGCAGCGGCAGTAACATCAACCAGGCCCCATGTTGCAAACAAGCATTGGTTACCATTGCAAAACATCACTAAGTATGATCAACCATCACTAACCCATCATTAAACGTCATTGAGAATCATTAACCATCATCAACCATCACTCACCCTGTACTAGCCTTCATTTACTATCAATAGCACCAGCAACCCACCACCAAAGTGCACGCACGGCAACGCTGCAACAAGTGGCTGTTCCTCGACGAGAACTAGCGCATCTGCCATCATTTTATGCTGATGCTCCTCAACGGCGGATGCGTTTTCGAGCGCTGCTGCGGAGATCTGCAGAACCACGGCTGACAAGCCATCAAGAACCAACAGCAGGGATAGAATCTTGTTTGGTTGGTTGGTTGCTTGCTTGCTGATGCCTGTTTCTGAAGCCAAGTGTCCACTTTCTCCTTCAGTTCCTCATTCACTTCATGGCCGGGCTTCGTGGCTCAGGCAAGAGCCAGAAAGGTTGGAGGGTAAATCAGCGCCAGCAAGTGTTGCACTACGTCAGTGTTATTTCTGAGATTTTGGGGTGTGAGGCCTGTTGGTTTCGATCAAGATTCCTGCTTTGGGAAGCATGGCTGCTTTTTTGTCGAGGTATATATCAGCACTGGTGGTACCAGCAAAGGACAAAACAGAAAAATTGCCAGAAGGTTTCCAAATGGACATTCGACCAAACTCCTTAGCAAGGCCTTGCGTTATGACAAGCTTCAGCCGAACTTCAACTGCATCGATGGTATCTCGTTAAGGCGGATTCAATCTTCCATGCGTTCCCACCCGTGCCTCTAGACTCTAGCTCCAAGTCCGAAAATGTAGAATGACTGAAATTTGACCACCGATTCAAGAGATCAATGAGATGTCCCAAATCAGTTTCCTGAGCGCAAAGCAACTCCAGCCAACGGTCGTTCCGGCCTATGAAGCACATTTTCTATCCGGAATACGTTAGCAAATCCAGCAACAGCTGCTCTTTTGCTGCTGCTTCTTCCATGTTGGCATTGCGATCTGCTTGGATCCACATTTTTGGAGATACACTCGTCACTCAGTTCTTATGTCGCCAATTTGTGGGTTTGAAAGGGAACCAATCCCAGGGGGCGCAAGGCATAAGCATAGCTATCCAACTCCAGCTCCTGAACAGATCCCTGTATCTATTTGTGATGTACATCTGCATGTAAAGGTATATCGGTATATCATGTAACATACACATGTATATACACGCCCAATTGCACAATTCATTGTAGTTGTCAGCATGCATGCAATGCGCTTTGCAAACTCTGTGAAACTGCAGCTCGGCCGTCACTCTTTCAAATTGCACCTTGGAGCAGGAGAACTGTTGGAGAGTGGCGGAGTGGAACCATTGTGGAGTTTGACTGTCTAGAAAAAGTAACCATGACCATGGCATGAATTCTTGGGAATATCAACACAATGGAACCCCCATGCTTAGCACTCATCCTTTATCCAAAAAATCAACGCGAAAGCCATGAGGGCCAAGATCCGGCTGCATGATTTTCCCATTTTGCCCAAAATGCTACTTTGGCTTCGCACCAAAGACCGAGGATAAAGCCTGCTGTCTTGGTACCTAAAGATCTTTCCACCAAGCGCAAGGGCATTGCTGGTGCGGAAATGGTGCATGTCCATCACTTCGTTTGAAGCAGAAGTTGGAAGTAAAACGTGAACCTTCAATTGTGTGAAGCGACATGCTGAACCAGGAGTGAGTTGTACTCAAAAACCCCATCGCTCCTTTAAGGAGTTGCTTGGGAGTTCATCGCTCCTTTAAGGAGTTACTTGGGTCGCTTAAGAGCCATGGTCAGAAGCCAATGGCCGCTGTGAGACTGAGACCTGAGGCCTCATATTGATAGCGACAACGGCAAAACCAGATGTCTACTTCTCTGCTGTCATCGCTTGATCAAGCTAAGTCACTTTTAACTAAAGCGAATATGATGACCAAATAGTGCTGCTATAACTGATGAAATGTCTAACTTCTCTGCTTTACCAAACTGTGGTCATCTGTGGTCATTTGGTCGGGTGTCAAAATTCATCCGCTAAATGCTTTCCTTATATATACTCCCGGACTGAGAGACGTTCGGGTCTAACTCTGCAGTTTCTGCAGTGTTCTTGCGATGCCCTGAGATGCCTGAGATCCAGCAAACGTCGGGCCGTGCTGCTTGCAACTTCCAAGCTGTTGGTTTCCCCCAGAAAAATGACAAAGTCAGGACAGAGATTCCCCCTGTTGTTGGTTGGTGGTGAGAAATACCATTTCAAGTAATTTACAATATCGGCTGAAATTGAATAAAATTGATGCGGTTTCTGATCCGCCATCTATGACCCATTTTGTGAACCCAGAAGAAAGAGATCAAAGAGAAAAACGAGACTGGAGAGAAGTCTGGACAAAGACTCGGGATATTGTGGACAACAGCACGAGTACTGAACGAGGCATTGAATCAACATCAGTGCAAATGAATTTCGCAAAAGTTCACATGTTCCGAGAAACGATGACAAAGTTCGGCAGAAAGTTCGTCAAAGCTTCCAAACTCCACCGGCGAATCACTCCCAACAGAGTCGTCAATTGAATCAGAGCGCTCTAAATCTGGCGCCGGTTGAAGTGCAAACATTGAAGCTGGAATGATAGGGGTCATGAATGTCCACGCAGTCTTTGAACCCTTCGATGCTGACGACTCCTTGGAACTGTGTCCCAGGCCCCGGATACATTGCCCTTTTGAGTCGCGACTTCGCCCCAGAAGTCTGCACGCCTCAGGGGTCGATGTCTCTACCAAGTCTTGTGATGTCTCCGTGTTCATGTCATATGTACAGTTTCTGCCATTCAAATGTACATTATTACATTCCATTTCATTACACATCACATTGCTTAAATTTACATCATATTTCATCAGACTACATCGCATTACATTGCATTACAGCACATTTCATTATATTACATCACATTTCAGAACATTACATCACATTACAGCACATTACATCAGATTACATCGCATTACATTACATTGCATTTCATGACATTACCTCACATTGCATCCCATCAAATCACATTACATTACATTACCTTACATTACATTACATTACAACATACATTGCATCACTTTGCATTACTGTACGTTACATTGAGCTGAATTGCATTGCATCACACTACGTTGTATTACATGACCTACCTTAGGTTACCTTACATCACATTGGATTAGATTACATCGCATTACAACACATCGAATTATATACATACATTGCCTTACATCCCATTAAATTAGATGTGCACTGTACACACATGTATATCTAATGATTGCATTAAATTACATTATATATACATGATATATGTCTTTATATGTCTTTATATGTCTTTCTTCATATGTATATATATATATGTATACTTATATAAGTATATGTATATATATATATATCTTCATATTTATATGTATGTTATAAAGTTATATGTTTTTATGTTTTTCATTGTGTTTGATCTGTTGGCTTCGGCGCTTCGGTTTCGCCTCGTCGAGGTATTGGTGCATGGCTTCGATGCGGCTGACGAAGTAGGCTTCGGGGAACAACTTCTGACGCTCGCGGATCAGCATGGCGCAGAGCTCCTGGGGACTGCCCTGGGCCCTGTGGCCATGCCGGGCCCGCGGGGATGCAACAAATCTGTGGGTCAAACAGATTCATTTGATTCAAATTAGATCAAATGCGCAGATCTCAGAGTCTAAAAGATCATATCAAATGACAAAAGTAACAATAGTAACAATAGTAACAGTAACAATTTTGCAATTTGAAAAATCTAAGAAATGCATCCAAGTGCAAGCTCCACCAAGTCTCTAAGAAGTTTTGCCCTGCCGGAGTGCCAGATTCCCTGAGCCTCATGGCAAGCACCAGCATCATCCCATAGATGCCCACGAGGGTCGTCGCTACCCGTTGCTTGTCGCATTCAATCTGGTGGCCACTGGGCGAACGATGATTGCAAGCACAACAATTCGTTTTGCCCTCGTACACGTGAAACAAATCCTGAAAGGCTGGAACAAGCTTGGCACACGACTCATGCTATCCTTCCCCATGCTTCGCCATTTGAAGAAAGTCAAGAATGAGTTTGATGCAGGCTGCAATCTGCTAAGAGCAAAAGACTGGCAACAAGAATGCTAGGCAAGGCTCCAAATATTCAGGTTTTATTCCAGCATCATCTGAGAAAAGAATGGATTCAAGATGACTGCCGCATACCTTGTAGAGTCTCTGCTTGTCCTTTGTTTCATCAACATGGTTCATAGTCGTCATGCCCGCGCATAAGACCTTGCAAAGGTGGACGGACCAACGACCAACGTGTACCGGTCATCAACTGCTTGGAGCAGTCAGTCGTTGAGTGGAGCGGTCTGTATGGGACCTGACTACTTCGTTCCATGTCAAGACTTCGATATACACGCATACATGCACGTATGTTGTGATGTTGACATGCACGTACCTATCTATGATAGAGAAGGGGTAGCTTGTATGTATGGTATGGATAGAATAGATAGTTGTACAGATCGTGTAGATAAAGCTTTTCTTCTCGCGATGGCAAGTGTGTATGGTACGTATAGATCGCATGGTTGTAAGCCGTATATATCGTATAGATACGGCGGTGTGCTTCTTGGAGAAGTGCTCCTAAACTATACACCCTGATCCAAAAACCCTAAAAAACATATACCCCGCATATGCCTCCAATGTAGATGGTATGAATGAGGTTTAGATAGTATAGTATGCTATAGTATGTGCAGATGGTATAAATTGATATATGATATATATATATATATGAGAGAGAGAGAGAGATTCTACAAAATGTGTTAACAACATGAATGGATATGAATGGCATAAATATCTATCTTTTTCACAAATGAATATGTGGATGGATCCAATGGATCCACGTCTTTTAGTGGTGATCGCACCTCCAAACGACACCAGAAGCGTGTGGAGTAGCTGTCGAAGTTGCACACCTCGCTGCTGTCCGCGTGGGTCTCTTCTGTGGCGACGATGACGAAGGCATCGCATGCTGCAACGTAAGCTGGCCTCAGAAACCAACCGAGTGACAAATCGTGACAAATTGACAGCAGATTACAATCGCCAGTCACACAATGTGAATACAGAATTCTTTATAGCACATCGTACGTGGAGATAGTACATAGACAATCGTAGACATGCAGCGTTGCATAAGAAGAGGTCCAAGTCCAGAATTCGTGAGATCGAGGAGAGAGCTACAATAGTCTACACATCAAAACTGCAGATGATTTCCAAAAATCAGTAAGGGTGGGGAAGCGACACAGAAGCGTGGAACCGAATCGAAAACAGGAAACCGGCCAAGAACCGTTTTGCTGGGGAAACTGTTTGGAACCGTTGGTGAACCAAACCCGGCCCGAACCGAAAGCAAAGATCAGAGGAACAGCCCGTGAGCCGTGCCTGTTTGTCTCAAGTTGGTTTGCTTCTTTGCCAAAGCCGCTGTCGAAAGGATATTGCTTGAGTAAGTTGCAGTGGGTTTGAGGCGCAGGAGTGGTGGATTTTGCTTTGTCTGGCGTCTGGAAAGTAACCATAGTGGGAGGGTGGGAGGTGGATGCAGGTGGATGCTGTCATGCGCTGGTGCAAGGCATGGTGCCTCCTGCGGAAGCCAACCTGCGGTGAAGCGCGCTACCGAACTCCGTAGGCTTGGCACAGGTGCGTCCACAGCTACTGATCCTGTCTGTCCATGCTTTCGATGCACAAAATCAACATCTTTCAAGCGGAATCTTTCCCCAAAAAGACCATGTTTTCTTGTCTTTGTATCATTGCTTTCACATTCACATTCATTTATCAGTGTTGTTTCCGTTCGTTTGGTTTCGGTGGCTGGGAAGATGAAAAGGAGCCATTCTGTTCGTAATCTGTCCCCCATGATATCGGATGTCCTTCATATTACAGGCATGTTCACTTTGTTTTCTTGGACACCCAAGAAAAGTTTCCGCGTCAGATAGCTTATGCTCCTTGTCTGTAAGCAATTCTGCACGCATGCATTTTGTTTCCGCAGAAATAGCTTAGTTTAAAGTTCATTCTATGTTCAAATGAGCTTCTTTAATTCTCTTTGGCTCTTCTGATGAGTCTGTCAAAGAAGATGTTTCAAGAGAAAACAAGAAGCATCAAAAAGCATCAAATGTCTCAGTTTCGAAGCATTCCTGGGCTTTAGAAACTGTGTCCAAGTAGCAAAGAGTTGATGGCCAATTGCTGCTGCTCCGGAGAAGACCTTTGCACGTCAAGAACTTCAACACCACCGCTTTGACAAAACACCACCGACAGTACTCAACTCACGAGAACGGTAATAAAAACTTCAGTTTCAGTAGAGGGGCTGCGGGATGCAACAGTAGTCCACCCAAATCAGGAGATTTTCCATCTCAACTTCTTGTCGACGAGCTATCTCCTCCACCGCATGCTTCATATCTTTCAGCTGGCTTCTTGTGGGATCTGGATGGTTGCACGACAGCCACTGGTGGGAGAAGAACACAATGTATCCACCCTTCCTGGCGCAGCCAACTCAAAGCCTCACCATTTTAGCGAAAGCAAACCCCATGGAAACACCTCAACATGCTAGCGCATACCGAAGCATCGGCTGCGTGATATCATTTGTCATGTCTCCTACATTGTTGGAACCTAGTTGAGTTCAGTTTGGCTCCGTGCACCACGGTAGAATCAGGTGTTGTATGGCACAAAAGAGTCAAATCTATTGTACTGCATGTATCTATAGACTATACATGCAAGTACTCCACATGACATGCCGAAGACTCTGTGATTTATACTTGCATCTACTACAGGTAATGGACTATGCACTATATATACATACATTGGCATATACATGTTACAAGTCTCTTTGCATGTGCATGTATATACATATCAGTTGCACATTTTCAAATGAAAGGACGTACAGAAATTAAATACGCGTATATGTGTATTACATGTTCATACTTATCGTACAGTTGCTCACACCACCGCTTGGTTCCAACATTTTTTCCGCTTCCACTTGATACCGCCCTGGTTCTCCACTTGGTTCTCTTGTCTCCTCCTCGCTCTTGCCGCACTCTTAGGGTTGTCCACCATGACCAGCAAATGCTGGTCCCGCAGCACTTCCTGATGACCAGGTGCTGCAGCTGGTGATCCAAGTTGGACATCCAAGGCAGGTGTATGGTGGTCGGGGTGGTTGATATGAAGCTGATATGGCTGTATGCTTGCTGATTGCATGTGCAATTCAATTGATCTACTGTTGACCCCCTTAAGTTCTGACACCAAAAAACGAGCTGCAAATTGTGACTTTCCTCAGTTTGTGCTTCACAAATCTAGGGACAACGTCACAGACTGAGAGCATCTTCGAAGCGGGTCTGAGCATTCCAAAAGACGACAGAACCACATTAGTCTCAGTTGCACTGGAAGGAATGGAAGACAACAGGACTGGGCAAAGTAGTAATTCGTCAAAAATCATGGCAGGGCTACACAAAAATCGAGGCAGATCGACTTCGGTTCGCGCTGAGGTCGTGGTGTACAGATCTCACCCAGCTCCTACTGCCGCCAAGTCTCATACTGCACCAAGTCCTCCTGTTGCAGGAACACTTTGGCTCGTACCAAGCTCAGTGGAAACCTGGCTGCACTGCAGCTGAAAACACCAGTAGTAAGCACTAACTAAACTACTTAACTGATTGACTGCTAAACAAGTTAGTTACTACTTATTAAACTAGCTACATGTCTTGAAGATTTCATGACTGTTACAAATGCTTCATGATATTGATGGGTAATGATGGCATGGTCGAAGATGCTTGGTGACGCTGGATGGCTAACCGGGGCGATTCCGTGAATGCCATGGCTGTGATCACCAAATGGTGAACTCAACTGGAGCTCTTCTCGAGGCGAGACATGCGAACGGCGCAGTTGGACCGTTCAAGGCTTCTGATTTTGCATGTTTGCATAACTATGACTATTTTGAACTTCTAAATTCATCATATTATCAAAAAAAAATGAAAAGAGAGAGAGAGGGGGAGAGCTTCTCTCATTTTGAATCAACCGAGTCCCTCGAAGCTGAGAAACTGCATGGATTGGCAGCGCTTCATCAAGGGCAGGGCATCTGCGATGAATTGCCGGTGCTCCAACTCTTTCGACATCTCGGACTTCTCTTGGACTTGGATCACTTCCAAATAGAACCTCAAGCTGTTCAAATTGTTCACTCGCTAAGTGGGTAGGGTTTCTTAGCATTTGTGCAGTATGCTAATATCTAGAGCAGACTGTCCGAGGCCATGCTGAAAGGTCCAATCAACTTGAATTTGATACAACTTGATGTTGACCTGGATGTTTTTTGTTTTTGAAAGAAATCGACTGGAACTTACAATTGAATGCATTTTCATGCATGTTCAAGGGCTGACATCTGCTAAGATGTCATTTAGAAAGGGCACTGACTTTGCATGAGATGTGATGAAACTCGTGTTTGTTTGAGTTGTCAAGGAGCCTGATATGTTTCAACCAGTTTTACATTGAAACTTTGCTCAAACAGTTTCCGCCATATAGCCAAAAGGATATCTTTCAGCGAACTGCAATCAGCATGGGCAAGAAACAAATTGCTAGCCATCAGCAGAACATCGCAAAAGAGAGAAATAATCATAGTCGCTTCGGCGCTGACAGTGGTCAAAGTCAATGGCAACACTTTCCAAGTCCAACCTCTTGGATGGCTTCTGTGTATCAGCGGGGTCATGCCCAGGTAATGTGCAATGGCGGTCAAAATCGCCACACCGGAACAGGCCACGCATCTCAGCTTCAGGTCGGTTGGCACGTGCAAAAAAATCACAGCTATGAGGATGCTGCAGACCAGCACTGCTAGGACATGAAGCAGCAAGATGCCTTGCCGCGACAAGAAAACACCCCGATTCAAAAAACGACTGCTATGGATTCAGCCAATGTCTGAGATATCTTCCAAAAGCTATTAAGATCAAATGGACCCCGAACATGATCCGAAACACAAGCAGGTTCAAATAGAACAAATGAAATCGAGAGCATTCTGCATTCAAACATGCCCACTCCAAAAAAATGTGGCTTGCAAAGACAATAAACAATCTCTGGCACAACTGTAGCTCAGAGGGCTGGGGTGCTGAATCAATGTGTCCTTGTTGTAAAGGAATTGCACAATGACTTCTGGGAGTGGCAGATCATAGCCCCATGACAGCCAGTGCCCAAAGTTGGCGCCAATCGAGAATTATACTTGATAAAGAAATTTCCCTTAGCCCCATCCACCCCAACATTAATCTGCATGAAGTCTTAGTTTTATCATCAAACAGAATCTTGTGCCGAGCATACCGAAGCCGAGAAAGCGAGCACAATGTCACATGGTCAAGAGATGTCAAGAGAAACTAGAGTGAAAGTGCTTGACATTCCAAGCATCACAAAACTTCAACAAAGAAGCCTCGCCTGTGTCCACCGAAATCATGAAGCGGCCCCGTTCTGCACAGGCTCCAAGGTAGTGCATCGAACCGATCCCAAAAGCAATGAGAACTGCTGCATAGAAAAACTTCCAAAAACGTCTCATTGTGGCGAAAAAACAACGTGTATCCTTACATTCGGCAGATGGATGCTGAAGCAAATGGATGCTGAGCGTTGAGCAAATCCACGGACTGATGGCTGAGATTCCTGTGAGGCCTGTATCGAAGGCGAACACGTGGGCCTCGCCCAACAAGCTGGTGGCGCGCATCCCGATGAAATGCAACGTCCAAATGGTCCCAACTCCTAAACCAAGGCCGCTCTGAACCAGCATCATGAAATACCATGTGCGAGTCTGCACCCGAGGAAGAAAAGATGCAGTGGTGAGGGTAGCAAAAGCGCCCACGCTGGCAACCATCACCTCAGAGGAGATTGGTAAATGAGAAATGCTTTGAATCACAAGCCTCTGCCACAGATCAGATTTTTGGAGTTTGGCGAATTTCCAAAGCCAAGTGACAGATAAGATAACCAAAAGCGGGTCGAACTCCATCGGCAAAATCTCTCCGTACTGAACCAACGCATGAGTCTCTGCCATAGCATGTCACTCTTGGAGAAGGCAACTATGGCGCAGCGGCAGAAGCACAAATCAACCCAGCGGCCCGCAGCTTTGTGCTTTCTAGAGAGGTTCAGTTGGCTGTGACGGCTATGGTGGCTTTGGTGGCTATCGTGGCTATAGCTATCTGGAGTTCGTTTTGTCATTGTCAGCTGTTGCATTGTTGTTGCACCAAAGGCACTACCTACACCAACTTGTTGAGCCAAGGATCAAAAAGAGAAACCGTGTCACCAGTTCCGCTTTCAAAAGATGATTGATCAACCTGCCATCAGTTGGAGATGGCTTCCAAACTCTGAGAGCGTCGCCAAAGAGTCGCTTCGGAGCTGCCTTGGCCCGCCTCGGGCAGTTCCATAGTTGTCAGCATGGCTACAGAAGAGCTGTAACAGCTACAGAAAGGTTGACAAGTCAAGTTGATAATTTTCAATATTCATACTTTTCTTGAAGAGTATGCAAATGCATGCGGTAGTATGCTACAGGCTCCAGGTGTTTTTGCGTGGCAAAAATACGATGCAAACCGTTCAAAGAGAAAAATAAGAAAACAAAACGAGGAGCCACAGAAACATAACTTTTGACTCAATGTTTTGTACTGAACGGGCTGGCAATTCGTTAAGACTCTGAAACCTATGAAGCCCCGTTTAGAGTTGTCAGTTCTCAGGCTGCTGCTAGCTGTGACTTTAGTAGAGCCAAAACGCCTGGTATAAAGGACGTAAGTTCAGAAACTAGTGAAATGCCAGGAGCAACTCTGACATAACTAGTCACGGATTTAGTATTGAATGCTAGTAAAATACTTTTGAAATACTATTGAAATACGCTTGAAATACGGTTGACTTGGACCAGTGAAATCCAACTTGTCCAACTCATCGTGCTCATTTTGCTCATTTTGCGCCAACTGTTTCAGATCGCCGCTGAGACACACTCAGCTAGACTGGTAGCACAGCCACAGAGTGCAGCCACACCGTTGCAGGTTGTATCCCTCACAAGCTTTGAAGCCCTGATTACCCACTTCGGAGCTCAGATTCGACTACGAACTTGAGATCGAATGCTCCAAACAGGTCATTCGACATGTCCAGAAGTCATCTCGACGTATGTGATCCGCATCCAACATCTAGAGTTCTGCGCCAGTTTCGAACGTGGAACAGCTTCCAGTGGTCAGCACCTGTGACAATAACCTGACACATCTGCCAGTGGCATCCAGTGTCTTGTAGGACATCCTAGGATCAAGTTGTAAGAAACTGCAGGGCTGACAATGTTTTTTCATAGATCGAAAAGAAGGCCATTGCTTGTGGAACTGTTCGCATCATCTGCGGCAGGATTCCTGAGCACAAACTCACCGTCAGATTCATTTCAAGTCTGAAGGCGCCATTGGTGAAGCTTAGTGCGAGTTGATGTGAATGGTTGTTGGATAGCATGTTATTTGATGTTATCGGTTAAGTTGATGGTTGGTTTGTACCATTTTTGCGGTTTACTTGCTTCTCCCCAAACTCAGCAGTCTGGCCTGCCTCTGTAGAAAGCGGGCAGTCCATTGCTCTGCCAAAGTAGCTGAGCAGTACGTGGGACACTGGTATACCTCAAGGCGGGGATCAAACTCCTCGTAGTGAACTCCAACGAGTTGAACCAGCTTGGTGATGAGCTTGGTGGTTTATGAAGAGACAAGTCTCGGATCTCCTAAACGGTACGCAGAACATGTACTGCGATGCACCAAGCTGCTCAAAGATGCCATCTGCTGGTCGCTGCTGCATCACTGACCGCACCACTTGGAGCGGATATGTGGCCTTGGCGTCTCAAGGAATTCATCTGAGACGGTGGTCTTGGGCAGTGCCCCAATCCACTGCAGCCTTCGAGTGCAGACGAAACTGCCATATGAATTCCAAATATAATCATAGATATGTATCTATCTGTGTATATATATATATATATGTATATATGTGTGTGTGTGTGTATATAGATATATATGTACATATATATATATATATATCTGTGTGTGTATCTTTTGGATGATTGAACCAGCCCATAAATTAAATCACAAAATTCTACTGGTTTCTTCCACTTCTCCCTTTCTGCCTAGGGAATTTACAAGGCCCCCTCCCCGAATTCGCTCAGCATCCGAGGAGCCACTGACGCGAAGATCTTTGCGCAACAGGACGCAGCCAGCACAGAATCGAAGCGGTTCTTGAAGCGATCCTTGTCCGCACATTGCCAAGCGGGTTTTGGATGTTTTGGTGGTCGTTTCCTCTTCAGGTGAAAGGGGATGCTTTGCCAACTTGAAGAAATCTCAGGCCTAAGTTTTGATTGGGTCGAGGCTCATATGCAACAAGCAAGATAGCCCCATGCGAGCAAAGCATCAGGGAAGGAACGAATCCCCTGTAGAAACCTGACGCGGAGAAGACTTGTGGCTAATCGACACAGCCCACTGGGATTAAAACATGGCAATTCAAAATAGTTTGGCTTAGCAGCTGAAGATTGAAGGAGGTTGGCAAACCAACACCTTTTTTTGGGCAGCAACTGGAGTGGCTAATGTATGATCACCAGCGGGATTAGGCCATAGTGCCCCATCCTCGCAAGTGCATTACGCCATTGCGTAACAAAGCAACTTGTCATGTTGGTAAGAATCACTTTGGGCTCCGAGGCTCCATCCCTCACTCGAGGTTGAGGAAGTGCTTCTCGTTCTGGAGGAACTGGAAAACAGCCGTGGCCAGGTCCTTCTTCTCCAGATTCTTATCTGGATGCCAGTCACGACAAAGATTGCGAAACTCCTTGGCTCGCTGTTCTTTGGGTTGAACTTTCTTCAGCTCCAAAAGCTTTGCTTTCACGCTCTCCAAAGCTTCATCCTTCTCGATCTCCTTCTCATACTCCAATCGTCGTGCTCTAACTCTAGCGATAACTTCAGCTCTGGCTCGTCTGGCTGCAGCCTGGGCTTGAAACTGACGCTCAAGATAAGCAGCACGACGTTGCTTGTCGGCCAATTCCTTCATTGTATCATACAACATAATTCGCACCTGCTCCAACTGCCTCGCGAGCTCCTCTTTTTGTTTGCGCTCCTCCTCTGCGAGCGCTTTGGCTTGCTCCAGCCGGGCTTGAAGCTCCTTCTTGGCCTCAGTGGAAGCCAGTGAGTCCACAGAAAGTCTGCCCTCGGGTGTCTTTCGCCAACGGCCAGTCCCTGGACTCATCTTTTCGGAGCAGCTGGTGCGCTCATCTTCTGCAAGTGCTCCTGGGAGGTGTTTTTGGAGTTCAGACTTCTGCGCGCTAAGCTCACGCTCTTGCTTGGCATCCGCAGCTGCTTTGGACAACTGCTGCTGCAGTTCTTCAACTTCCGTGGCCCTGCGTTCACGCTCTTGCTGGGCATCCGCAGCTGCTTTGGACAACTGCTGCTGCAGTTCTTCAACTTCCGTGGCCCTGCGTTCACGCTCTTGCTGGGCATCCGCAGCTGCTTTGGACAACTGCTGCTGCAGTTCTTCAACTTCCGTGGCCCTGCGTTCACGCTCTTGCTGGGCATCCGCAGCTGCTTTGGACAACTGCTGCTGCAGTTCTTCAACTTCCGTGGCCCTGCGTTCACGCTCTTGCTGGGCATCCGCAGCTGCTTTGGACAACTGCTGCTGCAGTTCTTCAACTTCCGTGGCCCTGCGTTCACGCTCTTGCTGGGCATCCGCAGCTGCTTTGGACAACTGCTGCTGCAGTTCTTCAACTTCCGTGGCCCTGCGTTCACGCTCTTGCTGGGCATCCGCAGCTGCTTTGGACAACTGCTGCTGCAGTTCTTCAACTTCCGTGGCCCTGCGTTCACGCTCTTGCTGGGCATCCGCAGCTGCTTTGGACAACTGCTGCTGCAGTTCTTCAACTTCCGTGGCCCTGCGTTCACGCTCTTGCTGGGCATCCGCAGCTGCTTTGGACAACTGCTGCTGCAGTTCTTCAACTTCCGTGGCCCTGCGTTCACGCTCTTGCTGGGCATCCGCAGCTGCTTTGGACAACTGCTGCTGCAGTTCTTCAACTTCCGTGGCCCTGCGTTCACGCTCTTGCTGGGCATCCGCAGCTGCTTTGGACAACTGCTGCTGCAGTTCTTCAACTTCCGTGGCCCTGCGTTCACGCTCTTGCTGGGCATCCGCAGCTGCTTTGGACAATTGCTGCTTGAGCTCCTTCTCTTTCTGGCACAAGGCGCATCTCGCCTTCCAATCCTGCTCCTTCTGCCACTCTAGCAAATCGTGGCGATGGACCTGCAATCTCTCCAGGTCTTTGTGGAGATAGGCCGAGTAGCTCCTCTCGCTTTGCAGATCTCTGGTTACAAGATCGAGTTGTTCAAATGCTCGACTCAACTCAAATTGCAGTTGTTGAACTGGCCACAATACCTGCCGCTCATTGGCAGCAGTAAAGTACGCCATGGCAACAGATCAACGTGGGCGTTAACTTGCTGTCGAGAAAACAAGCTTCAGTGTTTTTGAACTCATGCATACATATATATGTATATATTGCATTTATTTCTTCATATTCCTTCATATGTTGTTATATTCACATAAATATATATATATATATAATGTAGTATATATTCAAAGCACTTGAGAAAACATCATGTATTTTGCGGGGCCAGTTTACCGC
>VSDK01002984.1:1235277-1246228 GCA_009767595.1 Symbiodinium kawagutii | reverse complement strand
ACCGTGGTACACCGTGGCACCTTGCACTCCTTCTTCGGATGCGATGGTTCTAACCTCAGGGAGCGCCCTGGCGGTGACCCGTGGACGACAACTTCATTCCCTTGGGATCCAGCGGCATGAAAGACTCCTCGGTAGACTTTTGCTTGTCCCTCGTATCCCCGTTGCAGTTGGAAACCTCAATGGACTCAGGATCTGGATATCTCTGGATATCTCTGGATATCCTGTCACTACGGAACTCAGAAATCAAAGCACAAGTTGCTGAGAAACTTGTGGAATGTTGAATTTCCCCCGGTATCGCTCCGAGCAGCGCGTCTTGATCAAAAAAATTGGATGTACTACCTGGGTCGAGTCAGGATGCGATACAATTCTTGTTGCAGGCATTTCTGCATCTCGAAATGCACCAAATCGAATACCATGGCAACTGATGGCAACTGATGTACCAAGGCGCTGTATTGCTTGCGACTCCAGCAGCCAAGGAGCAAGCGCTGTCTTTGGCAGCTTGCGCATTCCTCTCCTGCAATAGACTCATCACACCCAACAAGAAAGCGTGAGAAATGAAGAAATGAAGAAGATAGCAGTTATGATAGCAGGTGATAAAACTCATACAAAAGGCGTGAGGAAGTCTAGCTGCCAAATTGCCAACTTCAATGACCGAACAAGCGAAGCTGTTGATCAGAGATGAGATGACTGAATCGGTGGAAGCAACGTAAAGCTGTGCCAAGTATGCCAACACAAGCAGAGAGAATGACAGCAAAGATGCCATGGTTTTTACCTTTGTTTCTTGCTTTTCTTACTGATTTGTCGGAGCAAAGATGGACAGACAAGCCTCTCCATATGCCATTGTTTTGAAGAGCTGGTAGAGTGGCATCTGTAATCCCCATGCGATCGTGGAACCGGCAACATTCGGCAAGACGCCTTCGAAGTGGGACAGCTTGGCAACACAAAAACAAAAATCACACAGCTTCCAGTGAAAAATTGCGTTGCAAACAGAGGAGTGAAGAATTCTTCAGTCAAGTGGATTTAAAGAATTTCCACAAGAACTGGAGCTCCAGACTTTCGTTTCAGCGCTGAAAGGAGCCTCTGAAAAAGCCATGAAGACCCTCTGAATGCCACGTTGACACCACTGCTTGTCGCAGTGATCCGTATGCGTGGACGGATCCAACGGTCCCATCACGAACCTGCATGCCTTGGCTGCATGGTGAACTTCAGTCATCTTCGGTCCGTTGTTCCTTTCAGCAAACATAAGTGGTCAGCCTTGTCAGTCCAAGCTACGGGTCTTCAAGACATCTAAAGGGTGCCAAAACGCTGTCTGTGCTGCGCCAGCAAAAGCTCCCGCCAAGGAGTGAACCTCAGAGCAATCTCCAGGACCTTCCACTGCAACCCACTGCAACCCACTGCAACCCACTGCAACCCACTGCAGCCAAGCAGCCCCTGGGGAAGCTGCTCTTTTCTCGCTCATTGCGAGTGCGATCGCATTGGAGATTGGTCTGATAGAGATTGAATCCATTTGATGTGCGAAGAACATGCTTTGAAAATCCAACTCAGGGTTCAAGTGCACTGTAGCTACCCCATTGCCTAGCACAAATGGGAAGCAAGTTGCTGTACAGCTGCAAAGCAAACACCGGCGGCAAACCAAGCCATGAAGGTTAGAAATGACTGAAACTTGTCAATTGTGGATACACTGAATTCCAATGCCATGCTAATGCCATGCCAACGCCAGGCTAATGCCATGCTAATAGTTATGCAACTGTTGCTTGGACATGATTCATTGTCCATCTCAGCTAGCAGACCAGAGGTAAGCAACCATGAGATAGGCAAAGATACTTTGTCTCATTCAAAGTTGCTGAAGTTAAGAATGAATCCACTTTAGTTCACAGCCACTGGTGAGCTGCAAAAAATGGTCGGATGACCTTTGCGAAACACAGTTGGATGATGATTGGAATGGGATGATGGGATGACGATTTCGTGATGATGGGATGACAGCTCATTCAAAGTTGCTTCAAAAAGTGACTCCGCTGTAGGTCACAGCAACTGATGACAGTTGGGTAATCATTGGCTGGCTGGAAAACCAACCGTCGTGGTTGATGCTGATTTGAATGGCTGACAATGGTTGATCGCTGGCTGACAATCATTCATCAGCCATTAAAGGATCAATGGACATAACAGTGATCAATGAAAGGAATTGTTTTATAGCCATGATCAATGGATAATCAGAACCATGATTACTAACCATGGAATTGCCATGATCAATGGATATTCTTCAACTAATGATCAACAGATACTCTCATGATCAATGGACAATGAAAACATAGAAAAACTAATATGAAGCCTAACATGCATGAAAAAAACATTAATGCTCAACTATGGTCATCAATCCATTAATTAATGCTTCTTGGTTTAATTTCATCCATTAATTTCAATGCTTCACTATGGTTATCGGTTTTAATCTTATGGTAAATGGCTTAATTTCATCTATGGTTATCAACCCATTCATGCCTAATGGTTGAATCTAATGGTTTCATCATCTTAATGGTTCGGTTTACACATGTTTACACCATCCTTAACTACGCTTTCATCATCTTCCCACCGAGTCGGCCGCGTCTTTACAGCTCGGCATCGCCGTCGAAGGTCCCCACCGCCGTGTGCAGTCGCAGCAGCAGCTGCGCAGCGATGGCGTCGTTCCGCCGCCGGGCCACTTCGACCACCTGGGGAAGGCGCGGCTGATAACCGTGGGAAAGGAGCTGAACGGAGCTGGTGATCATGATGAATCATGGGGTTAATGATGGTGATAATATGTGATAATGGTGCTTAATGATGGTTCATGATGGTTGGTTATTTGGTTAATGGTGCTTACTGATGGTTAATGGGTTGCTTCATAAGCTGGTTAAGCGGGTCAATCGTTAGCAAGCGGGTTAAGGATGATAATTGTCGGTCAGCAATGGATATTCATGATGACAAGGGAAGGTTGATACTGGTTGATAAGCCATTTGTGATCAATATGGCTAGTAGATGCTAGCAGTGGGTGATAGCGGTTGACAGTCACTCACAAGACAAACAACCAGCAAGATCATGTTGACATGGATGGGTCACCCCATGGCTGTGAAGCCACCACATCAACGACCAAGCTAGTCATAACGAGTCGAACAGTTGGGATGTTCACCAATTCCTTGCAAGCCTTGTCTCAGATTTTGGGTAACCCATATGACATGGGGTTCGAGTGGGGTCATGCGGGGTCCCAATGGGGTCCCACAACTCGAGGGATCTCAAGGCTTGACCTGCGCTGAGGCGCTGAGAAGTTCTTCTCGGGATGAAATTCCACAGTGCCGGATGCACCGAACTCCAACAGTTTCGTACTGATCAGCAAGGCTTTCTCCTGGGAAGCAATGGAAGTGTATACACACCCATGTGAATGCAATATATATATATATATTATATATATATATATAGTATATAGAAATTGTTGTTTTAAAATGATTGAAGTGAATTATATCAATATACAATCTGACAATACGTTGTAATCTCAATGACATCAGCAATAGCAGCTGAACATGGCGCAGGTCCTCCTCTTGGACACAGCACGCCGCCAGCCCTAGAGGTGTCATGGAAGGCCCTTTGGAAGGCTGGGAACGGAGGTTCACCTCAGCTCCCTGACGCAGCAGCATGGTGATGCGCATCAGATCTTGGTGGAGAACTTGTCGATGCAGAGCCCCGAAGCCCTGGGAATCTAAAGCGTCCTCAGGAAGCCATGGGAGGGGAAGGTCACTGGAGAACTGGAAAGCCAAGCGAAGCTGCCGGGAGAAACCGCGGACCAGACTTTATGAAAAGAAGTAAAAGAAGATGCACATTTTGCAAATTTCTACGATCCTTGGAGAGTTGGGTTTCACAGCTCCCCGAGATGATCTCGCCCTCCAAAATCTGTCCTTCTCTGCATAAACCACCTCTGGTTTTCTGGGAAAGTTGTCCGGCAGAGATGCAGCTTGCGCTGTCATATCTGACCAAAGCAGGTTCCGATTTTCAAAGGCCGACCTGCAAAGGGTGCGCCAGACATGAAGTAAACCCCAAAGAAGCCCTTATCAACACACCAACACACCCTACCACAATCTCTATCCTGCAGGATGCCCCTTTGAAACAATGTGTTTCAATGCCTCAGCTGCGGTAGCTCCATACCAAGTCCAGCACAATTTCATGGCTACTAGGACTATTTTCAGAATCCTTGAAGCGTCACATCCCAACTCGGCAAAATGTGTTCAGGAGCACATGCCCAAACAAGCCATTCCCTGCGCTTAGCCATTCCCATGCCATTCCGTCGAGCCTGTATGTTTCAACACGGACCTCTAACAAATCCTCATTGGGATTGAAGAGTCCAATACTAAGAGCTATTACCTCGGCTTTGCATAACATTGCTAGCTACCAATCAGTGGAACATGGTGATTGTCAAAAAGTGAGACATGGACAGATCGCAAAAGGTGAGATCGCAAGCAGTAGTTACAAGCGTGTAGTTGGTCTGGTCCTTCCTACAGTATGGAGATAAAGAACTGACATGTCCAACGTCAAAGCTCCGGAACGGTCAAACATCCGAAGGAAAAAATGCTAAAAGTCTGCAACTTCTGCGGTACCGTATCAGCCATCTTGGCATCGACGTCTGTTGGCAGAGAATGTAAGATGTGGAAGCGCCCGCCAGGGATATAAACCAATGAGCCAGCTTGAAGCACCTGGCAGGAACACTCCTCTTCTCATCTGATAAATTCACTCAGAAAACAGCAGTGATTAGTAATTAGTACTGATACTATCTGATACTGATGATTGCTAACTGTCCTGAATAGTACTGATACTGATGATTGTACTTCTGATATCTTATGATTGCTGATATTGGAATATACATGAATCATCATGAATCTATCATCTATTTGAATCTGTTTGAATTCTCCAGCAATGCTTTCAGATTGGCCTTGTCCAGAGTGACTTTGCTTCCAGGATAGTGCCCAGCGACTCGCACCCGTTTCGTGCCCTTTAGCACATAGATCAGGGCATCCACGGTGTCCTTTCCAGATACCAGGAGCAACATTTCTTTGAACAAAACCAAACCCTTTCGAAACAGAAAAAACAACTGTTTCCACTTCATAAATGGAGTTTCAACTGTTTGAAGTAGCAAAAAGAATCAACTTAAACATCTAATTTTGCTTGCCAAGAGCTCCATGTGCCAACCGTAGGAGCCAACTTTCTTGCGCCCCACACGTGTTGTGTAGAGGCTAATGAGCCCTTCCTCGGCTCTCAGGATGTGTCGACCTCTCCATTTGGTGCGTCACACGATGCTCAGATCTGGAGCTGCCAAGGTACAACACCCAGGTGACTGTAGAGCTGAGGAAGCCAGTCATGAACAACATCTAGACCTCACATCGTCGCTCAGTGTGGTCCCAACATTTGCATTTGGCTGCTGCCAGAAATCTCCAGATCTACATGCGCCTCTAAGTGTCCAATTGATGCAGTAACTCGACCATTAAGATTTGGAAGTGCTAACGAGGATAGACACAACTCAGGAAATTGCTCAGCAGTGTCACCTATTAGGCAAATGAAGGATGTGTCGACTGCTTTCCATTGACTGATATTGTTACGATGCAATGACAGCCAGCAATGAAAGCCAGCAATATATGTTTTTTGTATCTTAATGTATGTTGTACGTGTTGCAGTATGTTGGCACAAATCATGTCCGCTTTTGCGAGTCGCAAGTCTGATGGCGAACTTACTACAGCGGACAAGGCTGCATTCAACTGTTAAGTGCGAAAATATCATGTAAGTAGCGTCAAAACACTAAGTAGTGCAACTGTTAAGTGCAAACATCCAACAATAATGGATACTTTGACTGTCACCGTTACATACTATGTAGATTTTGGATGTATAAACGGTGAAGTGGATGATAGCTGGAGCACCACTATTTTGAGAAAGCATCCCTTCATTTACTTCATCACTTAAGATTTGCACTTCGATTTACTGAATGTCTCACCCCACTATTCCATACCATGGTGCGATGCACGTGCTCCACCACGACCGCGCGACCGGGTGGAACGTGCATGTTGGTCCAAAAGCCTTGGAGCACACCACATGACACCACCGAAGTTCAAGGAAATAATTTGCAGAATCTATACATCATCTAACATCTAATCTAATCTCATCCCATCTGTCTATCTACCTATCTATGTACCTATCTGTCTGTCTGTCTGTCTGTCTATCTATCTACCGACCAATCTATTGGTATTTGTATATAGCCGGCATCAAAATCATTGCTTGGAGCGGTATTCACCAAGAGCGGTATTCACCAAAATGCTAGGGAGTTGCCCATCGTTTTTCAGGTTGTAGCATGTTTTTTTTCTGGACAACGAGTTTGGGAAGTTTCCTGTCGGTGATAGAACTATGAAAACAGTGACAGAACCCCCTAAAATATATCTAAAATGTTGCGGCTACTGCCCCTGTTTATGTCAGGACATCAAGATTCGTTCTTGCAACATCCAGATACATTAAATAAATCAATTCAAGTCATGGTGTATGTCTCGGTGCTCCCTTGACATGGTCTGCTCCAGTGCCCAGTCACGCGCAGTAGCGACCTCCGGCTGCCGCTTGCTTCCATCCGGTGCTGTCTGATTGTAAGAAGGCCTAACGAAAAACGGAGAAACCAACCCGAAACCAAAGAGAAACGACGGACAAAACGACGGAGACAAATCTTCAGTGATGAAAAGTAAATGGCTGAATCTGGTCAACCACTGGATTGGAGAGGCAATTCAATGGCTACTGGGTAATGATTTCATACTGGCTACTGTTGACTACCACTGGTAGAATGTCTAAAAAAACTACTGCTTGTGACCTCTGGATCTTACAGCAGCTGCACAAGTGAGAACGAGATGTTCAGCTCATGATTTAGTGAAGCCCAGGCACTCAACCAAGCTCCACAGCACATCTTCTCGGTCGATGTCTTTCAACGGATGAGGAGTCAGAATCTGAAGCACAGCAGCTGCAGCTTAGTGGCAATGGCGTGCAATTGCGAGGAAGACTATGCTTAATAGCAGAAGTGTGTCAGAAAAACATTCGTGAAACTTGCGGCCAACTTTGCAATAGACAAAGCACCTTGAAGTTGAGCAATGCGAAAGCATCTTGACGATCCAAAACCCAGGTCTGGTCAGGGTCAAAGCTCACAACAAAGCACTGAGCACTGCCTCCCTCGTCTCCCACGTCCCACCTCCCATGGCTGGCTGTCAATGACCTTCAGGTGAACATGTTCACAGGTCCAAGCTCGATGTCTCTCCTCGCGCAAAAGCCTGCGCAAAGCATCTGCAAACCAAAAGACCAACAGCTCAAAGAGCTCATGCTCATGCTGTTGGTTTGCTTATGAGCAAAGCAAAGAGCTGTTTGTAGCGAAGGATTGCACCTGGTGCAACTCGAATGATTTTCAAGGTCAAATGCAGCTTTTTACAACGCTGAACTAGCAAGGTCAAATCAATCGAGTCCTATTCTTAAAGCAGAAAACCTGGCCTTTCTCAGGTTTTCTGACAGCTCACTTTCGTTTGAAGAATCCTCTTAGAAAATGCCCAACAGAAACAGTCGACGAAGACTATGACTCAGGGCCAATCAACTCCGTTCAAACCTGGGACGCTTTTCAATGCTTCTGCTACCAGTTCATCCGGATACTCAAAATCTTCGAGCTGACCTTCACTCCACTTTTGCCATGCTGCCATGTCAAAATGGCCGTGGCCGCACATGTTGAATAAAATGGTACGTGGTTGTCCCTTTGAGGCTGCATCTTTTGCCTCTGAAAGTGCTCCTTCGATGGCATGCGTCGCTTCTGGAGCAGGAAGGATCCCCTCAGATTGAAAGAAAGATGCGCCTGCTTGGAATGCAGCCGTCTGCTGTACCGCTCGTGCCTCTATCTCTCCTAGCTCTTTCAAATGTGAAATCAATGGAGCCATGGCATGATATCGTAGACCTCCGGAATGTACTTTGGGAGGGATAAAAGCTGCTCCCAGGGTGTGTGCTTTGATCAAAGGCGTCATTTGAGCAGTGTCACCAAAGTCGTAAGCGTATTTTCCCTTCGTCAATGAAGGACAAGCTGCTGGCTCGACCGCAACAAAGCGAATGTTGCTTCGCTCTCCCCTTAGCTTCTGACCCAAAAATGGAAAAGTGATTCCGGCGAAGTTGGATCCACCGCCGGTGCATCCGACAACCACATCCGGCGATTCTCCAGCTATCTCCATTTGTTCGATTGCCTCCAGTCCGATGACAGTTTGATGCATCAGTACGTGGGATAGGACAGAACCCAGCGCATACTTGGCAGTTCCTCCAGATGTGACGCAGGCTTCAATGGCTTCGGAAATGGCAATCCCGAGGGATCCTGGACAATCTGGATCCTTCTCCAACACTTTGGCGCCATACTCGGTCCTTTCAGAAGGTGATGGATAGATTTGTGCCCCACAGGTCTCAATGAAGGCTTTCCGATAAGGCTTCTGCTCATAGGACACCTTCACCTGGTAGACTTCAACCGGCATCTCAAATTGCTTTCCTGAAAAAGCAAGAGCACTTCCCCATTGTCCGGCTCCAGTTTCAGTGGTGACCTTCTTAGTCCCAGCTTCTTTGTTATAAAAAATCTGAGCCACAGCAGTGTTCGTCTTGTGAGACCCCGAGGGAGAGCCTCCCTCGTATTTGTAAAAAATCCGCACGTCTGGTGGCAAATTCAAGGCCTTTTCCCAGCGACTTGCCCGGAACAGCGGTGATGGCCGCCACAACTCGAGCACTTCTCGGACCGGCTGCGGGATGTCAACGTATCTTTCCGTGCTGACTTCTTGCTCGATCAACGACAGGGGGAACAACGGGGCAAAGTCTTCCGGCAAACATGGACGGAGTTCTCCAGGATGCAAAGGTGGGGGTAAAGGCACCTTTAGATCTGCCTGGATGTTGTACCATGCCTTTGGCACTTTCACCGAATCACAGGCAATCGCAGCGAAAGATCGACGTGCAAAGGCCCGAATGCGACGCATTGCAATCATGCTACAGCATGCGCTGCTGCCATGCACTGCTGCCATGCGTTGAAAGAACGTTGGGACAGTCAGCTTTTGGGAATGGACATTCTTCGTCACGGTGCTGCACTTTTCAGGAGTGTTTACTTGTGACTACAGTCTTAGAGATCCCTGAGAAAAGCAACATCTTTGAAATGACATAGAAATGAAATCAGTGAAATTCACACAGTGCTTTGGCATGACCCTACCCAGCTTGTGGTGCTCACCCAGGATCAGGATCGCTCCCTTGTGGGCCAAATCACAGCTTTGGAGTCAACAAGACCCCGCCGCCCAAATCATTTCAGCGAGTGCTTCCATGCTCGAACTGCAAATTAAACAGGGGGACCGTTCGGGGTGTAACACCGCTGCGGCAGCCTGTTATTTTACTTGAGCCAAATGATCACACACTAAGAAGTTCAACCCGGACCTTGCTGGGTGACTGGAAGAGTGTGATATGTACATGTTGAATGTGGTCTAATCCTACGACGGATGCATAGCTCATAGTAGTATTGGTGGTAAGGATATACTGTACATATACCAGGGCCACGGGGTATGTAATATTTCAACTCCCCCCTCGCCGTTGGCATGTTCTATGTACAGTGAGTGCGAGCAAGCTCAGCACCTTATCCTTTGGATAGATTAAATGGCAAATCTGTGCGGATGCCCAGCAAATTCAAGGCTGGTCCCCATTTCTGGGGCGCAAGCGCTTTTGTAAAAATGTCAGCAGCCTGCTCATCAGTCTTACAATATTCCAGCACTACTGAATCATCGTGAAAAACTTCGCTAAGTGAGCCAAGGTTGACCTTGTGCGTCCTTTGGATGTGACGAAGCTTTGGCGAATAGCCCTTACGGACCACGATGATTGTAGCTTGGTTGTCTTCGTGGCAGATGAGTTTCACGGAGCGCTGAAGTAGCAGCTCCCAGAGCGATAAGGCAGGAAGGCCCTCCGTGAAGAGGGAGTGAGCAAGGCTCACTACTTCACTTTCTGTTGTAGAGCGTGACGTGGAGGTTTGACGTTTGGAAACCCAGGCCAGTGGAAAGTGGGTGTTGGGTCCCTTTAAAACGAGGTATCCTCCCGAGGTAGAACGAGCAGATTCCCGATCTCCTGCGAAGTCCGCATCTACAAACAACTCAAGGTGTAAGTCCTCAGGCTTATCGTTCACTGTGCCAACCAAGCGGTAGTGTGGTGTGGAGTCGATGTATGAGATCAAGCGGTGAAGCTTCTTATCTTCTGCCCTAGTCCATGCTTGGACTTTGGTGGCCAAGTCATTGATAGGCTTGACTATATCTGGACGTGACAAACGACCAAGCCATAAAGCCTTCATTAGGATCTTACAGGCATTGGGAGCAAGCTCACCCTTAACTTCCTCATCTTGTGCTGTAATCGAACCATCAGGAACGAAAGGTGTTGCAGCATGGCGAAGCTTTGCAACTTTAGCAATGTCCTTGTAAAGGTCAACAGTTTGAATGGCATAGTCGTGCATATCGAGGATCATGCCTTCTTGCGCGCAGAACGCAGCGCACTGTTCAGAACCTTCACATTTGGTCAACTTGGAAATGATGTGATTTCTACCAAGGATACGGTACACAGGCTCAGGTGGTTCAACATCTACACGGGATGTCAACTGAGCCCAAAAGGCATCATGTTCCTCGGCTGGACCAGACAGAGTAAGGTCGTCGACGTATGTGGATAGCAGCAACTTAGTCTTGGGGAAGTAGAAGTTCCCTGGGTATTCTGGGGTTTCGCTGCCACCTAGATCGGTGATGATCTGTTTCAGGTGTCGCTCCCATAACCCCCCTGCATCTGGATGCCCATAGAGAGCTTTGACCAGTAGTACTACAGGTTTAACGAACTTGTGCTTCCACCATGACGGGCGCAACTCCGGTGGTAGTTCTATCCATGTTTTATGGAG
>VSDK01002984.1:1206380-1229109 GCA_009767595.1 Symbiodinium kawagutii | reverse complement strand
GAATGTAGCCTGTTGTCTATTAAGTTCAGGAGCCATTGGTGGAGGTGGTACTGAACTAGACGATGGATGGGGATTGAGTGGGCGACGATTGAGTCGGACTAATTGGCCCCCCTGCCGAGAGAATCTACAGCCACACAAAGGACATCATCGACAACATGATGAAGCATTTTCTTGAAAACGCTGTCGTTAGCACAAAACGCTTTCGTTTCTCCGTTTCGTGAAACATTGACAAAATTTATCATCCCAAAAAATCCAATCTTACAAACAAGATTCTTTTTTAACAACTGTTCAATTGTAATTGAACACAAAGAGGAACACATGTTCCTTAATAGCGCCAAGTTGGAAACGAAACTTGTTTGCTCGAAAAAGTTGCGCAAAGCACAACTTCAAGAACGAAAGCGTTCGTCTCGAAAAGTTTGCTCCTGGAATGGTGCGACAGCATCCTGCTCGAAAAAGCAATTCCAGAACCATAAACTTTTGAACCTTGACATTTCAATTGCATTGAATCCTTTGGAAACAATTTTGAACTATGAGTTTGACATTTCATTGCACATAAGAAGAACACATGTTCCTTAATAGCGCCAAGTTGGAAACGAAACTTGTTTGCTCGAAAAAGTTGCGCAAAGCACAACTTCAAGAACGAAAGCGTTCGTCTCGAAAAGTTTGCTCCTGAAATGGTGCGACAGCATCCTGCTCGAAAAAGCAATTCCAGAACCATAAACTTTTGAACCTTGAAATTTCAACTAGCTTGAACCTTTTGACAAAGAAAAGGACTTCAAGGTTGACATTTCATTGCATATAAGCAGAACACATGTTCCTTAATAGCGCCAAGTTGGAAACGAAACTTGTTTGCTCGAAAAAGTTGCGCAAAGCACAACTTCAAGAACGAAAGCGTTCGTCTCGAAAAGTTTGCTCCTGGAATGGTGCGACAGCATCCTGCTCGAAAAAGCAATTCCAGAACCATAAACTTTTGAACCTTGAAATTTCAATTTCCTTGAATCCTTTGGAAACAATTTTGAACTATGAGTTTGACATTTCATTGCACATAAGAAGAACACATGTTCCTTAATAGCGCCAAGTTGGAAACGAAACTTGTTTGCTCGAAAAAGTTGCGCAAAGCACAACTTCAAGAACGACAGCGTTCGTCTCGAAAAGTTTGCTCCTGGAATGGTGCGACAGCATCCTGCTCGAAAAAGCAATTCCAGAACCATAAACTTTTGAACCTTGAAATTTCAATTTCCTTGAATCCTTTGGAACCAATTTCGAACTATGAGTTTGACATTTCGTTGCACATAAGAAGAACACATGTTCCTTAATAGCGCCAAGTTGGAAACGAAATTTGTTTGCTCGAAAAAGTTGCGCAAAGCACAACTTCAAGAACGAAAGCGTTCGTCTCGAAAAGTTGGCTCTATAGCTGGAATGGCGCATTTTCAAGCTTGAAGTTTACTGAAAGAACTTTTTCCTTGGACAACTGAACTGATCAAAAGAGGAACGCATGTTCGCACAAAAACTGTTTGCCCGAAAAGAGGCTCGCAGGGGACAATGTCCAAGAGCGAAAACCTGTGTTTCACAAGGTTCGCTCCTGGCGTCGCGCAAGTGGTTTGAGCAAAACATGGTTGCTGGCAACCAACGCCAAAGGTGAAACGCAGCCTGGCTATGTCTAGCAAGGGCGTAAACCACGCAATGGATTTTGATGGTTTTGTCGACGGTTTGCTTTGTACAGGCTCCAAGCAAGCAACGCTGCAGCACTGCTTGCTTGGAGCAGCGTTGTGGCAGGCACAGCATTTGACTTGAGCCATCCCCATTACCTCCCTTACTTTTTTTTCGCACTGCTAACTTGAGCCACCCCCTTAAGCTACCACCGTTTATTTTTTTCGCACTGCTATCCCCAATTAATTATGGGATTTGTCCAAGTACACATCATACATGATAATATGTATATTGATGCACGGTTTATATATGTACATGTAAATACATAGGTCTGTCCATGCACCAACCAGCGTGCCCCCAGTGACAGCACACGAACCTGGTTTCCATGTGTGCAGCGATGCGGTTGCCAATTCTTGGCGTTTAGGGGCGGTATATTGAATATCATATTTAGTCCGGTGACAAGGTTATCTGTTCTGGTGTTTGTTCTTTCTTTCGCCGCTGATGGCTTACTCTGCATCGCGTTTTCTTCTTGGCGACATGCACCATGTGAAATGCAGTTGGTCACAACCCGGAAGAATCGTCACATACATAGTTGAAAGGTAAGGCCCCTATAACACATGAAGGATGACGGGGTCGCTCTAAACAATAACAATGGGTGGAAACCATAGATCACCACAGGTCCCCACATGTTGTACTTACCCACATAACCATTCACTCAGCGGGCGCCCCCTGCATTGATGCTGCCTATACATCTTGGCTGCGAACCTGTCGGGAACCCTGGCTAGATTTTGACGCCGACCCCAAACACGTCAAGCTTCCGAAGCATCATTCCACCTGATGCTCAAGTAAAGGATGTACCTTTGGAACACCCGGTGAATCATACTGGATTGATGGCATCGACAACCGATGCGCTTTATGTACCCCAAAAATGATTCGTCATTGTGACATGACATGACCTTCCTTGGGTTAAGGAAGGTTCGGGAAACAGTAGCCCCCATGTGCATCAAATAGTGATGCTTGGGACGCATCTTAAAAAGTAGCATGGACTTCTCTTCGCAAATGGCAGCCAAATGCTGCCACGCTAAAAGATGCATCTCCAAGTTGTGGCCAACCTCCTCAGTGACAAGGGCGGTCCAATATCCCGAAATGGAGTTGAATCATACCACCATGGTTTGATTGGTTTGTAATTTTGCGATAAACTCTTCACTTTTCATGATTGACTCTATTGACCAAACCTGTTGCGGTAAACATTTCCCAATCATTCACCAAAGATTCTGAGGCTTCGCTTGGGGAAAACAAAAGGTCGGCATGGTCCATAGCATAGACAGCAGCGTAGACGTGGTAGATGCAAAACGCAATCAGTCGTAGCGTTTCATCCTGCAGGGGTTGGTTATCCCCAAAGACTTTTTTATGGTTTTCCGAGTTCCAAGCATTTCCTTATCATGGGGTTGCCCTTCACTGAACAGTAGTTAATCAACGAACAGTTCAACATCAGGATAATTCATTCTCCCCAAAAAAGTTGAACCCAAAAATCATACACAATTGGGAAACTCAAAACTCCTCGGGGTGATCGTTGGAAATTTGCATCGCCAGTTTCGAGAAAAACCAAAGGCAGCTCTTCATGAAGGAAGCTTTGAAAGTGCTTCCCATCTCCGGAAATTGACTTGCCTTGTCCAAGCCTGTATTCGCAGGAGTGAACCGCTTGAAGGCCAAGCGTATCCTAAGCTGATGGATTTCGGGATGTATTCATCTTTGTTTTTGGCATGGCCCCTTAAAGTCCCAATTTATCATGATGAACTGGGGATGTAAAATGTAAAGCCACCATGACCCAAATATCAAACGAGAAACAAATGACTCGATAGGCCCAAAATAATCAACTAAGTTTGATGGGGAAACGTGAAAATGATGGCAAACATCAAGTCACCCTTCTTGGCGACATGAGGCTTTCAAGAACCTGGAAAGCTGCAGCAACTTTTCTTCTAGGGTTCCTTCGCCCCAAAAGCCACCACGAATCCAGAATCCCATTGCTGAAGAATAGAGATCCCTCAGTGTGCCCAAGTACATGATGTGCATGGGGTCGTGGAACACGGATTTGAAATGCCAGCCTTCAACCGCCCTCCAAGGCGATGGGTTGCCTGCGCTGAGATATGTGTCGAAGCCTGAGCCGCGCAGCTGCATGCTGCATGGTCGGTAATTGGCTGATACCTTTCAATATCTTGGTATTCCTGCTCCAAAACTATAAATCTTGGGTCTCTGGGTCCATCAGTGTCAAGAAAAATTATGTTCAACTATGAAACTATTTGCCAACGTATATTAATGGGGAACTGGTTCATGATATTGAAGCTACACCGGCAGCAAAGACATACAACTTCCAGTCATTTACCAAGTACCACAGCAATCTTTTGAAGTGAAAAACGATACGATATGAACATCGTCTTAGGGGCTGATGCAAGTCATGCGGTGAGCTGCAGTCGGGTGCATATCCTTATAGGAAAGTTCAGGTATCCAGTCCTTATGCTGCTTCATGGCCATGCAGTACACGCACACCATATTGTGAAGGTAGCTTCGGGGCCAGAAATTGCATTCTTTCCGAGCTTTCTCGTCAGCTCGAAAACAAAAGTAGCAAGCTTTCCAGCCAGAAGCAAGAGTTCTTCCAGCAAGCTCTTTCCTATGACCCTCCAACGGTTCCCCGTAGAAACCAACCTCTGGGCCAATACCCAAAGCTGAATGTCGAAGGGACCACCCCAGAACTTGGGCGACCTGTTCCTGCACTTTGTGTTTGATACGTTCGTTGCCAATGGCTTCATGTGGCAAAATGACGCAAGGGAACTTGGAATCCCAAACATGAGCCTCCGAGAAAAGGCTGGACATAGACCACACCAGGTATTCGGAATTCGAGTAGAATTCTGCGCCATCGTTGTGTAGAACAATTGGCAAAAGTCCTTGCCGGGAGCGAAGGAAAGAATTGTCACCAAAGTATAGGTAAGGGAAACCATTGATGGCAACCGCCCCGTTGCCGCAAATGAATGGTATATCAATAATAAAAACACACACACATATATATCTTTCTCTCTCTACATTTAAAACATATATAGAACCATATATATGTATATACACAGGCGTTTACTTCTTCAATCACACAAAGGTTCAAACATGAATCCAATTTGATCAGCCATGATTCTTTCAAACGACCCAGCGGATGCTAAGCAGGGATGATCCCGCCATTCATCCAGAGTTCGAATGTGACGCCAGAACTTATCAATGCTGCAGTTGCTCCGATGTCCAGTCATAGATCGGTGGAACTTCAGGGGACGCGAGCGATTTGTATCACTGGAACTTTGATTGTTGTCGATACTTTAACTTATCACTGTTACCCCATGTGTGATAGTTGGTATGATGCCTGGTTGATAACGGTTGGTGCTGGACTGGTCAATGATGGTTGATATCGGCAATAGATGGCTGATGTTGGTTTACAAAATTTCCATGTGGTTGACAATAGTGGATGCTTTGTCCCTTTGCATCAACAAGATTCATGCTACCAACTGCCAACCAACCTGAAGCTCACCAGCTTCTGACACTGCGTGAATGATCTCGTGGGGGAGCAGGATTGGCACCTTTGTCCGCTTAGGCTCGGTGCTGTCGCAAGCCTTGGTTCATCCACAGGCCCGCGATGGGATGTGTTCCAGGATGTTCTGGGTGAGATCGCAAAAGCATTGATACTTTACAACCCCCATCAAACCCCAATAAACTAGAAAAACATGCAAGTGATTTCGCTACGCAGCAGTAAGCTCCATTTCTACATCGTAGGTTCTGAGCTTGACCCCAAACAGTGATTGTAACCAGCGGTGAAGGTCACGCTCTTGGTTTGCTTCATGATTTCCGTGGCTCCCCAAAGAACTGAAACTCCGCAATGCCTCCGACGGAATTCCATCCTGCACATTAGCCCTTGCCAGCTCGCAAATCTCTGCAACGTGAGCTCGGCCAGTGCCCAACATACCTCAAACAAACGGCCAGGTCTTCAAAGGGGCCACCAAAGGGAGGCAGCTTCTGAAAGAAGAGTCTTTGCAGGGTTTACATTTTTTTTGTAATGTCAACTTCAAGCTTCTCAACTTATGGAGCCTAGTTGCGTATGTAGGTGTCAGCAGTTTGGCATCTTGGCAGTTTGTCGAATGGAGTTTGCCTTGCAATGTGCCGACATGCTTTTCCCACCCTCAACTGCTGAATTGAACTGCGTTGGAGAAGCGATCAAAAAACCAATCCTTTGTTTGTGGTGTAAGAAGCTTGGAGAAAACCTTGTTGTGTCCCCAACTCCCCCCAAGTTGCTGCTGTCCTTGCTCGGTGTCGACCGTTCGAAGATTGACCTGCGTGGAGATCAAGGGATGGTTTCCTTACCATGATTCTCTGATGATAAAATGATCAAGTCTAGTTCGAGAGGGAAAAAGAAAGGAACATGCGACACCATCATACACCATCGTACCAACAGGGGTCCGTGAAAAGCAAAGTTTTCCATCTTGCGTCACGCTAGCGAATGCTCTGGGCTGGCCCCTATGGCAATCAGACTTGCAAGGGTCAATCCATATCAGTTTCCAGTGCGCACATATCCAAAAAAACAAAATCATCGGTGATATTTAGTTTGTTAGTTTAATCGGTACATTGGTAGATCGCCTTGTCAGCCTGATTGCACTCCCGCAGCACCACTATCACTCCTAGCTTGCCTTGTTCAAAGGCACGTCCTAACAAACTCCTTGTTGGTTTCTACTTCAGCCTCTCAGGAGTCAAGAATTGGTTGACTGAGCGATTATTCTAACAATAGTTCTTTGTTGGAATTAAACAGCATTAAATCACAAATCTAATATTTGATGAAGGAGTCACCCCTTCTTGACATCTACCCCGATGAGGCACCAAAAGCCGATTATCATGATCACATGATCACTCATGAAAAAGATAGTTCCTACTTTGTCTCAGGCTCCTCAGCAGGCTCACCCGTATTGTTGCCCTCATCTCCCTGATTCTTCTTCTTCTTCTTGGGAGCTTTCTTCGGCTTTGCATTCAGGCCCTGAAGCAGTCCTTTTCCAGCAGCCTGGGCAAGGACCGGCTGTGTTTGTTGGTGGGCCAAGTGTGCAATCTAGAACACCTGAACATTTTGTAGATAGACGCCATTGGTTTCCCAAGCAAGTTAGAAGAGGAGTGCGAGCTGATCAAGTGTGGAATCCAAATTTGGGGGTTCAAATGGTTGATGTTGATGGGAATGATTGCTGGCCTCAGCTTTGGAGAACCATGACAGCTTATCGTCGATGATGGCCAAGAACTTACTGTACTTGCTTTCCTTCGTCTCCTTCTTTCCTCTGAGATCTTGCATGTTCTTCCATACGGTCTCCATCTTAGCGCTGAAAGCAAGGAGTTGCTTTCCAAGGTCTTCGCCGTAAGCCATACTTGAAAGGGAAATTGACAGCTTGCGACCTTCAGCTGCTTTCTTCAAGCATTCGTCCATTTTGGCTGCCAAAAGCCTAAGTGCCATGGCCGTTGCAGAAGTGTATGGGTAGCTCACATTGCAAGGGCAATAGCGAGATTGGGATATATGAAAAAATTGGGAAAGAAGTATTGGGTTTCTGAAAGGTTGGGCAGGAATAGGCATATCTTTTGGGAAATCAAAAACAAATTGCGCATGGCCAAGGGGCTCTTCAAAGGTCTTGGGCTCTTGCTTGTCAGCCTCCCCGGTTTTCGGCGGTCTGCGACCCTTAGCCTTCTTGTCCACCACTGTCGAAGAAGTAATCTCCTCAAGCAAAGCTTTCCCATTGGCAGCTGCCAGTTCAGGTGCGGCCCCATTGGAAAGAGGTCCGTCTCCCAAGGTCAAGGCATCGGTCAACTCCTGGTTGCCTGCATCCGTCACCTTCACGCTCGTGGAATCGGTCACCCGGTCATCGTTGCGGACGATGTTGCCACTTTGAACGTAGAAGTAGATTTCCTGCCAACAGGATTTTGTGGGTAATCTTGGGATGTGATGCGGCAAGTAGATCAACCCCAAGAATCCAGGTAGAAGAAGAAAAAGTTGGATACTGCATGAACCCTGATGCATAACATGCACTACCAAGACAACGTGTTGGAACCCAAACAAATAGCTATAAGATCCGATAAGCACCCTGCAATGATTCATCATGAGGCCGGAGTGGCCAGTCCTCTTCATCATCAGGGAAATCTTTGTCCCAGTACCAGAGCCCTTTTGAACGAAGCTTCTCGATGAGCTGCTTAGCTTTGTGGGCTGGGTACTTGGCGTTGATATCCCGAGCTTTCATGCCCTCACGCGCAGCGCGATCTTTTTGATCTCAACTTCGACCCTGAGAGAGGAGAGCAGGGAGCCATGGTCTTGCAATTCTGTACCCACTAGGAGAACCATCCCAGTTATATTTATGGATGATAATGTTTTTTTTTCACATGGTATACGCCAACCACTTGGTTAGTCATACGGTTCCTCAAAGCGTGGGTTTCTACTGGGTGATTGCTATCAAGAAATAGGTGGAAAGTTACATATTGTCTCCGCGCTTTACTTTGCTTGGCCATGTTGGTTGCGATGAAATTTTCTTGGACTCGCACCTGAAACCCAATCAGACCAAGTCCATTCCATGTCAGATCATTATTGTCTAGAATATGGTTTGCAGTAAATCACAATTTGGAAGAAATGCGACAACACGGTAGCCCCATCATTTGCAAAGCCAAGTGACTTTGACCAATCGCCAGAGCACTCAAGCCAGGCCCGGAAGAGATCTGTTTTGTCGCGGACATACGTTGATGCCAGACTCTGAGGAAATCGCTTTCTGTCAAGGCACTGGCGATTGAACTTTCCCCAATCAGCAGGATGGGACTTGCCTTAGTTGACAACAATCCCTTTGACAACAACTTCGCAGTATGGCAAATGTGAAAGGTACGGATAAGGTTGGAATTGGTGAAACAGACCCCCGCAGCATGGTCTGGGTGGCAGAGATATGCGACAAGAGATAGGTGATTGAATTTTGGAAATCAATTGGATTGAGGAACATTGTTGGACTTTCATGGGTGAAACAAATGTTTTTCCAAGTTACTGTTCGCAGCTGCAAACTGCGACTGCTGCTCCTTGTGCTGCGCAACTACCACTCCAAGGCTACCTGGGTTGCCACCTTGCTGGGGTTCGGCTGGAGGGTTTTGAGGTGCAGGTGCTGCTGCTTGCGATGGGTTTGCTTCAGGCGCTGCTGCTGCTGCTGCGTTTCCTTTTCCAAGACTCTGATTGAACATCTCTTCAATCTCTGCTTCATCCATGGAAACGCCATCCAAATCATCGTTGCCCTCCACATCAACCTCATCTCCTTCTGCCTGTCCTCCTTCTTCCTCTGCACTCTCATCGCTGCTGCTGTCACTTTCTGAATCCTCCTCGTCACTCGAGCTTTCCTGATCACATTCTCCCTCCTCTTCTCCATCCTCTTCTCCCTCATCTTCTCCCTCCTCTTCTCCCTCCTCTTCTTGTTCAGCTGCCTCTTCTTCATTTCCCTCACCTCCACCTTCTTTCCCATCCTCCATGGTCTTACCTGTGTCCTCATCCTCACCTTCACCTTCAGCTATCAAGGATTTCATATGTTTCTCAACCACATCTGTCAAATTTTTCTGGGACAACTCCTCCATGTAGTCATCCAAGCTCAGTCCGCGATCAAGGGCTTCTTGCTTCCAGGCGGCAATGCTTTCAAAGGAAGGGGCCGGTGAAGCGGGGCTTGGAAACAAAGTCCTTTTAGGCGTTGGGGTGGCTGATGGGGCTTCAGCTTCAAAGTGAGTTTTTGTTTTGGCCCGGTACCCATTAGTTGGATGGGTTGCATCAGGTGCTTTCCCAATGCCGAGGGGAACAAGCTTGTTGGCAGGAGCAGTGGTCTCTGCAGGCTTGCTCTCTGTCTTGGCGACAGCCTTGCTTTTTGCCTCTTTGCTCTTGCTGGTGTCATGCTTGCTTTCTTCCTTTTGTTTGGTCTGCTTCTTGTTGACATTCTCTTCGGTTGGTCTACTTGACTTGGTCTCGCTCTTGCTCTTGCTCTTGCTCTTTTCGCTGCTGTTTTTTGGGCTAGGCTTTGGTGCTGTTTCTGATGTTCCGGTTTCCACCTTCTTCTTCCCTACTATCTTCTTTTGTTCTGCCTTCAAGTGCGCTTTCTTAGTCTTGGGCTGCGTCTTGTCGGTCTTCTCCTCTGCGCTTCTCTTGGTCTTTTTGGGTGGTGGATCTGCCTTCCCTTCTGATTTTCTTTTCTTTGTCTTACCGTCTTTGTTCTTCATGATGTCTGCCTTCGTTCTCACCATGACAGCCCGAGCACAAGCTGAGGTCAGGAGCCAGTTGCAGGACTTGAGACAGCAAAAGCTGCACGGGGCTGTGGCTGAATGCAAAGGGACCAGCGGTGGCTGACTGATGGCTGAATCGATGAATAGTTCATGGCTGAATGGAGTAAGGATATATATGGTGATTAGATCAGTGATGGTATCAGCAGGGATTGGCTCATGATGGCTAAATAGACCCATAGTGATGGCTGAATGGAACGAGGATAGGGGTTATACCAGTGATGGCTGAATAGACCCATAGTGATGGCTGAATGGAACGAGGATAGGGGTTATACCAGTGATGGCTGAATAGACCCATAGTGATGGCTGAATGGAACGAGGATAGGGATTATACCAGTGATGGCTGAGTCGATCAGTAGTGATGGCTGAATGGAAGTGATAGTTGGGATTATACCAGTGATGGCTGAATCGATCAGTAGTGATGGCTGGATGTATCACCGATGGCTGAATGGGCAGCGATGGCTGAGTGGGCCAGTGATGGCTGAAAACATCAGTGGTGGTCGTACTGCGATGGAACTGTACCGGAATACCATCAATTTTTGGACCACAAGTTGAGTAACGGCTGATGCATACCAGTAACGGCTGAGTTTACAACCAGTGATGGCTGAATTTTGGTACTTTTGTTTCAAAATGGTAAAATTATCGTTGGAATTCAGAATCATGGTTCAGTTTCCCAAAAAGAGATCACCTCCATCCTGCAGCACGTGCTTTTGGCAGTGGGTGGAGCGCACCTTTCAAGATGTGCTTCAGGACCACTCTTGGCACGCCGCAAAGCTCAGCCTGGCACGGCTCCCCAACAGATCAGCAGAGGAACCTGCCTGCAGCCCTCAACTGGTCATATATGGATGTATGAAAACATGGGTAACAAGATACACGCTGGTGGCTGTATTGCTGGAGATGGTGTATGTATTCGAATGTGTATATGTGTATATATTGACATATGTATACCGGTAAATATGCAAATATGTAAAAATATGTAGATATGTAAATATGTATGTATGTATGTATGTATGTGTATATGTACATATATGTATATATGTATATATGTATATATGTATATATGTATATATGTATATATGTATATATGTATATATGTATATATGTATATATGTTTATATGTATATATGTATATATGTTTATATGTATATATGTATATATGTTTATATGTATATATGTATATATGTATATATGTATATATGTATATATGTAAATATTTGAACATGTGAATATGTAAATATGTAAATGTAAATTTTTAGATATGTATAAATGTACATTTGTATATTTGTAAACAAAAGAATATGTATGTATGCGCATGTCTATATGTTCATTTGTTTATATGTTTGTATGCGTATATATGTACAAATGTATATATGCATATATTCGTATATGTATACTGTAAATGTTTATATATATGTTGAGATGTTTATATGTATATGTGTATATATGTATATGTGTAAATATGTATATGTGTATAATTGTATTTATGTGTTTATGTATACATGTATATATGTCAATATATATATATATATGTGTATATATGTAAACATGCACATAATGTATTTTGGTTTCCTTTAGAACTCCCGGGAGTGATACAGTACTGGCTGATGATTTCGATAGCTGGAAGCCTTCTCACAAACCTTTCGTTGGGAGCTTTCTCACGCATGTCAAAATTGTTTTCACCCCCTTTTCAGAAAGCACTAGGCGCGGTCATTGCCGAATGGTGGCTGTGGGAAAACACACAGTCCTCCAGGATTTTTTGAAGATGCAAACGCATCCTCGTCCCCTAGGCCATCTATCCTAAATTAGGACAAGTAGGCCAAAACAGGTTTCAAGTTGGCACACCTAATCCACAGCGCATTCTTAGCCGTGTTTTTCGGCATGTCCTTGTACTTGCGCAAATTGTCCTTGATCAGGCCCTTCGCAGCACGTCGAAGTCGGAGCTGGTGCTTGGTCCGCAGCTTGGCCAGCGCTGTTCCAAATCTGGGCGATGCGTTTGCCGAGGGGAAGCCCAGAGCAGAGCAGAATGAATATTTCCCATAGTAACAACAGAACATGGGGAGAAAGATATCTGAAGACTATATTGTTTGCACATACAGAAACTTATGTCAAGGTGTGGGTATCCCAAGTATTGGACGGGTTTCGTGGAATTAAGGAATGTAGATAACACATTGGCAGGTAATACATTGCATAGTAATAGCCGTCCCTATAGAACACATCTACGAATTAAATGCCCAGCATGGTGTCACACAATGAACATTCACTGTGTGACTGTGTGGGCCCCAATTCCCTGCAAAAGCCTCATGTTGAGAAACCCAATGCGATATCAAGATTTGAAGCGCAAAACAAACCACGAACATGTTTGTGAACAAAACCCCAAATCAAGATGATGCCAACCATCAAACCTTCATGCACACCAGCGAGCACTTCCATTCCCTCTTTGAAATCGAGGAACCCAATCGGATATGACTGGCTTTTTTTTAAGTTGGAGTTGCCCTTGATCCGCTTGTTGCCAGAGCCATCAATGTAGTGCGTTACTAAAGAGATGGCCTCACCATTGGAAGATACCCTCGGCGCAAAGAGGTCAATCTCTGAGATGCAGCTGTCACCTCGGAACCGTCATGGATATGCATTCTGCTGGATTTCGCCTTCGAAAATGAATTTAGCAATGATCATTCACGTAATAAGTGAAAGCGACAATCTGGTTCCTATCCCTTTGATGTTCAAATTCAAAGGGTTGGAGAATGATGGATGATGCAATTGTCGGGGAAATCAAATCAACAAAAGGATTGCTAATACCAACCAAATTTCTCGCATACAGCCAGGTAGGCTTTTGGCTTTTGCCTCCAAAAGAGGCCATGTTCAATGTATGCCTGTATATGTTGATTCGGCCCATCATTTCCTGGAAACACGGGTGACTGGCCATCCAAGAATTTCTGGGTTGTTCCAAGACCCAGAAATTCCCAAGAGCCGCTGCGATCATGATGACCACCAATGTACGAGCACACAACTGGTTCCCGCACTTGACACTCCGAAACTTCTCTTCCCCCAAAGGCCGGGCTTCACTCCTTCGAGCTGTGCCAGAACACCTGAGGGATGAGGCGTGCGGCAATGGGAGTTTGGAGCTTAACCCCTTCTGGGTGAGTTTGCCCCAACCATGATCAATGATCTATGATTTGGTCTTGTGGTTTTGCAATGCTGACGGCCACTACTGGATCACTTTGGTGAATTTCCTTCTGGCTTGACAAGTCCCAAAGCCTAATCGTAAATAAGAGGGGCCAGGGGGACTTGAGGGGGGGTTCCCTGTGTTTGTGCTGTCACAGCCTTCTTGAACGCTTCAACAAGTACCAAGCTAATTAGGCCCAATTGCGTCAGATGGTGCTCGTCAAACAGAAATGCGCTAATGCGCTTCAAGGGGTTGAATGGAAGATCTTGTTTGCCCAATGCCCAACACCCAGCACAGGAGAACAAACCCTGACATTCTGCCACATCCTTCACAAAGTGTTTGAAACCTTCCCCTGCCCAAACATTTGCATACTCGGAGAGAAGAAAAACAAGATAATGATCATGGTTAAATTCCCTTTCAATAATTATACTTGACCATCACCCAAACCCAAAACATTCGACCCAGTCCAAGTTGCATAAAGGTGAAAGTGGAACATACGGGCGCTGCCAGTGATCCGCTTCCAGGCTTCAAACACGTAGCATGGTAACATGCTGCCAGAAATCCGTGAGAATCAAGAAGATCCATGGTGGCTGGGTCATGCGTGATGTCCATCGCCATTGCCGCCAACCGTTGCTCCTGTGGCGGCGCAGGCGATAACCTTCCATTAAGCCCTGGATCAAATTTCAAAATGATGATTTTTGAGACCTATCGTAGTTGGCGCTTTCCTGCCATGGTTCGAATTCCTATTTCCATTGGGTGGGGTGAGTTTTTTTGAAGGGCCATGGTCACAAAACAGTAGTCACACACATATGAGTTTTCTGCGTTGGGGTTTGGCTCGGTAAGTAAAATGATTGTGATCAAAATGGATGGTGAAAAGAATGTATAGTTTTGTGAAAGGTAGGAGCGGTTATCCCTATGTGTCCTTCAGCTCACCCTTCGTGACCGAACAGTCGCCAGCAAAGAGTTCCAAATGGTCCAGTTCGAATTCCGGACCCCACTTCAAGGATGGCAAACCAAAGAGGAGGTTTACCAGCAGCAGCACAACCTTGGTTGGAGGTAGCAATGGGCCAGTCACAAGACATCAGAAAGTGGAACCGCTAGGGCTGAAACGCTGAAACAGACCACTATCATACGTCAAGACTTTCGCCCCGAAAAATCATTGAATTTTTGGGGTGAAACATTTTCGGTTGGGGTTTCGTTTGGAGGCGGTTGTTGGGCCTTAGTTGGCCTTAGTTGGCCCCTAGTTGGGCCAGCTTGGACAGATGTTGAGCCTATTTGGGCCAACTGGGGTGGAAGGAACTGCCGATACCATATGTTTCGTATGTTTCTCTGTTGTTTTTTAAATAGCTGGAAATTATTACCCCTCCATGTTCCTTCTTGGAAGCCCCCCACATGCTGCAAAGACACGGTTGGCGCACGGAATGCCCTGAGCCCGGCCAGGATGCTTCTGCGCTTGCATTCTTTGAAGGACAGCCGCTGCTTGCTGGAGGGATCCACCATGTTTCGGGGCATCCTTGCCTTTGAAAAGGCAATTACAGCCCTCTTTGTATGGCCGGTTCCCTTCCCCATGTTGCTAGCAAGCAATCTAGGCAAGAGCGATCTGTTGGACTATGGGGTGCCAATCTTGATTGAGCTGACAAATGGACAGCGTCGGTTTCTCACAATGCCATCGATGATTATCAATGATTTGACATGGAACAGTGAATGAGTTGATCACATGTGTGGCACAAAGGTGACGTTGAGATGAAAGGTGAACAACTTTGCTTGAGCTATCGCAAAACATTTCTTCAAGAAAGGATCGAACTGAAGGTGGGAATTGGTGGAACCCCGCGTGAAACCATCAACCAAACAACGCCAGCCAGCCCCTCGAACATCTTGGAAGAACCGTTTTTGACTTGTTTGCCCACCATGGTTTGCTACCGCTGCCTCTCCACTGAGTCGCACCCCATGATTGCGACTCAACATGGGCACATCGACCATGGTATATGGCATCCCTAAACGAACTCTAATCAGACTAAGTTGTTGATTGTGGTGCTTCGCACCTGAGTCTTCGCAATGCGTTTGCAGCCAAGCGCAGCCCCTAAGTGATGAAAAACACACCACATCAGAATGACTTCAACCATTCCATCCTTTAAGGAAACCTTTTTCAGAGAGAAGTTCATAACAACTTTAGGGGCCAGCGTTCTAAAGCTGCAATTCCCAAACCAGACTCCAAAATGATGGTCCATGTGGTATGAACCCAACTCACGGCAACACTCCTGCTTTGGTGCATGCGGCGATCCATGCCGAATGGATGGATCCCGCTTTGGCCCATGATATGTGCGTCCCTTTGCCTGAAGCATCCGCCCTCACGAAGAAAGCGCGCTGCCGCAACAGCACTTCGATCTTGGCGCTGCCTCGAAGGATCGTGTAGGAATGCTTTCCAACGTGCCGGCGATCGGCAGCCGGCAAAGCGTTGCCTCAGGCAAAATGTGAAGCATGCTTGCAACAACAACGCTGTATTTTTTGTTAAGTTAAGCATACAGCTATCATATGCGCACATGTATGTTTAAGTGCTTAACCAACAATTTCTCCAACCCAAATGTTGGAACTAGAGTGGCATGTATATAGTTCTATGTGGGACTGGAAGATGCTTGAAAAGCTGTCAAGCGTTGAATTTGAAACGCATCCAAGTAGCGGGGCAGATCCTTCAGACTGTAGTCGCCATAGGTCTGAGGGCGGTTCGCCTTGGCCATTGCTGTGACAAACATTGTTGCAACCTGGGCAATAACCACCATGATGATAAGAGGGAATGATTTCAATTTCAACATGTTCAACAATCAATGGGTGTCACTCATGAAAGTACGATTTTAAAAGTGACATTTGGTACTTTGGTGCTTGGCTTGATGCACTGTCTATCTTATATATGGCATCAAAAAATGATGACATGACCCTGGGCAGAATTCAACAATTCAGCCCAGCTGCAGCTCGATCAGGAGACGCAGCTGGAGGGGCTGCTGGGGCTGCTGGCTCCGCTGCAGGCAACGCTGCAGCTTCAGGGTCAGGGCCAGCGCGGCGATGCTTGGTTCTAAAGGATGCCTTCTTCTTCTTCTCCGCTTCCTTGGCCTTCTTCTTCTCCGGGTCAGCAGGGTTGGCCTTAAGGTCAGGTAGATTCAGCGGAGGCTCTGAGGTTTAGTTGAACACGCTGATGCACTCAGTGATGGGATGTGATGGGTTTCAGATATTCAAAATCAAGTTGAATCAACATCGTTCTTGAAACGACACATGTTTTTCCAATAGCAGGAGGCTCCTATATGCCAGCTAGGGGTTCAAGAGTAACTTCAAAGATGACATGTTTCTCGCTGGCATCGAATGTTTCCGATTCACCTGACATGACCACGCAGGCTTTTAATTGGGTAGCCGAGAATCTTGCGAACCAACATTTGGGGATTTCGCTGAAGCCAGAGCAAGCTCGGTTGCCTCAAACCAAGCCGGTCGGTCCAAAGGAGGCATCTTGGCGCTGGAACTATCAAACTTCATCGGCATGGGATCCACGACACCCATCATGCCCATAGCTTGATAAAATGTGTCCTTACACGTGAGGCAGTGGCTGAATCAAGATATATGGAAGCCCACAATGAGAGGGAAATACCGAGCTGAAGGAGACTAAAGAAGAGAAGGAACATTGCGAAAACACGAGCCAAGCAAGTATTTGATGTAGGCTCATTATGACACATTAACATATTGTTTCCATCAACCAAGGTGCATGGCAAACCTTTCCATCATCCTTCAACTTGTTCAACTCATCGACCAGGGGAGTGGTCTTGGGGACCTTCACAGTCGAACTCTTTGGAGACGGATCGGGGGCACTCCGCTTTGCAGGTGTCACCTTCTCATCGTCATCGCTGTCGTGATAAGCAGGCACAGACCTCAGAATGCTCTCTGCAAAGTCACTGAAGCTGAAGTCACCTCTGCTGCTGCTGGACGGCAACGACATTTCAGGAAACTTGGGGAGCCCTTGCATTTCCCGCTCCTTCCTCCACTGTTTACAGCGAGCTCTACTGCCAGTCTTCTCCCACAAAGGATGGTTTGAAGCAGTCTCCGTTGATGAGTCATCCGAATCACCAGGTGTCAAGGGGGATTTGTCTTCTTTGGCAACATCAGTAGGGGCCGAATGGTTCACCATACTTGTTGTAGGCACATCACTACCAGCCACTGCACCCGCACCATCAGCTTCACCATCAGCCGCACCACCATCACCACCTGGTTCCGCAACAGGTGAGAAGTTCAACTCCACGGTAGTATCATCAGCACTATCATCTGATTCGGACTCCCCACCCTCTTCTGCTGGTCCACAAAGGGCATCGATCAGATTCATACCATTGTGGTGTTCATAGTTGGCATAGTAGCTAGCATCTATGCCAGAATCCTCATCTTCCGCCGCCTCTTCCAAGGCAGCTTCAGCTGGGGCTGAATCTTCGACACCATCGTCAGCGAGGGCCTCATGAGAATGGAAGGGCGAAAGCCACCAGGGATGAGGATGTTGAATCAAGATAGGGTCGATTAAACAATTTATTCAATGATTGATGGCTATCATTTGAGGGGTGTGGGATTCGGAAGCTGGATATTGCATGGCAGGCAACTGCATTGCTCGACTCATGTAAAAATGGCGGGCTTCTTTATACAATGGACACGCTATACACCATGATGCACCCAACATCACGGGCACTGCCTCCTCGATGTCGGCAGCTTCCAAATGTCGGCGACGTCGGATTGTGGCCTGAACACAGGGCACATCAACATAAGTAGTTGTTGACATAAATGATGGCATCAGTTTTCTTCCCTATGAATGATATTATTTTTGAAATCAGCCGACAAAGCTGCAAGCCACATCGACAGCATTCAATCAAAGGGACTTCAGAACGAGGAGAGGGTTGGAGGAGCGACTTCAGCTCGGATACCTTTGGGTCATGGCTCTTCTCACCTCGAATGAAAGCACAGAGGGGGCTGGCTCCTAGACATAGAAATGCATTAGCATCACACGCAGTAAAACATGTTGATACATGTTGATGAATCGAATCAATTCAACTTTGGACACCCAGACCTGTATTTTCTGGGCGAAGAAAATCATCAGCTGGATCATCATCATCATCATCATGGGGTGGCCATCCATGATTCCCAGGAGCAAATCCATCAAAGGGTCCTGAATGGCATCGAGTTTAAATTCCATGGCTCTATGGCGCAGCATCAACCATCAAACAGCTTGTAATTTGATAACTCACCCAATCAATCACAGGGAACCAAACTACACATGTACCTAATTGTTGGGAAGAAACTGTTTCGGTACAGGTATCGCAGTGCGCCAATGAGTCTCTTTAGACGACCAGCTTCTTCACACGCTTGAGGGATCTTGCCAGCATCGGCTTTGCAGAGCAGCTGGCCCTCCAAGAACTTATCAAGCATGAGCATGGTGTCCGCCAAGAACACTTGCCCCGGCACTGTTGTCGGGTAGTGGGCCACCACAGGACGGATCCAAACATAGTTGGAGGCAATCTCCTTTCAGGGTGAATTTCAATTTCATGGTAAATTTGAACCGCAAATAATTGTTGGAACATTTTGACCTTGAACACGGTAAAACATGGTGTTGAGTAAGTATGGATAAGTATGGTTAGCCCTCGGCAACATTCCCACCCAGCTCCCGGAACGAGGGTCTGTGCACATCAGACTCAACTCGCACAAGGTCAGCACCTCCAAAGTTCCCCCCGCGGATGATGTTCAGCGCTCGCTTAGGCAAGCTCTTCAGCATGTCCCAAGCAAGGTCGGTCTCAGGCAGGATAGGGCTGCGATGTTGAAAAGGGAATTGGGGACCATCGTTCTAGAATGACAAATACGTTTGGAAAACTGTTTCATTCAAGGGCTCCATGCCTTTCACTAGTCAGCTTTCTGATTTTGCGATGCGATGGTTTGCGCACTTTAAAGGGCCCAAACTAGCTGCAGCCCAAGCACCACCATTTGCTCATTCCACTTGATTCTGCCAGAGCCTTAGAGAGGCAAGATGATTGACCCCAGGCTCTGAATGATTATCAAAGCCAGATCTATACCTCATCATCATGTCATCATCACAAAAAAATGATTTCTGAATTCAATGAATTCGAACCAGGAACGAAGTGACCTCCATGTACCGGGGATGATGCCCAAAGCTTGCTGCAACTCCACCACGTTCGCTGGCTGCTGATGTCCAGCAGCTGCTGCAGCTGCTGGGGCTGCTGGCACCAAAGCACCCTCCATGAGACGCAACACCGTGGAAAGTGAACACTACCAGCTTTGAACCAAGGATCCTACCGATACGGGCCGCTGTGTAAGTCAACATGCTTCGCCACGTGGTTGGAACACCATCTTCGGTTGAAACCAATCTCTACGCCAAAGTGCCAGTATGCAAGCACATTAGTAGTGACTACATAAGGGAAAACCTTGATGACATGCCTAGATGATATCTTCCCAGGATCGTGGTTTCAAACTCCCTCCCACCGCTTGCAGGGCCGCACACCCAGAAAACCTGCCAGGTCGACTCTATCTGCTGCAACTGGCAGCAGCGAACCGATGGCCTTGGCAATGTCCAAGTTGGAGTGAGGGGGTTTCTTGAAGGTTGGATGGAAACCAAATCGCTTTCATCGCTAAACATGTGATCATGAAAATCACCCTTGTTTATCAACCAATCCAACCATCACCATAATTCCCTCCAAATCACATCTCCAGTTTTTACTGGGGCACCAAACGGAAAGAAGCAGTTGATCCAGCAGCGATCCCCGCGCGATCAAAACATGGCCCAGCCGGCCGGAACGTGGCCACACATGGTTGGACGGTTTGCGATCTGGCTTTAGTACATACATATTTACATATACGCATAAATACGTAATCAATACAAAACAACTATGTACATGTTTACATGTACATTTTTAAATACATACATACATACATACATAACACATACGTACGTGAGGTGAGATCCATATGAGTAAATCATGTACAGTTGGAACGACGCATCATCTATAGTTGGGATGAAATCCATCCATAGTTGGATTGATAAACCATCTATAATTGGAATGAAAAGCCATCCGTAATTGGAATGCCAAACCATTTATAGGTGAAATGATTCACTGACTAGTAAGTTGACAAATCTACCATTGTTTGTCCAAGCCAGTTTAGGCGCTTGAACATGTTTTGGCACCACATCGATGGCTGATTTGGTACAGCCAGGGATAGCCAGGGTTTGGCTGTTAGCTGGAAGGTTCCCTGTTTGAGAGCCTCCACGCAGGCTGTAATTCGACATCACCGGAATTGTGAACCATCAGGGCCCATCGGGCGTAAACTTACACCCATACTGTTGACCCATACTTATGATAGTGTTGGTTGACCTGCTTGTACTGCAAAATATTTATGACCTACCAAAATTATTCGAATATGTTTGTATCTAAAAAACAATATTTATATATATACAAATCAAAATAAATAAATATATACATATATATTTATATACATATATATTGATAGAAATATTTAAATCTAGAAATATACATATTTGTGTATTGGTTTCTAAAGGCTTGTTCAACTGAACAACTCCTGTCCAAATCTTTGAAGTGCGCCTCGGGCGGAAACCTTGGCCCAAATGGCTCCCGAGAGGTGCGCCGCCATTTGAAAAGTGGGCCTGAGTGATCGACGCAACGCCTAAGTTGGCGTTGCAGTATGGGCCCAGTCGTCGGCCCCCGCCAGTTCCAACATATACATCAAACCTGTTCCCGCTTGGCCGGCATGGGCCGGTTCACGTTTCCCACTTAAAGAAAAAAGGTTCGTCCAAATGGTTGTTGGTTGGCATATGGCCTCAAGAGACATTGTTTGGTAACCGTAGGGAATGGTTTTCCAATGGTTGGCGACATCCCAACTTGTCATCTGCAGCCGCAACCGTTGACTCCATGGTGCCACGGGTTTCACAGAACCATCGTTGATTTATGATGGTTTGTTCTCATGTCATGCATGGTCATGAAATTTTTGTGGTGGACGTACTCCCCGAATTACGTGTTTGGCCCAACCTCGCAACACAAAGGCAATGCCTTCTAAAGAAAACCAAGGTCAATCCCAAATGAGAAAGCCAACCCTTTCATATCCCTTTATAGTATCCTAGGTAGAATGTCAGAACATACGTCAGAGTGGTTGCGCGCGTGCGCGCAACCACGGTCATGTTGGGTACGGTTTAGCTTTGGCAGGGCACTTGCATTCTTTGAGGGCGTGTGAATGCTCATGCATGCCGCGCACTGGCACGTTGTGCGCTACTAGCAATCAGTTGGATGCACTGTTGTATGCAATGTTCACGCGCTTCACTGCACATTCTCATGCCAGCTGAGACGGAAAGAGAGACGGAAGCTGCAATCAACATAATAGAGCGTAACGCTGTTAGGAAGCAAACAGCTGCACAAAGGACAGCTGTAGATTCACTCGGTGGTTCCTACCATGTTCGCTGTCCGAAGATTCGACTGCAACAGGTGGTGATCTACCAGGTTGGGAACGGGTACCCGTGGTGATGGAAGCCATGGCTGGGACCCTCTGGGAAAAGGTGATGCGGGTGCTGGTTCGTTCGACACTACTTCGTGATCTCGAGTTGGAATCCTCTTGGTTCCCTGAACTTGTAAAATCACTTGGTGGTGTGACACCTGTCCCCGACATGTTGATGCAGCTCAAAAGCGCAAGCTGCAACTTTTCCCGGATGCCAAAAGTCTGAACTCGATCGACGCGAGTCTTTGCTCTAGCGTCCACACCTGTACACCTTCAAGGATTGCGATCGAGGATTTCGAACAATCGAACTTGCTCTGATCGAGTGAGGTGAATGCGTAGGGATAGCAGCCTACTGTTAACAAGTGGAAGTTAAGTGAAGGATGCACAAGTGATGGATGATCTTGAGCGAATGAAGTTATGTTCGAGGCGAGAAACTCAGCCTCCTTAAACTTCGAAGACGTTGGTTGGATCTGGAGGATCCTCAACCCCGGAGTATTCAGGATCCACTGGTGACCGGGTATGTCTATAATGACCGGTGCCGGACAATTTGGTGGGATATGTCGCTTCGTGGTCCAAGAGGTATTGAAGATCGAAGTTGGTGACCTCTTCGAGAGGAGTCAACCACGCCCACCAAGGAGTCCTGTTTCCTCGAGGAGGGCGGTTAATTCGATAACAAATGGCCCCAGTTGTGCGACACTCGTTCACAATGTCCTGACGATCGTCAAAGATGACGTGGCCGCGCAACACAGAGATGCGAACGGCCTTACCGGTCCTGCCAACTCTCTCGGATGTGTGGTGAAGACCTAGATTGACAAGGTAAGGGGTTTGTGAGAGAAACCTGAAAAAGTTTATGGCCGCTCTATCGGTTAACTCGACTCGCCCTATACCACTAAAGGTAATCACTCCCACACCTAGCTTGGCACCAGCGTTCTGGATCCGTGCGCCAGCCTCAGCCAATGCAACCTTGACCTGTTGTGGTGGCTCCCAATTGAATTTTTCTCGCAAGCCCAAGTCAACGACACCGTGCCAGTCCAAAAAGATGCGAATGAG
>VSDK01002984.1:1183254-1203831 GCA_009767595.1 Symbiodinium kawagutii | reverse complement strand
ACCTCCGTACAGTATTGTCGCGCTTGTCGCACGCCGTAACCCAAGACAGGTAAGCCTTCACGATCCACGAAATCAGCGAATGGGGTCCAATGAGCATATAATGCCGCCGCCAACTGCTGTTCGTCCGACAGATCACGTCTGGTATCCCAAGTCAACCAAAAATCGCAATCTGCCTCTTTGGATTGTTCGTAGTGGATGCGGGGTGGTCTATACTGCTGGCCGGTTAGATTCCTACGGACAAAGTGCCAATGCGACTCTTGAGCGTTACAAAATCTAACCTTCTGTGCCTTGATCTGGTTATGCCACCCTCCGCGAGATCCTCGCGTCCTAGCACCACCGGCTGCTGCTTTGGGTTCTGGCGCGCCTACGGCAGCACCCTCCAAGACGGCTGGAACTCCTCCTGGTGCCTCTCCCTCGGTGTCCGAAGACGATGATGCGGGATCTTGGTGAGGTTCACGAGGTGGAGTGGAAACTGGTGCGGTGGACGCACCCTCAACAATTGGAGTTGATGGATTTGGAATTGGATGATCACTTGACGCGTGGGTCGCGTCCTGAACAACAGTGGATGGTTCACCGGATGCTGATGCGTCGGTTCCGAGGGCACTCACAGGCTCGGCCGCGATCTCCTCCTTCACCTCAGTGGCGGTGGTATCGGCTGATGGTTCCTGGCCAGGTGTGCTCGATGACGCGCCAAGGGCAGCGTCCGGAACCGAAGGCAGATCACTCATGCACGCTACGGCACGAGCGAAGGAGCGTGGGGCAAACCGGTGTTACCAAGTGTTGCCCAAAAGATGATCAAACCGTAAGAAACAATACGGCTGATAACCAATTAAACAGGGGGACCGTTCGGGGTGTAACACCGCTGCGGCAGCCTGTTATTTTACTTGAGCCAAATGATCACACACTAAGAAGTTCAACCCGGACCTTGCTGGGTGACTGGAAGAGTGTGATATGTACATGTTGAATGTGGTCTAATCCTACGACGGATGCATAGCTCATAGTAGTATTGGTGGTAAGGATATACTGTACATATACCAGGGCCACGGGGTATGTAATATTTCAACTCTGCAAGAGCAAAAAGAGGAAACTTTCAACCAAGATCTAAGAGTGCTTACTTAGCAAAGCACAAAGAGGGGAAGACAAAGTTGAGCCTCATCAACCCATGATCTAGGTTAAAACGAACGATCAAAAGGCAAACATAGGAAGAAACCCAGCTGCAAACAGAGAAATGTGATGTGAGCTTTGCAGTTTGATGAACAAACAGCCTTCGGAGGCGTTCGGAACCGCAGGACACGGTTTGCGCCACGACTGCTAGTGCAGCGAAAATACTGAAGCGGATCATGGCAGGGCCAAGAACGAAAGAGTCCCTAGATTTGTCATGTCATATCATCTAAGTCTAGATATTCTCTGTACATATACGTGTATATATATATATATTGTGTATATATTGTGTATATATTGTGTATATATTGTGTATATATAAATATATATTGTGTAAATATATATATATATATATGCATATTATATATATATATGATATGTATATGCATGTACTCCTGTTCTTATCTTTTTTAATGTCCGTTTCTTCTTCACCCTTCCAAGCTGTAGATTCTTTCCCATCCAACTTCGAAGCTTGCCCGTTCTGAGCTGGGAGGAGAATGCAAGGAACATGATGAAGTGTTGAACTAGGCCTTGAACTAGCATCATCTGATTTTTTCCTTTCTTCCAAGTCGACGAGCCATGGGATCTGTTGATCTTGAGCCTCGATCTGTTTTTTCAGCTTGTTCTCAGCCTGGCTTTGCTATGCTTGAGATTTGGAGGCTGAGAAGCACACAATTCCAAGCTGTTGAGGCCCTTCTCGAAAGTGTGCTTCACGACTTTCAAGCTCTCTACAAGTGCTTCTGTCGTAGTCATCAATTGTCATGTGGTCACATCCAACTACTTTTCCGGCGACAGGCTCTGAAGGACATCCAAGTCTGCGGCTTCAGACGTGACTAAACGTGACTTGATTCTAACCAGCTCCAGCTGATCCTTCTATCTACCGAGACATCCTGAGTCATGCTGTACAATCCAACGCCAGGTCAAATTAATGCGAGGCTCCTCAGAAGTTTCGACGCTTTTCTGTGCTCTCTCTCTCTCCAAGAACTGAATGCTATCCCTCACACATGTCTTGTTAGCTCTCTCCAAAACAGATTCATTTTAGTGAAACATCTTCAATCCTCAGAGGCAATTTCTTGATCAATTCCGAATCAATTCCCTTTTTTACTGGTCCTTTTCTTACCTTCCCCTTTGAACTTCTTTGAAGTCTCAGGCTCTTGCAGCGACATCCTCCTCTGGAGGGACACGATGCCGGTAATGTTTCTGACCTGAGCAGGATACAGCAGGATGCCATGAGCCAGTTGTACTGAAGCAAGAAAACAGCATGAAAACTCAGCTAAAACTCCCATCTCTCAGCTGTTTGAGGCTTCTGCAGAGGCCTTCCATGGTGCAAAGATCACCATCCTGAGCACCAAAGGAAGTAGAAAGTTGCAGGGAAAGTTTGCTGCCAAAGCTTTGCCTCTCAGTTCGGGTTTCCTCGTGCTTTCCTCGTGCGTTTAGGGTTTCGATGGGTTTCGTTTCTTCGTCCTCTAAGTAGAGCAAGGTCTCTTCAAATGGGTCATCTTTGGGCCGAAGTTGGAAAGACCTCAGCCCAGCGTGCATGCCCAGAGATATACAGAGTGCACAGTGCATGAGCCCAGAGTTTGCGTTGCCTGGTCGCGCCCAGCGACAAAGACACAATCAGTGCATCACGACCTGTGGCCACACCAACAAACAACGACTGCCAAAATCGTCAGCGACCTGCTTGGATCTGGCAAAGCAATTGATAGCATACTTAGCATACTGCCTCTACGTTCCTGCAAAAGTCAGGGACCAAAGAACTGGAGAAAAAAAAACAAGACCAGTCACGTCACTTACATGCCACGGAGACTTGTAAACTATGATGCCAGCACTTCAAAAACGTGTCATCTCGTGTCATCTGTTGCATCTGTCCCTGGGAGTGCCTGTTGCATCGAACAGGGGTTCATCATCGCAGTGCCAGCTGACCTGAGCAGTGCATCCGGTGATGTTGTGTGCAGTGTCCGGGACTGGTTTCATCCAAGCCACGGTCTCGTTGCCGTTCCGATACAGATTCAGATTGCATGAATTCGGCCGGTCCTGCAGAACACAACCCTTGCTTAATGCGTTGCTTAATGCGAACATCGCAGAACATCGCAGAACATCCATCGCCACTGTCCTTGAGTCCACACACACGAGTGACCTCAGAGCAAGGGAGCTACCGCTGAGACCGCTGATGCTCAAGGTTTAACCCGTGCCTCGTCGGTGATCTCAAGGAACCACGGAGGCATTGCCACAGGTGGAAAGCGCAGCCCAGCATACTGCAAAACGGAGAAAAAAAACTGCAAAACACATGTGTTCACCAATTTTTCTGTAACAAATGGCATTCCTTCACTTCTGTGACAAGTTTTTCCTTTGCATCTTACATATCGAAGTGATTTGCTTGAAAATACAAGAGTTCTCAAGAGTTTTCCTTGGCAAGGCACTAAAGAGAATCCTTTTGAGTGCGATTTGTCACGCAATCTCTTTGTGTCGTTCGGAATCTCCCGGCTCCGCACTGGCCTCGTATTCACAGCGGCAGCCTTGCAGCGTCATCCACGCAGCAGAACGCGGCAGCAAAACGTCCAAGGGCTCCTGGCTTTTGCCTCGAAGGGCTCGGTGTTTCACCCGTTTTGGACATGGAAAAGTTCTTTAACGGAAAGGAAAACACTCAAGGAAAACACATGTTTTCCTGTATTCTTTTGCATTCAAGGAAAGTTCCATGGAAAGTGCAGCGCCTTCTTTGGGAGGCCGTTCCGGTTTGTGCCAAACCACTTCTCTTGTCAATGTGTTCCTGCAGAGTTCATCGAACATCTAGATCTGCCGACAATATGAATTTCCAAAGTATCCATGTCCACAGGTCTGAGGCTATTCTGTGACACTGATTGCTTCGCACATCTTTGCACCTCCACCGCATCAGAGTGTCAGCTGTGAATGCCTCCACAGATCCACTCAATGAAAGGTTAAGACTTGAAGTGTCCAAGGAAAACGTACGTGCACAAATAGCATCAAAAATAGCATCAAGAAGCATCAAAAATTGCAAATTTCATATCTTCCTTCAGGCCTGTTTGCAAATAGAAACGAAGCTCCTCCGATGCACATCTTCCAAGACCTCAGCTGGCTGCTGCCAAACGAAAGGAGTCGCTGCCACTCGGCCGAGGAGCGCAAGTCCAACCGGGCACGCAGAAGCACAGAGGGCCCCAGATGCCACCGCCAAAGAGCGCCAGCTCCTGAAAGGAGAAACCAAAGTACGACGAAGGACTCAACAAGCTCCTTCCAAAATACAAATCAATACTCAAGTACACACCAAGCACTTCAATTTGAGGATCTGATATAATAAGCTTGGTATAGAATATCTGATCCACATATACGTATATATATATATACACACATATATATATATATATATACGTATCTGTCCATGGAAATCTGCGTAATCTCTCAGCTCAGCTTTCCTCCAGCGTCGGTTCTGCAGGTGGCAAAGGCCTGGGAGACTCCCACCCTTCGAACGAACGACAACTGCAGCTGCACATCCAAGTCTCGGGCTTCTTTCGCAAAGGTCTTGGCCTTGACATCGACAGCCAGTCATGTCCAAGCCAATGCAATTGTTTTCATGATCCTACTTGTTTTCATATACAATTGTTTTCGTTTGTTTCTACTTGTCTATCTACATTATAGACATTTAGATTTCAAGATATGCATGTTCATTTATGAAAGTGAGTTCAAAGTGTAACTTTTTCAGGGGCAGTACGAAGATCCAGATCCTGCAGCTCACGAGGTCAACCACTTGGCCATGGACTTGTTGCGTTTGCGTTTCCGCTTGCGGCGCTTTCGCTTGCCACGAGGAACCTCTTCACCTGATCAGATGCTTTCACAGGCGGCAAGTAGCATCAGAAACATGCAAAAACAAGACTCGATTCACGATTTCTTTCGTCAAAGAATCAATCAACTCACTTGTAGAATCAATCTTCCAACTTTTGCAAGTGAATTTTCAGAATCAAGCTGAATACTTGTAGCACTTCATCATCTTTCACCCACAAATCCGGTGCTGTCGAGCCTTCTGAAGTCGAGGGCCAGTCATCATCGCACTGATCTTGCCCAGTGGTCACTCCAGTGGTTGAGTGGTACACGGGACCAAGCACCGGGGCCCCAAAGGTACCTTGGTCAGCACAGCTGATACTGGTGGGGCACCTGGAATCAGCACAGCTGGGTGCCCCGCTGGGTACCCCAATGGGGAATGCGTAACTGGGAAAGGGCAGACCCACTCCGCAGGCTCCGCAGGCTCCGCACGCCCCGCAAGCTCCGCAGGCTCCGCAGGCAGCTTGTGGCCTCAACGGGCAGCTGTGCTCATCGAACATTTCGCTCGAAACATCGGGGCCAAGGTGCACTGGAAGCTGGAAGAAAACCTGGATGTCCCAAGGGCTCAAGAGATTCGCAGTGATGTCGCAGCTTACACCAAAATGAATAGATGTTGTCGTTTCTTTTTCAATGCAGACTCTGAAATGGTTCTAATCCTAAGAACAATTCAGCAATGATCCATAATCAAGTATCAGAATGATCCAAGGGCAATGCTGAATATGCCAACATCTATCCAATGCCAAGATTGAATCATTGTAAGATTCAGTACTCTTACTCATGAGAATGCTGCAGTGCTAAGCCATCGGCAGGCTGTGCAGTTTGCCCTTGCAATGGATTGGGCCTTGCATGCCTTGTTGCGAGGGAACTCAGCAAAATAAAGATGTCGGAAGGCTAGAAGTAGTACTCAAAACAGTAACATTAGCACAGCAACTTTGCAGAACAAGAAGGATCTCAGAATGAGAGCGGCAAGACATGCAAAACATGATGATCAGATCTGCATGGCTGTCTCGACTCATTTTCTGCCGCTCTTCATGGCTTAGACCATGCACTGTACACGAGTCGGCCTGGCTTGTCAGTTTGGATCAGTGTTGGATGTATATCTAATAGTATCTAACAATCATCTAACAAATAGATCATAGATAGTACTATCTAATAGATAGATCCAACTTCACTATCTATCATAGTACTGATAGATTCTAGGAGTATCCAATAGTCTTGCGAAACATGGGACATCATTGGGACATCTCCCGTGGTTCAAAGTGACAAGTCTTCTGTACAAGGCACGGGAGCCCTTCGCAGCCCTTCCTCAACGGGGCTGCTGTGTGCATTCAGCATGCAGCTGACAGCCTTAGGCTGACTGCTCGAGGCCCACATCCACCAGGAAACGATGCCTGGGACGAAGCTCAACCTGTGTCACCTTACTACCTTTAAGTATTATAAATATATCATGTGAATAGATATGAATACAACTATTGATTAGTTATAATGCAATATATGAATAAAGAAAAATGCTGTAGTACAAATATCAAGAATCACGGACAAATGAGTGAAGAAATTCAGATACAACTAATTTGAGTACAAAAAAAATAGAGAACGATTTCTTCATCGATTCGTCATCTCACCGTTGGGTATGTGCATATTTGACTCTGAAACTGAGCAGCTTCGTTCTTTGAAACCATGATCCAACAGCTTCCCATGGCTTCCCTTGGCTTCCCTAAACATCCAACGGCGCCAAGTGACCCATGCTTTGTGGACTCGACCTCTGCTTTGTGGTGCGCGATGTGACGAAGGGCTGCATCCGTGTTTACCCGATGATCCTCCGTGCGATGAGCACGGCGAAGTGAGCGAACTCAGTTCTGTTGATACGTTTCAAATTCTTCATTGTTCGAATTCATTGTTTCGAATTGTCAATCATTTGCTGAAAGGCAACTGAAGTCCATAAGCAACGAAATCAAAAGCTAAAGGAGTTATGTATGAATAAACCAAGCAGATTTGACGGCACCACCGTCCTCATCGTCGTTACCGATGACATCCCATGACCAACAATAAGCAATCAACCATTCAACCATCAAAGAAGCACAAATAGGACTGACAATCAATATTTAATAGGCATAAGATCAACATCTATCAACTCCATTAACATCCATGAACCCTCAGGTTTGGTAAACACAACGTTAATCATGACTAACAATCATATTTCCTAATTATCATGCAGTTCATTATTAGTAAAAGTTCATCAGTACTAAAGTCAGTAGTTAATCTTTAGTAAACATCATATACATCATGTGAATCATCATTAAGTATCTTTTTTGACTGGTGGTTTTGCGCCCTGGCAGAACAGTTCGGGTCCTGAAGCAATGCTCGGGCCACGAAGCTCCCGTACTGTGTGAGGGCCAAGTCCAGCAGGGCCTCGACCAGGAGGAGCAATGAATTTCAGATCCGATCATTTGAGTGTTCATAGGCCTTTAATGGTGCTTAGTGGTGGCTAGTGATGGTTAATCTAGTGGTTAATGTAGTGATTAAATGATGGTTAGTGGAAATCAATAGTTGTTTCATGGTGGTTACTGGTGGTAATTGTTGATTTTTATAGGGAAAACATGGGATTTCTAGGGTTAGCTCTGGTTAATGCTGGTTTTGACGCTTTGACTCTGCTGCCAAGTGAAACTTGACCATGCGAGGTGTCAGAAATCGTACACCCAGCACAAATTTAATCATCTAAAGAAACTGAGATGATCGCCTCATCCACCATACACGTTCACGGTAGGGCACTGTCAGTTCAGCAGGGTGAAGTGGTATGTCAACTTTCGGAACGTCAAACATTCTTCCAGTACGCAGCTTCATTCCACTGTCAGTGACGAAAAACTTGTTCAATTCAATCATAGGTATAGTTCCAGATGCCAGCACAGGTCGCACACTCAAACCCTTCAGCCACGCAGAGCAGCCAATGGTATGAAGTGACTTTGCCTTAGTTGTAAGGTCCCCACGCAGCACAGTACCTGGAACTCTTTTGTGTAACCAAGTCAATGAGCGAACCCAAATGTCTGATTGCTCAGCCAGTGTCCGTGACTGAATATCGGCCCGACCCCCCAGGTCATCGAGAACCCAGTTGTGAAAGCCAGTGATAGCCCGTTCCTTCAACGTGGTGACAGCACGTGGTGTAAGGGAACCAGTGGTATACATGAAGTCAATATATAACTCAAGGAAGGAAACATCCGGTCCATCTGGCAATGGGTGCACAGGCCATTGCAATCGTGAGGCCCAGTAGCATATCCGCCACAAATATACCGAGCCCCAAGGGAAGCATAAATAAGCATCACGTGTGAAGGAAACATCTGTCGCCACAGCAGGCATCTGCGGTGTCAAAGGCGCACAGCATGGATCAAACACATTCTGACGGTCAGCAGTCTGTTGAGGAGCACCCTTAACAGCAGCTAAGGTCACAGGATATATCATCGCTATATATTTATAGAAATCCACCAGGTCTTGTCGTGTCTGCAACACCCGGGTGTGAAGGCGTTGTACAGCATGCAGGGCAGGTCTGTTGTCGACTTCAAAGACTGCACGCGCCTGTTTGTCAGCAAGGTCGTTAGCCCACGCAGCCCACTTGTCCCTCTGAGTACGTGCAGTAGCAATGTCAACATGCGCTTTCACCTTATGCACCTGTATCAAACCAGAAGATCTAGCTTGCAAATGTCGAAAGATTGGACCCCATAAACACTGGTGACTATATTGCATAGTCTGTCCTGCAGCTGCCACTTGTAGGCCACGATTGAGCAGGTCAAAAACAGCTTGATTGTCTGTGTAAATATGCACGGTCCAAAACCGATTCAACACCAACAGCACCGTGAAAAGCTCAGCAATGAAACTATTGTGTTCACAGCCAAAAACCGGTTGTCTACCAGCATCAATCTGTTCGCAAATTTCATACCGCACTTCCACCCACCCTGAACCAGCAAGTGTAAGTTCGGCAACGTCATTGCAGAAGGAGCTTCCATCTGTGAAAACATGATGAACCATGTCCTCTTTTGGAGGCAGAATGAACTCAGGCAATGAATGCTTGAAACGCACATGTATAGCATCAGGCAGAGGTATTTCGGGTCCCAAGCCGAAGAACCAATTGGTTCGAGCCCAAGTTCGTCTAATACGCTTCAAGCATGGATAGGCTACTCTGTATTGTGCCAAGCCGGGGCAGTCAAATAACCTATGTTCACGTGAGTCCTGTTCCCCACACAGATAGCAAGTGCCATCAACCCCTGGAAGGTACTTGGAGAAGAAATCATTCGTACAATTGCGACCAGTGATATGCGTATCAACATGTGCACGTTCAAGTGGAGCCAACTTGTTGTAAGCACGCATGTTCCCGACAACATCAAAGGCATCAATGTCAAAATCCTTCCGATTGATACGCAGAGTAGTGTAGACACGCATCCATGCATATCTGACAAATCGTTGCAATGTTTTGAATGAGATGGTCAGCCAGTTAAACGAAAAACCCGCCAGCTCAATCCAGTTCTGTTGCTGCAAGAAAGTACCCCCAAGATAGACAACCATGTAAGTCAAAGCCGCTAAAGGTCCAGTCATCCAGCGTAGCCTAGACTTATCTTGAAGCAGTCTGCAGGAGTCATGCACATGAAGGAAGTCAGTGGTGAAGACCTTGGCAAACCGCCTCCAAAGTTGAAACCTCTGCACAAAGAGTCGACACTCAGGATCAAGGCCAATGTCAACCGCATTGCAGGCTAAGAAGGGGTTAGCACCAGTCCCATCCCTATGCAATGCTTGAGCAACACTTGTACGTACTGTATGTAGATCAGAAATTGAAACACCTTGTATTGCAGTGCCATATGTCAAGCAAGCCAAGCCCGCACCCACTGCAAGACGCTTCTTACAAGACCGCGGAACCTTAGACTTCTTGATGACTTTGAGTTTGTTCTTTGACTTCTTCAGTCTGGCTGCCAGTACTGCACGAGATCTCTTCTTAGAGTAAAGCTGTTGCGTGCCCAGGTCAGTAGCATGATACTTCAAGGGAATGATCTGGCCATCCACCTGCAGTTGCAAAGCTTTCCGAAAGGCAGTTGTTGTAGCCCAAACCCAACTCTTCTGTGGTGAGATGGTCAGCCGCAAGACACCAAGGAGATCTGCCATTGCCTGGAATCCTGTCTGGAGGGCCACTGGATCAGTAGCCATCACACTGAAATTATCAGCAAAGAAAGCACAATTGCATTGTGGACTCGCAAGCAAGATAGTATCATGTACACAGATACCCAAAGCCAGCATTGCTGCAACAGCAAAACCACATCCTTCGATGAGTCCCGTATATGTAGGCATCACATCCGAAACCGTCTGTGCAACTTCGAACACCCGCATCATCTGGGCCATCATCGCCTTAAAGGGTTTCAGCATTGTCAAAGGCAGCCCAAGTTTGCAGAGCAACCGGATCAACATACCTCTATGCACCGTATTATAGCATTTGATCAGGTCAATGACAACACCACACAATCCCACACCATCAATGTAGGATTGCTGCACTCGCAGGGCAGTCAACAAACCAACCAGGTCACTTGCTACCTGCTTGCAAGGTCCCCCAACCGCAGCAGGGACAAGGGAAGACAAATAGGCAGCTGCTTGACGGCCTCTGATGGTCCCCCAGATCCGGTAAAACCGACTCATCACAGTGACTGGTCTCAGATCCAAAGGTCCTGCATTGGAATGTGTCTTGGGTAAACACACCGTCTTGGCTAGAGTCCAACGCACAGGCCAGCAAGCTTGTTGCTCAATGAACTTATAAATTACCGCCATAAACTCAAAGAGACATCGAGGAAGTTTCTTCAGGTCAGTAATGCTGAAGGCATCGCACCCCCGTCCACTGTTGGCCTTCCCACGGTGAACCGCATCAATGAGGTGATCAGCAGTGATGTCAGGAAACTCAAATTGACTTCTGGGTGGCAACCTGTTAATCACTTCAATCATACCAGCAGGTGGGTCATCCAGTTCATCTGGTGAATCACGTTGGAAGTAGGCATTCCAAGCTGCAAAGAGAGCATTATGCATTTCCGGTGGGTCAACCAACATCCGTGCTTGTGTGAGGCACATGTCACTCGCACGGTGAGAGAACAACTTGACATGCTTGTCCAATCTGATGGAGTCAGCAGTAAGGTCCACAATATTGGCAGTCTGGCCTTGGAAATTGACTGGCAGGTTCCGATCCAGGTCACAGAAGGGGCCCCCATATAACACATTCTTACCTTCTTTGGTCCATCGCATCCTTCGGACAAGACAAACCACAGACTTGGTCAATGAGGTAATGGGGGGTGGGATATCCACCTTCACAGCATCAAACGCGATCTTGGCACCCTTCCTGAGGTCCTCAAGAAGATCAATCCTTTTCATATTCGTTTTGGCCAGCTTGGCTTTTTGTTCATTGTTCTTGAACCATGCAAGAAAGGCATCCTTCAACGCTACGACAAAGTCCACGGAAGGGACATGTGCAGCAGGTGCAAAACCAACATGCTCTATGATCCAATCCTGGAATGTGCAAGGCAATCTTCGTGCATTCAAGATCTTCAACCACAGAACCTGACACTGAGAAAAGGCTGCCTGATTGTAAGCTTTAGTAACTGCAGCAAGTTGCCTAACAAGACTTTGGAGCCGGTGGGCTTGCTTCATCTGTCTTCTTAGGGTTACACTGCATTGGTCTTGTGAAGGCTGCAAATCACCTGCACGGGCAGGTCGTGAAGTTGGCACAACCCGGTGAACAGTTTTCAATGGATTACAATGCCCACGGCCAAGGTGACTCATCGCCACATCACACGCCTCTCCATCACAGGTGACAACCGAAGAGGCAAGTGACTGCTCAGCAATTTCTGTCCACTTCCTAACAAGCTCATCAAGATCACCACACTGGATGGCACAGGTAATCTTATGTCGAGCAGCAAGGAGCTTGGTCTTGGCACTTTGTTCCAAGGTTTGAGGGTCATTCATAAACCGGTCGAAGCTCTTGGGAAGGGTCCAGATCCTCACAGGTGCATTCAGGGTACGGACTCGGAGTCGAGCTTTCAACACCGGATGTATCGGAAACATATCATGATGGCATGTGCGACAATCAACAAGGCATTGTGCAGCACACTGATTGAGCAATATGAAGCTATGCCTAACAGAGTCGCAAGATGTGTTTTCCAGTGGGTGATTGTTTAGCTGGCTAGAACGCTCACCGGCATCACACCACCCTTCAGCAACCAAAACATTCCAGGCCTGTATGCTCTCAAGTGGTGCATTAAGGTCACCCACAATAGCAACTGGACCTCTGAATCTCATGGCTCCCTTGGGGGCCACCTAAAAAAACCCCCCAGCCACTGAAAAAAGCCTATTTCGAAGCATGGCAGGATCCCCATAGCGAAAACCCTGAGTGGGCCCATATAGGGAAATGATGTTGAAGTACTGATGCGGTGCAATGAGCACGTGTGTCTCGCTATATCGATTGGATGCAAGGACATCACTGGGCAAATCCTCTACGATCTTTCGCAATGGAAAAGTGCTTGCAACAGCAGCTCCACCAGCAATTCCACGCAAGTTGGCCTTGCTAGATATGTAGGCCGGCACTGGTGCAGACCATGAAGTATGATAGCCAAGCCTCTTTAGCCTGTGTGTCATGACCTCTTGGACCTTCTTAGTGGCGGCAGTCTCAGAGAATCCAATGACACCATGTCCAAGTTCCGACACGAGATCTTCTTTTTCATAAATGGTGGTGGGGTTACATGTCATCACATGCAAAAATTCTCCCACCTCCGGACCAGGGTGTTTGGCCTCACCGTATCTAGTTGTGAACATCCAGCACACAATGAGGACACAACCCAAAAGGAAGAACCTTCTGACCACGGCTCTTGTGCAACAAGCTTGGAGCAATCTGAGCCTTGAACGTTTTCGACATGATCTCCGATTCTTCGTTTGTCTCCGTCTTCCAACCCACCGGCCAGGGAGAGGCTTTGGTTTGATGGTGGGTGATCTGAGGATACGATTCAAAGTCATCCCCATGAGGCAGAGGGCCAGCATGGCCGTCTGAGGCGATCTAAAAAACCCGGTGGGCAAAGCCACATTGAATTGATATGCAGCAACGGGGCACCAGGTAGGCAAAAACCCCATTAATGTACCAGGATGCATATAGGAATTACAGCCGCATTGCATCATGTATGTTACATTGTCATACCAAAGTTCCCCAGCACTGCCATGCTCAGAGTCATTCGCATCACCCGACGGTAAGTGAATACACCAGCGGTCTAGGACATGGGATTCACAAACCAAAGGGCAACGCAACTGACCCGTGTGGCAAGGTTCGTTCGCATTACAGCATGAGGAAGTGACAGGCATGAAGCTTGTATCTTGTTGATATTCATAATCACAAAAATTACCTGAACCAATATTGAGACACGAAAACCAAAACAAGAAAACAATCCATCTTTTGAGAAGTCCTCTCGGAAACAGCACAGGGGATTGCGACCCCCAGTCAAACCTCTTGGACCGTGGACCTAGTCAAGAGAATTTGGTCCTCTTCTTCTCATGTTCGTCAAACCTGGTCGCAATGGAACTGTCCAATTCCGATTGCATTTTTGTAAACAAGGATTGCATCTCTTTGAGTAGGCCGGCTTGGTTGCTGGCCATTGTGTTGTCAATGTGATGGAACTGCTTGGCTGAATATTCTGCATTAGCAGCAACCTCACGTTGCACTAGCTCCAAACCACTGGAAACCTGATCGATGCGTGAGTGACACGCTTGCAATTCAGTGGAAATCTTCTCGGAAACCAGCTTTGACAATTGCTCTTCAAGGTCCTGCTTCATGTCAGAAATTCTCGTTGCAGTAGTTGTGGTACTAGCCCCATCAGTCATGTCCTCTGGGCAAAAGGAGCATTCAGCAACCAACTTCGTAGGCTGTTCAGGGTTTGGCACCATCTTGTCCTTCTTCAGAGGTACCACAGCAACATACTCAGATCCCAGGCAGAGATGAGTGGCAGGTGGCGAATCAGGTGAACTGATCAGCCATGTTGCCTTGCCTGTTGGCTTGATTGCTGTTGCCTGCCATCCTAATTTCCGCAAGGCTGCAGTCATTTCAGTGCATGTTGTCGAAGCAGAGCAATTCCTCAACGTCCAAAGTTTCCCATCATTGGACATGACCCCCTCGTGGAGAGTGATCGCTTGTGGCAAAACTCTGGTTCGGATGTCATTGAGGTGCTCCCGTCTTGCTCGCAGTGCAAAAGTGTCACCATGATGCCCCAGTTTGATGAAGCCCAAAACATTCGGTGTAGCTTTTGCAAGCTTGGAAATGTCTTCAAAACTCATTCCATGCATGGTAATAATGCCAAACCTGCTGTCCAACTTCTTGGCATCATCACGCACCTGTAAGAAGATCCCTCCCGAGCCAGAGCGCAGCAGAGTCGCATCCAGAACATTCGAAGGTACTTTCAGGTATCCGTGAACATAGGTAGCTTTGGAATGTTGGCACCTCTGTCGTTGATCATCGAAGGGGTGAAATGCCCAGCTAGCAATGACCCTTTCACGTCTCAACTCAGGTAGCTGCAGACCCAAGTAGTGTAGGGCACTGACTGCCTCTGACCACTGCGCTACATGTTTCTTGACAATCATAACTTCAAGCACAGCTGTGTCGACTTGCTGAAGCTCCACGGAGGGCAGATCAGGTTGACATTGTACTGCCACGTCCCCGTAATTCAATATCACAACGCTTGCCAATTGGGGTTGTCCATCAGGGCCAGTAGCCGGTACACTAACAGGTACACGATCAGCAAATGGCACATTGGTCACCACTACCACAGCTAAAGGGTCCGGAGAGACTTTAGTGCATGGTAGCATTTTCGTTGCTTCCTGTGGGGTAGCAAACACCAGTCCCTTCATATCAGGTCCCCATTTTGACAGAGGGATCACAGGGACATGCATGCCATCAGCCACGAAATGCTTGGGATCAACTGACACTGGACCAGAAGAAACAGGAGCATTGGCTGGTTGCGACTTGTTTTTCTTTGGCTTTGGGGCACTGGAGGAGGATGCTCCAGCTGTAGCCTTTTTTCGCTGAGCCTGTTGATGCTCACGTAGCTCAATCGAAGTGATCATTCTGAGTTTTGCTTCATTTGCACGTTTCTTGAGTGAAGTCCACGCTTGGGCCTCCTCCATTGCCAATATCGTGGCTAGCTCAGAAGCTGTGATCTTGGAAGTGATGAGGGCCACACGTGCCGACAATGCCTCTTCGGGAACTCCACGGGCACTGAGCATAGCTTTCAACTTCTTTGCATTGGTGTCATTCTTAGCTCCTCCTGGCAATGCGCAAAGCCGGATCTCCAGAGCTTGTTCCGACTGAAGTTCACACCCCTTCACAGTAGGCATGATCAACTTGCCACCTGACAGCAAAATCGTTGTATATGTACCCCTGAGTGATTGCAGGGCTGTAGCAACCAATGTGAGCAATGTCTGATCTTGATCGATGTGACACATCTCAGCACGGCTCGACAAAGGGCCTCTGACATACACTGTTTGTGCCTTGTTTCTGTCAAGGAAGACAGGCGAAGGCTTTCCAGCACCACACAGCAACATGGGAACACTGACCTCACCAGTCGCAAGATCGAAATGCAAATGGACACAGTGCACATCAATGGACCCCACCACAGTGCATCCCGGTAAGCTCACACCCTCATGGTACACTGTAGGCAAGGCATCAACAGGTGTTCCTGGCAACAGCAGTTGGAGTACCTCAGTCAATGTCATCATATTTTCAACTTCGACTGATCTCACATGTTGCCATTTCGGATTCATAGTTGTGACACGCATCCCTGTAGACTGCCCAGGAGTGGTTTCCTTGGGCATGGGGCATTCGACAGCATTGCGTGTGAATGGCAAGACATTGGCGACCAGCTTTGCGCTGAACACGGTAGCATCAACACTCAGTACAAACACTTCGCAATCCAATGCAAGCATGTCATGGATGATCTCAACTTGGCTTGGGAGAACCGAAGCTTTGGATGCCACCACAGCACTCAGATCAGCAATGGTCCACACAGCATCAACCTCAACAGTGACCTGTTGTTCCATGAAATCAGCCACAACTACCCGAGGGTAAGAATTGGTAGCAAAACAAATGTCAAGCCTCGATTCTGGCATGGGCGTGGCATGAAAGATGGCACACCATCCATTGACAGTAATGGTGCGAAAATGCTCAGCACTTGCATGCGGCAACTCACATTGTATGAGTGTTTTGAGGCTGCAAACATGTTGAGTAACAAAGGATCGAGCCCAGATACCCAAATCATGCATCAGGCATACAAAGATCTGGGCAGGTGCAAGATCGAGTGGCATAGGAATCATGGCCCCCTCAAGAGCACCCCATTTCGGACGAAATACCTGAAAGGCTTGCTCATTCACTTCCCCACCTGCACATGGAGGTGTGTTGATCATGAACTGCTGCGTAGCAGTGCACTGAAGCTTCCTCGGTGGAGAAGCAACCTCATCATCGGTTTCATCATCACATGGCTGCTCACCCAGTTCCGGCAATTGGGAGGGTGAGTCAGGGATCTCAATTGGGACATCGGACACACAGGGTCGCAACATCATCCAACCATCCTGAAAGACAACATGGTGACCACTGATGGCTTCATGCTGCTTGAGGAACTTTTCAACCAAAGCAAAGGGTCCCGTGACAGACCCATCAAAGCCTGAGAGCTCTCTAAGTATACACCAGGCTCGTACACATTGCAACATGGCTTGTGGTACAGTCAGTGCATTTCCAGTAGCCCTCCATGCATCATGAAAGTCCCTTGGAAGGACAGTTCGCAAATCAAACCCCATTGCGCATGCAACTTCGAAAGGACAGATGTAGCGTTGTGTGCTACCATCGTCAATCAAAAAGGTGTACAATCCTTTCTCCCGGAGCAGTGCAATTGGCAACTTGTGTTGGCTTCCCTGGGAAGCCATGACATTTGGCAGAACACAGTGGACACTCTTTACTCTCAGCGCAAGGACATCATGTGGCTTGAGTGAAAGATATCCTGGATCTCGCATGTTGAGAGGCAACAAGTCCGCACGAGACATCATATCCAGTGCTTCCTGTGTAGGAGTGCATTGGTTGATCTCTTCTTGACTCAATGTTGGCAAAACAGCACCGAAGTCATGCAAATTGACGGACCTACTCCCTCCAGGCAAGACTTTCGGCATCCCCATCTGCTTGGCCCGAGACACCAATGTGTCGTCGAGCTCAATGGCATGGTGCACAGCTGTGGCGAGCCAACGATTCCTTGTGATGGGTAATACTGGAACAACACCATCAATTGAACTGAGGGTCAGGTGGAGACCGACGTCCTTCATAGCAGCAATTATGATCTGAAAATGTGGATGAGAAGGCAGGCCAGGCACACATTCAAGGCCGAGAGAATGCGGCTGAAGCAACCCCACAGCATAAATGAACCTAGCAAATGACTTTCCATCATCCGTCCTCAGTCCCAACTGCGAGCTGGCTTTGGACCAAGGCTGACATGGTGGAGAAGCAAGCCAGTTACCTACCCCCATGAATGCGGCAATCACAAGCATCTTCGGATTGGCAATGTCGGAGATAAGCACCAACTGACTTGGCAGTTGTCCATCAACAAACAACGTCCATGCTGTATCAATGTGGAGACAGAGCAACTCTCTCCCTTTGGCAAATGCATGTGCTGCAACAGGGTCAGCATCAACCCACAGCACAGTTTGACCACCACACAACTCTGCTCCCAACGACCAACCCCCAATACCAGAGAATGCCTCGGCAAACTTGACATGAGACTCGGTTGGATGCAGAAAAGGCATCAAAGGACCATCCCTACTACGAAGGACAGTAACACCATCTGTTGTGTCAATCTCAAAATCCACCAATGTGAAAGTACGACCAACCTCAAATGCAGAGATCGCCCACGATTCGAACTCACACCTGGCATTGAACTTCGTGACCTTTGGATGATAAGGAGCTGCCCACACACAACCATCGGAAATGGCAGTGCAAACCAACTCCACACGTCTACCCCCATAGAAAGCAAACTGATCTGGCAGCCTGAATCGATGAGGGTCGCAATCACACAGCAAATTCATGGCAAGCGGCTCTGGTTAATGCTGGTTAGCGGTGGTTCATGCTGGTTGGTAGTGGTCAATGGCGGTTGACTACACGACAAGATGGTGCTGCTAATCATATCTAATGAATGATATCCAACAATTCATGATATTTCAATCTCGCAAATGTAGTGTCAACTACTGTTCAGTGGATTGCCGAAGCTAACCGGCATTTACTGATAATTCAAAACAACTACTGATCGCTCACCTTGTTGACATTGGCATCCTTTCAAATGATCATCCATAATCCAGCAATAAATGATCTTATACAATCATTCACCATCCAGTGTTCAACTCCAACTGTTTCCTCAATGAATCACCGAACTGATGGGTTTCTCTACTGCGCAAATTGTCCATCTTGGAATCTCGTGGTGTCCCTGCTGCCTTGCCCTCCTCTGGCCTCTGGAGTTCCCAGTTTGGCAATCAGAAGATTCTGATCTTCCAAACTGCAGTAGCAGAGTGCCTTCTCAATGAGGTAGCTGGAGTTCTTGTGAGTGGCATATCGCCACAGATCCGAAAGCAGCATCTGCAAGATCACGGGCGTGCAAAGAGTGAAAATGAGTCAAATGGATTCACAAACGGAACTCAAGAAGCACTCGCGTAAAATCATGTAAATCTTCATTTTCCATCATGCGCTCAAAAAGATGACAACTGAAAGCCAGCCTGGGCAATGAGCTTTTTGTGCCGCTCTTCACCATGCTCCAAGATGGTTTGAATCACATGGTGAGCAAAGCTGTGGCTGCAGAGATTTTCGCTGCTTTCATCACCTTGCAGCAACTCATCGATGAGTTGAGAAGTCGGACCTCTGCCGCAAAACTCCAACAGTCGACAAAAGATGCGACAGGCAAAGCGATGCTTCGCTGCACGCACGGCGTTGCCCTGGAGCTCTTTTGGGACGAAGCTACTGGCGGCCACGGACAACTGAGACACCACTTTTTGCACCACGTAGTTGGCGTAAGGACCTTGGTGGCGCAGATCCAAAAACGCTAAGACTTTCATTTTGAGTGGTAAACCTATGATAAACCCTAAACCTAAACCTATTGATTCTATTGTTGTTTTCCTATCTCCCAACCGTTCATTCCATTTTCCCTATCAGATTCGTGCCGTTCATTTCCGTATCCGTGGCCAGGCACACATCACTGCTTCGAGGACGTGGCCCTGCAACTCATTCGCCACGTCGGAGGCTTCGCGGCTTCCGAGCTCCAAGGCGTCTTGGACGACGCGGCAGCCGACGGGGTCCCGGGACAGGCGCCACACTTGGCCTCTGAGATACGCCATGCCGTGCTGGGGATCCTTGCGGAACCTCACTGCCGCAGCCCAGCGAGATTTAGTGTTGGAAAAAGAGTTGGTATAGAGTTGGTATAGAGTTGGGATATGATGGGATATGGAATTATATGGAATTATATGGATATGTATATGGTAAATCAAAGCAAGGGATTGCAAAAATCCAGAAGCAATTGATCAATCCCAAAGCACTAAGCAATCCCAGTTCTTTACCCAGAAACTCTTCGCGAAGTTCCTCGATGCTCAGTTCGTTGGCTCGAGAGACAGCACCTGCATCACCTCTCGAACGCTCGGCCGCGCGCTTCCGACGAAGACGACGGGCTGCACTGGCACTCAGACGCCGCTCAACGATGTCGCTTCCATCTGGGGCCTTGTCAAACACCCCAGGGAAAGCACATTCGAAAGATGTTGAAAGATGTTGAAAGATGTTGAAGGCAAGAACTCATGGAACCAACTGCAATTTGATTTCTGCACTCTATGGAAAGGCCAACAAAACAAACAGATTCAGCTTCATTGTCAAAGATGATCGTGTCGTGTTCTCACTCTGTCCCTTCCTGTTCACTTTGTCCTTTTTGGATTTGCAAGTTAGTCATGATCGAAGATGGTCCTGATGGCCATGTCTTTCCAAATTCTGTTCTGCTATCCTACCTCATGACAGTAAATCACAGTTGTATCAACGAGAGCAATCGTAAACATTCATCATTTTTCCTTTTGCTCTCAAGGCCTTGCTGCTACCCTTGGTTGTAAAGAGTTACTTGGCACATCCAAGTCTCAAGATTAGTGGTGTAAATCTCAGATCTGCAAACTCTCTCAGCCTTTCATCCTTCGTTTCGGTTCAGCTTGTGAAACCGCTGGTCTCTGGTTTGCAAACAATGTCTGATAACAATGGTTCTTTAGTCTTCTTTACAAGTGTTCTTTCCTTCCAGTCTTCTGTGCTTTCTTCTCGGTTTTCTTTAATTTCCTTTCTCCTTCCTGTCTTTCTTATTATCTTATTTTCTTCTTTTCATGTTCCTTTTCATTTCTTTCTCATTTCTTTCTCGTTTGTGTCCATTTCTCCTTTTTCCCCGAGCTTGTTTTTCTTTTTTCCTCGGTCATTCCTTGAGCCTTCGCTTGGTCCTGGCCTCTTCGCTGCGCGGTGTGGCCAAAGTGCTACAACTGGCGGCATTCCTACGA